>JAGSXJ010000002.1:1800000-2361840 GCA_020726575.1 Plectosphaerella plurivora | reverse complement strand
CAAGCGAATGCGCGCCCGCGGCCTTCTGTCCGCCTTGTCGCCCATTTCGCCGCGGTCGCTCAGCCTTGTTTCCCAACGCATGACATCATCCATCCTCGGCGTTCCTCCGACGACTCCCGCTTCCCCCCCCCCCCCCCCCCCCCCTAGCCGCAAATCGCGATGTCGGCCGGCACTCGCAGTGGGTAAAAGGGTCTTTCCTGCCCTGGCATACGAGCAATCACTGCAACTCTGCTCCATCGCCTTGACTCATGTCATCGGACAGGAAGCAGATCTTGGCTTGGAGGACCAGGCCCTTGGCGGGTTCTCCCATCGGAGTTATGCAGATGTTTGCCGGTCAATACGTCAGGCCTGAGTCGCGTCGAGAGAATGATTGACAGGTCTGGACGTGGAGTTGTGGATGCACACCCTCAACTCTGAAGATGCCAGATTCGGACCCAAGGCCGACGTCGACAGCTTCGAGAAGAAACTTTTCACTTGGGTTGCATCGTTCAGTGGGGGGATGCGTCGTTGCATTTACTGCTTCCGTCTGCTACTGACTGGCATCCTATCGACACCCTCTTCGTGAGACTGCATCTCCTCGCCATCCACCCGACGACCTGGTACAGAGATTCCGGCCCTCGGCGACAGCAATCCTTCGATGCCGGCCCGGCACAGAAATGTCCTCGGGGCAACATCTGAGCAAGGTTCTTTTTCGTCACCGTCTGCTGAGAGGGGACCGTATCCTTCGCTCCGCGTTTCGCGGACCGTTCACTTCCACAAGGTCCTCTTGTCAGCTGCGTCCTTGACAAAATGTGTCATGAGGAACTTGTTGCCGAGCCCCTCGAGGCGGCCGCGATACCTCTCCTCGACCCGCGCCGCCTTCTCCACTTGCTTCTGCTGCGTCGCGAGAAGCGCCCGCTGCTGCGGTAGGGGTAGGTGAGCCAGGCTCTTCTCGTCGCTGGTGCGGAGGTTGGCCAGTTGCTTGGTGAAACGGATCTCCTGCTTCGCCGCCCGTATTGACGTCAGGCTATCGCCGCCGAACTGTGTCGCTGGTGATGTTGAGGAGGACGAGGCTGCAGGTTCTGGTGTGTCTTCGCTTGCCTTGGGTCCGTCTTCTAGTTGCTCGGGCTTGCCAGTGGCGCGCATCTTGGCCAGCTGTCGTCGTGTGTTGTTCTGTGGTTGGGACCGATTTGATATCACCTTGCCTGAGGGTAGCCGCAGCGAATGCTCGTCAACCTGGACCGCAGGACCATCTGGCTTGGGCTTCCTCGCCGCGGGCGTGTGATATGCGTCCTCGCCCTCGTCCTCGGTTTCTGCTTCCGAACCCGACCCAGACGAGTCGTAAAAGTCGGCGAATTCCGAGTCTTCATCTGCAATATCGAATTTGCAGTGGCCCTTGCCCAGCATATCTGCGAGGTGTTAGTTTGGGATCGCTTTGGACGATTCTCAATTTCTAGCACTGACGTTGTTGCACCGCGAGGGTGGAGCTGCGCTGGGTGCCGCAGCTGATGCACTCGTTGTATCCGACGATAACGAGATGCAGGTAGGAAAAGAGCGTCTCCAGCTCGACAATGAGACGTTTCCTGTCGGGTACAAACAGCCCGTGTGCTGTTTGCATGTGTGCAACGTTGGACTCGAATGAGCCGAAGAGCTTGTTGCAAAAGAGACACTGCTCTTGGTTGAAGATAGGGTCTTCTGTGGGGGTTTCGATCAGATTCGGCTCCATCAGCCTTGCCGGGCTGGTTGCGCCGGTGTTGGTGGTGTCATCTGCCATCTTGGAGGAGAGGGTGGTGGTGTACACGAGGATGAGGGGGTTTTGTGAAGACGAGATGGATGGGCTTGCGCTGTTGCTTGTGTTTGATAGCCGAAGAGTCTCGAGAGGTGAGTGGAGTGATGCTGGTCTGAGTGGCAAAAATAATACATTCTGGGCGAGGACCTGAAGCTGTTATATACACAATGTGATGTCTCTTTACGAGACTGAAACTCTGTTTACAAGAAGGCACGATGCGGTCTCGTTCAGGTGGACCAATTGGACGTGGCTCGACGCATGTGAGGCCTGAGATCGTAAGATGGAAGCGCTCCCATTGGCGGAAAGTGTTCGTGGCTGGATGATTCATTCTGACTGGCAGGACGCTATGCTTGATCGGGCCCTCGTGGGTATCCACCTCGGACAGCCGCCCAATGATATCCCGCACCTATAGCACCCTTGGAGACGGCTTTCGCCCGGCCGGCACGAGGAAATGGCTAAGGGGACTTTACCAATCTCGGCTTCAAACAGCAGCCAAGATCATCACATTTCAACTACCAACGAAAAGCATGCTCAGGTCATCATACTGACTTCAACGCCCCCAAGTATATTCTTCGTTCCATAGCACAGGGGCAAACATCAAGTATGTTACGCTCCTTGATCCCTTTGTCAGTCACGGCCGCCAACATGAGGTCGGTCTTTTCAGGCTTCAACCAATGAACATCATCGTCCCTGCCAATGTCCTGTAAAAGTGCAACTGGGCCGAGACGACGTCGATCAGGTATGATTAACCATTCTGGCACTTTGGAAGAAACGGACCGTGTGTGTATTGGTCACATGGTCCTTCCTCATCTTCCCTTCACCTCCTGGAGCATGGACGAAAGGCATCTAACGCGGGGGTACGCACGACCAGAGAGCTACAAGTAGCTGTATCGGTTTGACTGACTAGAGTGACTTTTAACAGGACACACGAGCAAGACGAGGCTGTCTTTCTGTCTACGATGCCCTCGGGGGTTGATCACCTGCAGGCCTTGCTTGGGATAACCGGGTCCCCCTCGAGGGCGGGCAGGGTGCGCAAGCGAGCGAGAAGTCACGCTACCGTCGAAAACAGGGCGAATCCAGGCCGGCTCACAGACAAGGCACTGCCACATCTAACTAGGGAGAAGCGCCTGGTTGGTACCATCGAAATACTTAAGAAGGATCATGCTGGACGAGCGTATGCCGAGTCATCACGGCGTATCTCGGACTTCTCGGGCATTCGCACCAGATGCAGTCACCCGAGGCGCTTGGCCATGCGCCCAGCCACGTGTTTGAGATGGGCATGTCTTGGTCTGCGGGTGCGGCGTTGCCATGGCTTTGCCTTGCAGCTTTGACTCGCTGGTCTTGTTGGGCCGGGTATTGACTTGTGGTCAATGTGATGGCATCGCTGGATGGACTATTCAGAGGCCTTGGTCTGTTTGTCACATTGCTGGAAAACTGACTCTACGATGGCCGGCATGGTGATTGGGCCGGAGGCTCGGTCCAACTCCTGGTCATCTTCTCTGGCCAGTGTGGCATATGTTACCCCTTTGTCTCCAATGAACCACTGCGACATGCAGTACCCAGAGCAAACCGGGTGGATCAACTTTGGCCAAGCTGTCTGCTCAAGGGGTCAAGTCTCGGTCCAGCTTTGAGAGGCTCGGAGTTACGAGCCTCAACATCAAGGCAGGAGCGGCATGGAAGAGGATGATCCTGCATCGCCCCTCCGTGTATCTTGGCAATACAGTCTGGATTCCTCGACATGCCAGCTTTGCCAGGGGCGCCATATGAGAGGGAGGCTATTGGGTCTCGAACTTACCTCAATTCCTGCATACCTCAAGTTTTACTTCCAAGCTGATGGACGACCAGATTCACAAAGACATGTCGATTTAGGAATCTGAACACATCCTGATACAATCAGCAACTCCTCAAGATTGGCCGAAGACATATCTCAACATCCCCATGCCGTCCCACCACGGCGAGCCTCACCGAGCCGCCACCGCCCCTCGGCCCTTCTTCTTGCTCCCGCGGCGGTTGGCAATGGTCACGGCGCGGGCCGCCAAGCGCGGAACTGGGCCCACGATCCACGGATGGCCGCTCGGCAGTGCCCGAACAAGACTAGACGATGCAGCCCTCTGACGCGGTCCTGTCGCCGCTCGATCACCATCCCTAGTCGCCAAGCGGCTCTGCGCGACCTTCATTTGACATCCAGAGGCTCCAGACCAGGCTTTCTTTCCCGTCATTCGAGCCTCGTCGCGCGTGCCCTGGCGGCTACGTGGAGATGCTGTGGATAGTGCCAAGGGAACACCCGACGTCCAAGACATCCTCTTGGCTTTTCGGCCAACTGCCGACGACCAGACCCCCTTTCACGCTCTGCCTTCGTGAATTTTGACCTTGTTGGGAGAATCCTCGGTCAACAATCAGCAAAATCTCGACGGCCAGCAAGTTGACCACGACGGCACCGCCACCGAAGGCCACGGCGCCCAGGCTCCGGCCCCATCCCCGGCACCGCACACCCGCCGGCCAAGACACATTAAGCTTGTTTGCTTGCGGATTCAGCTGCATGATACACTGCAGCGACATGGACAGAGCCGCCCGCCGCCCGCTGTGCTTTTCAACGACGGCCATCCTCCGCCCGGAGTATCGCCCGACCGCATCTTCGCCGGCCGGCTTGTTTTCGTGCCAAGGGCGAGGATCGCCAGAGGGCACCCTTCCACGATGAGACGCTTTGATGGTGTGCGAGTGGGAGCGAGGCCACCTCCGCAAGATGCTCGCGAGACCGAGACGTGGCAGACCTGGGGAGATGAGAGGCGGGGGTCCGGGGGAGGGGGCATCTTTCTGTTGTCCCTTGAGGGGTGAGGTCCACAGGAGGATGTGAGTATGGCGGGGAGAACGAAAAAAAGGAGGGGAGGAAGGGGCAGAAGAGCGAGTCACAGAGTTTTGCTTTCCAATGATGGAAGTACACCTCCGAGGACGCTCCCATCCCCTGCTATAAGACCCTCCCCGACGCTTCAGTCAGTCTTCTGCGTTCAGGCTTCTCCTCCATCTTCTGCCCTTCTCCCCTTCTCCCTCTCTCTCTTCCCCCAGGCTCATAGCACTTCACCATGGCCGCTCAGGACGAGAAGACTGCCCCTCAGGGCACCGAGGTCGCCCCTCCCCCGGCTCACGTCGACAATGTGCCCGCCGACACAGTCACCAACAAGACGGAGGCAGTCGATGAGATGGACCCCGAGTTCCTCAAGTCTGGAGAGGAGCCTGCCAGACCAGAGGAGCAGCTTGAAGCACTTGGTATCCCCAACTGGAGGGAGCTCGAGAAGCAGGTTGTCCGCCGCCTCGACATGACCCTGATGCCCTGCCTGTGGGTCCTGTACCTCTTCAACTACCTGGACAGAGCCTCCATCGCGTATGTGACCTTCTATCACCCCCTTGACGAATCCTCTAACCTGATGGACTCTTAGTCAAGCTCGCCTGAGCTCTCTGGATGAAGATCTGAACCTTGAAGGATACCAGTTCAGCACGGCTGTCATGATCCTCAGTCTGGGATACGTCCTCGGTCAGATCCCATCCAACATGATCATCGGAAAGGTGAGGCCGTCGCTGTACCTCTGCTGCATGGCCATGGTCTGGTCGGGCGTGTCGGCCGCTACCTGTGGCGTCACAAATTACCAAGGCCTGATCGCCGTTCGCTTCTTCCTCGGAGTCGTTGAGGCTCCCTTGTTCCCTGGTGTAAGTCATCTTGGAGGACCACCGCCCCCCCTTTGCCCCTTTCCTTTCCACTTCTTCTGAACGTATAGCTAACCTCTACAGGCCATCTACGTTATGTCTTGCTGGTATACTAGAAAGGAGTTAGCCCTTCGTTGTGCGATTCTTTACACTGGGCAGACGCTGGCGTTCTGTACCGCAGGTCTCATCGCCGCCGCCGTCTTCGCAACTCTCGAGGGCGCTCACGGTCTGGCCGGCTGGCAATGGCTCTTCATTGTCCTGGCCAGCGTCGGCGCCGGTCTGGCTCTTATCTGTCTGTTCGTCCTCCCGGATTACCCAGACTCAACTACCGGTAGCGCCCGTTGGTCCATGACCGAAGACATGCGCAAGGTCGCCGCTGCTCGTATCCTCGCCGATCGTGTGTCTACCACGGAGGCAAAGTCAGGCGTCCTGCAGGGCCTCAAGATGTCCGTCTTTGACTACAAGATGTGGCTCCTCGTGGGCATGAACATCGGAATCTCCGCCGCTTACGGATTCTCCAACTTCTTCCCCTCCATCGTCCGCGGTTTCGGTTACAGCAACACTGTCACTCTGCTCCTGACGGCACCGCCTTACATCTTCGCCGCCCTGGGATCGTTGGTCAACGCCTGGCACTCGGACCGTACCGGAGAGCGTGGCTACCATTTTGCCGGACCCATCGCCGTTGGCTGTATTGGCTACATCATCTGCTTGGCCACCGAGAACCGCAATGCTCGTTATGCCGCCTCTTTCATCTATGTGGGCGGAATGTACTTCTCCAACCCGCTGATCAGCACCTGGACTTCGAATACCATGGGCAGAACTCCTGAGAAGCGTGCCGTCTCCGTTGCTCTAGGTAAGATGTCTTCATAATAGCTCTTGATCAGAAGGAAGCTAACGCACTCGCTAGTTGTACGTTAACCCATCGCCGTTCTCTCCTCATCCTAGTCTTAGGGGTCGGATTGATCCTACGTAGCAGGACCGACCATTAGCATCCTCTCACAGGCGAACTATCTCAACCAGATTCACTGACACGCTTCTAGAACGTCCTTGGACAAATTGGCAATGTCATTGCACCGTACGTTTCTGAACCCCTCTCCTTGTCCATTTCCGCACCACAACTAACCCCTGACCAGCTACTTCTTCATCGACTCGGACGAGCCGCGCTACCAGCTGGCCTTCATCCTCATGATGGTCATGGCTCTCATCGCCTGCACCAGCGCCATGGGCCTGAAGATCTACCTGGGCCGATCCAACAAGAAGCTCTACCGCGAGGCGGTGCGGAACGGAACGCCTTACCAGCCGTACGTGCGGTAAGGCGATCGGCGCCTCCTCTGGGACCACAGCTCTGGTACGTCCGCCATGGCGCTCGGCTGGCGGCGAGAACCCGTCAGGCGCGAGCTCGAGGAGCTGCTGCAGAACACTCGTTCTACAGCTGGCGTGGTCGCCTCTCACGACATTGACGACTGGGCTGCGAGTGGCTGGACGTGCAGCGGACAGCATGCTGCGGCTCGCTCATGCATCGTCCCCTGCCGATCTATGTCTGGGGGATGCTTGGTGAAAGGTCAGACAGGAGCACTTGTGCGCTCGCAACCATACCAACACCCAATACCACTTGACGAATTAGCTGTGGAGCACTCCGACCACATGTCGACGACTATGATGATGAAAAGCATGCTTGCAGTTGCGCACTGGCCAGAGGCCTTGGGAGTTAGTCAATGGCGTATGTTCTGCCGGTAGCCGTAAGGCACGGCCAGCCGAGAATATTCTCACCACCCTGCACGCCGGCAAGACGCCAGCACCCGCAATAAGTCTCGGCTACGGCGCCGGGCATGCGCCCGAGACATTTCTCCTCCTTTGCCCGCCATGACTTTGATCAGCAGCGGAAGGAAAAATACTCAGGCGGCCCGATGGCGATGATCCAGGCGGTGAAGGCTCTGCCGTTCGTGTAACTTGGAAGAGCAGAGACATGACATCCCCAGCCACCGGCTCGTTCCCATGTGCTCAAAATGTGCCCAGCACGCATGGGGCAGGCAAGGCGGGCACATTGCAACCCTGCGGCGGAGCAGGTCCAGAGTGTGCCAGCATCATGCAAAAGATCCCGCCGCGCATATTGAGGCTCCTTCGCAGCCTCGCACGACTTCCAGCTCGGTTCGCTCCTCAGCCATGCTGTCTGTCAATGACAAAGCGGCAGAGCTCCACGACGACGAACCTGGAAGATCAACATACAATGGGTCAGGCCGTGCGCCTCGCCTGGTTGCCCGTCCCTTGCCCGCAGGACGGCCCAACATCCCCGGACGGGCCGTGGCGACGGCCGCGCCGCCAGGCCAGGACCCTGCAAGTAAGCAGAGGCCATCGACGGACACGGCAAAGACTGTCGCGCCGCGCCGTCGATATCACATCAGTCGCATTCATCACAATGGGGATTCAAGATGGCTGAACCTGGACTGGGTCCATCACCCGGGAACCCGCGTCGTGCCACCCGCAATCCATGCTTACCCCCATGACGGGGGCGCTAGTCCTCGGGAGGGGGTCAGGGCAGTTGGAAGATGGTGTTGTCCGGGGCAATTAGGCTGCTCTGTTTCGCTGCCAGGGTCCATGAGATGGAGGGATGGCAAGACGTCCAACGACGCGAGCAAAGCAGGCCCTTTCCCTAGCTCTCTTCGTCCTGTTTGCTCGTCTCCTCCTGCCCGAGTCGGTGGAATGTCTGCTTCGTGACCATGGCTCGCTCTGATGCCAAGCCCATCAACGGATGTGATGATCTGTGATGGGATGGGGGATGAGCAGGGGTATGGCGCAGAGACCCACGGTGACGATCTCTGCAGCAGGTAGCTGCGCTGAATGAGCTCCCTGGCCGGGTGCTGTATTGGCGAGTAATCCTTGTCGTCGCCCCCCAGAGGTTGAAGAGCGGTGAACTGTGCGCGCTTGCTGGTCGTCGCACGAAGAGTCTGCTCTACTCGCTTTGCTATATTCGTGTCTTGTGACCTTTGAGCCCTGCTATGACTTGGTCCAGAAAATTCGCATGAGGGATAAAGCATGAAGTGGGCTGCGGCACCGCGACGCGACGACTGTTTGATTCGTGCCGCAGAGGCGCAGGGCGATGCTTCCAATGAGCTCTCGAAAGTGCCATCTGGACGACATCACGAGCTCCAGATGCGACACACCTCCAAGACCGACCCCGAGGCCCGCAGCCCGTCCTTGTCACGGGGCTTCTTTGTGCGAAGAGCCTGACTCTCCGCTGCTCACATGGCACGGCAAGCACGAGAATGTGGAAGCCGCCATCATTGAGGCCGCCCGGCGCGGGAGTAATTGGACAGCGTCCGGCTTGGGTCCGAGACACGGAATGAATACGGAGCCATCAGCACCTATCGCTGGAGCCCCTCCCGGCCTCGGCTTCCAACGTCATCGCTGGTGGACGAAGAGCTATCCGGGTTGAAATGATCGACCGTGATCAAATGACCAGACTGTGGTCCTCGACGTCCCGTTGCCCTTTTGCCCGTGTTATCGGGGTCCTGAGATTGGATCTCGGGTCGGACCAGAAGTGGTCCAAGACAACGGGTTGCTTGGCCGCGGCGGACACCCAATAGGACCGTTAATCGGGCGAATAAAGTCCTCATTCGTCGCACAATATCCCGCCCGTCTTTGGTCGCAGATCGACGTCTCTGCTCATTGGGCGTTTTGACCCGTCGCTTCCAGTAGGCTCTTCTTCTTCGTTTCGCCTTGATTCCAGCTCTTGTGCAGAACCGGCCGACCATCGACGATGGTTGGGCGCGGGAGAGCCCAGGGAAAACCACAGGGAAGAGCCACAGGGGTCAGAGACAGCCGACCAGCAGCATGCGAGATGAGCCACCATATGCACCATATGGTACTCGACGACGGGGGATGCGATGCGGGGTCAGTGCTGGAAAAGATGGAAGACAGGGGAGGAAAGGTTGACCAAATGTTAAGGCATTGCGGTACTCACGTAAACATTCGTGATGCGGTGTGAAATGAGATGTGACTACGGCTGTGACCCCGCGCCCTACCCTACCACCTACCTTGTGCTGTGCCGTCCGATTTGGACCCTCGGCCGCTTAGGTAGGTGGTGGATGGTAGGATTGTGCCTGTCAGCTCAGCACAGCTCGGCGATCTCATCTCGGTGGCTGGTCGAGGCCGGCCGGCCTCGAGCCTTGCGAAGTCAAGCCCGGGACGGCCGAGTCCTTCAGACGTCGGCGGTGGCATCCAATCTGATATTGGCTGCCACATCAAGACAAGGCCCCTTTGCCAGGGGCAGTTGGCATTGAGGTGGGCAGCCAATCCAACTCTGGCGATGGGCCGCAACGCCAAGTCCAGTAACATGTCGCTGGACAGTTGCCGACAATCATGTCGCTCTAGTTGTTCCGATTTCACGGGCAGCACATTGAGGCCCAACAGTTGTCGTCGCAGCAGCGGGGTCGTGAGGCCGTCGGATCCAGCCTGCAAGGGGCGGAAGTCGTGAATCGTCGCACGACAGGACACGAGACGCAAGGAACGTTTCTCATGACGCCTGGCCCGCGTCTCTTGTACCTCTCCATTAAAGTGCTTGCAGACTGGGGTGTGATGGAGACCAGCAGATATCCGTCATCGACTCATCGGTGAGGGCGGTGGACGACGGCGAATAGGGATCCAACTTTTGATGGGCAGCAATATTCGATGCATGTTGGAAGAAGGAATGGTTGTCGTGTGCCCAAGGCACTGAATCGCATTGCCGGAAGTGGTCGATGGTGCCATCCGGCCGTCCAGGGCAACCTGCAGCCACGCCGCGTGCCTAATCTTAGGAGCTGGCCGCTCACAGCTTCAACATGCATAACTGACATGCCGGGCAGTCACGTCGATGAGAGTCTGGGCCACGAGACGGTCGGGAAGACTGAAAGTTGAACCATACCGAGCTTGTCAGTCGCGGTATTGTCAATATTATGCCCATCCCCGGGCAGTTTGAGACAGGGATCGGCCGTGACCTGCACACTGAGTTCTTAGGAATATCATGGTGACATCGCCAGCTTGGGGACTGCTTCGGACGCCAGTCTTGGCCAGGTGGAAAGCCTCATGTTTGCCTGCACATGATGTTAAAATAGCTTGTTGCATATCAGAACACGCATCGAGTACTTGGTTCCGGGGCAGCCAGCCAACGCGCAACAGTCTGCAGCCCCAGGTCGGGTAGAGGCCAGGAAAGATGGTTCAAGATGCTTCGGGCTGCAGGCCGGAAGCCCACCCCCGGAATGCTTGGGGGTTGCCGGGAAGCAGGACATGCGTCAACAAGGCGGGCCTCGCACCGACTACTGTGCTGTAAGTGACAAGGCCCCCTGTCCTAGGCCGAGGTGATGCTCGACTCGTGCGCTGCTCTCTGGCAACATATCAGAATGCAAAGAACGGGCGTTTTCCGAGAGGGGGTGGCCGGGGGTATGGCCGCCGATGAAGAAAGGGTGTAAGAGGCGAGAGATCGTGGCTGTCGGGCACCATGAGAACCCGAGTCTAGGAGGCGGCTGTCTGTGTGTGAGTAAGTGCATGGTGATGATGTGCGTTTCAGGCGACAAGCCATGTCTCGATGCAAGGCTCCGAGGATATTCAAGAGGTGGTGAGAGGTGAATTGGACGTCCAATGGATTGTCCGGCTGAACTTAAGCATTGACTCGGACTCGGACGTTGGGACCTGGCAGGGATGAGATATCAGATTTGCAGTTGTAGTGGTGGTCAAGGCAGTGTGAGGCATCGCATTGATTATGTGATGGGGGCTCCACGTTCACGCCTCATCACGGCCGGCGCAGGTGAGTCGCGGCTTCCCTCCGGTGGTGTTGGTGTGGCAGGGCGGAGGAGAGAAGGCACAGATGGTGAAGAGGGGACGAGGAAAGTGCGGTCCACCCCACCATCTCTCTCGCGGGGAATGGAGCTCAGGCATTGGCTAAATCGGGCGGTCAAGAATACCCGTCATGTGCCCGCTTCTTTCCCATCAGATTTCGTACCGGGTACCGGTCACTCACCTCGGTGGATCCAAGAACGGGAAGTTTAATACTGGTCGGCCAATCCAGACCCGCGGCAGGGACACCCCTGCACCCCAGCACCTTCCCCAAGGCACTTGCGGCTCTCGATTGGCTCCATGCAAGTGCCTGTCGAGCCTGTAGGCGCCAACACGCTCCCCTGCTCGGCGCGTAACCGCCCAACCCGACCTGTCCATCCCGTCGACTTGCCCCGCTCCGACGAACGACATGCCTTCACGTTGCCTCCGACCTCGACTGCTTCCCAACCACCCCGTCAATCTGTCGGCCTGTCTCCCGCCTCCCGCCCACTACATGCCATGTCACTCGACCCCGACTCTTCTCTTTTCCGTTAGCACAGCGGCCAGACACTGCTGCAACTGCTGGAGGTGCTGCCGTTGCCATGTGCTGCTGGCGGGCGATGCCCAAGCAGTTGGCTGCTGTACGGCCGCATGGCCTGTACCTACCAACTTGAGCAAAGTCGACTGCCATGCTATACCTCATCATGCTACACCCCGGAACTTTTTTTCGCCCCCCGCCACGTAGCGCAGGGCCGGTCACCGCCTCGTCCCGTCCGTGGCGCCTATCGAAAGTACATGTACAGTCTCGAGTCGATCGTCCGCCAGGGAGGGCCAAACAGGGAAATCCGCGTGCCCGGTCCTTCATCATCGAACGACGGTCTCTTGTCCTCAGGGATCCTCAGGGATATTCGACAACCATGGAAGTCCATGGACGGACCGGATAGGCCGCCTGAGGAACCCCTTGATATCATGGATCAATACTCGAGTTCCAATCCCTGCGCCGCTAGAGTCCGGCCCAGAGCCACACAGACGCACACACTCACACTTGCTCTCCAGCTAGAGCGGAGTCATGGTGCGGATCGGGAACACCATGGGCGGGGCTGCAGACCCCGGCGACTCGAACTGACATGTTGCCCGCGCCCGCCGGCCGGGAAGATACCAAGGATCAACACAGGAAGAAGAGCAACACTCTCGCAGAGCAAGCAAGCAAGCAAGCAAGCAAGCAAGCAAGCAAGCAAACAAACATGCATGGAGGAGCCGGCCCCCAACCAAAGCTGCTGCTGCGCTTGACGCGCTGTCTCTCTCTTATGAACAGGCCACTTTATTGTCCGTGGGGGATCGAACACCTCACGCAACAGCACCCTGCTCGCATGGCATCGCTCTCTCTGGATGTTGCGTTGCTCCCCCGCCCCCGGAGCTAATTATGGCACAAATATTGATGTGCCTCTTCACAGTCGGTGCTAGTACACCACAATCTACCAACCAAACCCTTGCGCCTGCACGCCGTCAACATGCGGGACCCCACCAACACCTTTTCCTCACAGGCTCTTGTCTTGTCACAGCCCGCACACACACACACACACACACATCCCACACCACACCATACACAGGCTACTCCCCCCAATTCTGCCCTCGGCACGCAGTGGCTTGCCCTCGGGCCAGTCCCTGGACGGAGACCCTGGGCTGCTGCCGGGTGCCATGCAGCATTGTCTTGGCTTTCCCACCAGATGCGCCGGTCCGTATCCGCTCCAGATGCCTTCTCCGTCCCATGCCAGGGCTCCAATTTGAGGACCCCTCGACCGATCGTCCATTGACAGCCCATCCTCGACCTTCTCTAGGCGCCTTGCTGTGACTCTGGTCTTCCTAGTCGACTGGCCCCTGGGCGCGCATGCCACGCTCTCGTTTGAGTGCAGTCCTTTTCTCTCTCATGTCTTCCCTTCTTTTTTTTTTTTACCCTTCCTCCCCCCTCCCCCCCTTCCGCCGCATCTACCGCATCCTCAGCTCCCACACACGCAGGCAGGCAGTCAGACCAACCGCGAGACAAGCGCCGAGCCCACCAGCAACGACGTCGCTTACCTCGACCGACCTCGCATCTCCCCGCCCATACGGAGGACAAAACATCCACTCACCTCGCTCTGTACCACCTTCGCACACGCGCCCCCCCTTGCGCCTACAGCGCCTCGTCGCAGCGCCACTCGCAACCCGGTATCTTGCCGCACGCAGACGCTCGACTCGACCTCTTCATCGCCACTTGACTCTCTCCCCTTTCTCTCCCCGCCCCATCCCTGGAACTCTCGAGGATTCTTCCTTTTCTTTTCACGCCCTGCCGTCTCACAGAGCCCACCTCCCCCTCTCAGTACATCCTCGACACGCGGCGCACTGCGGAAAGAGGGGGGAATCTTCGACGTCGTGAACCATACTCTAGCGGCCACTCCCGGGTCACGACAGCAGCCACAATCGAGACCAAGACCAAGCCTAACCTTTCGCCGCATTCCTCTGGGCGCGAGCCTGTAGTAGGCAGTGGACCGGTCCCATCCATCTGGTCCGCCAAAACGTGGAAGGGCCTCTTGGTCCGGAAGGGGGCAGCCTCTTGCTCGGTATCTCCCCCCCGTGAGATGACCCTGGCGGGAAAGCAGGTGTAGCCTTCTCCCACCCCGCCCCGAATCGTCATCACAAGGGGAAGCAGCAGGCCGTGCCATCTGGCGCTCGTTCACCGGTGAGTGTGTTGCGTCCCACAAGCGAACCTCTTCCCCTCTTCTCCGGGCGCCCGTGGCGGAGGACAGAGGATGAAGTGATCGGCGGAGAGGGTGCCGGCGCCGGTCGCTCGCCTGCCTCTCTTCCTCTGTATGCAGCTTCCCGGCTAACCGTGGCCCCGTGCCCCCCAGGCCCCGAGACTCTCAAGACTTATCAGCGCCGCCATGTCCGCCCCCGCCTCGGCGAGAAATCGCAATGGGACCGTCAGCTCCTCTGGCAGGTCATCCAGGGCCCAGGGTGCACAAGTCCCCGACTTTACAATGGCGCCTACTAACATACCGCGCTTCTTCGACCCGTGCGCCGCCACGGCGTCCATGTTTCTCTATGCGCAGGGCGCCTCCATTGTGTGCGCCCACCACGACACTCTCACAATTGAGCGGAGATTCTCAAGACACTCGGATGAGGTCGAGCTGCTCGCCGTCGACAACCACAGCGATCGTGGCGCAGGAAGACTAGTCGTCAGTTACGATGCCGGTCAGACGGCGATTGTGTGGGATCTCATGACGGGCGACGAAATGTCCCGCTTCGCCTCTTATGAGCATCTCACGACCGCTGCGTGGATGCGGAGCGGCAATGTCGCATTTGGTACGTCGCCCTTGGCTCTTTTTCAAACCTCTGCCTCGAATGCCTGTTGACTCGTTTCGCCATCAGGAAATACCAAGGGAGACATTATCCTTTTCGAGCCCGAAACCTCAGAACACCTATCCACCAGAACGCTGGATCAGATCGCGGTCACAGCCCTGGCACCTGCGTCCGATAACAGGACATTTGCCATTGGGTGAGTATCTCCGTACCTTGCAAGCTTGCTCAAGCTCCGAGCTAACCTGCTGGTACCTCCAGATTCCAAAACGGATCCCTATTTATCGCGACAGTACAACCCACCTTTGTCGTCCTCCACAAGTTGACCACATCACGACCTCCATCGGCCTTTGTGACGCTCAACTGGCACGCCTCTTCGTCACGGCAAAAGTCAGATATGCTTGCTGTCCAGACCCAAGACGGCGATCTGAGGGTATGGAGCATCTCAAAGTCTCACAGCTCTGACGATCCTGCCAAAGTCGTCAGGATCCTCAAGCGCAATGATGTACAGAATGCCAACGGTCCCAACTGGATGGCCTGGTCGAAGAACGGCCGTGTCATCCAGTTCTGCGACTCGTAAGTCCAACCCACTCCCATCCCACTGTCTCGCAGCCGCGCGCTTAGACGACCTGACGCTGACGTGATCGGTGTTGCAGAGAAACGCTATCATGGGATGTCCGCACAAAGCATGTTACGTTTGACAGCATCCCCACGCTTGAACACGTCAGGGGCCTGGCCATCTACGGCCCTGGCGCGACTCTCTTCACTCTGGGAGCAAACAATACCGTCCAACAGTTTGACCTCAACGCCCCGTCCATCATCGTGGCCAACGTTCAACACCCCGCCAATGTGCTGCCTCCCTCACCCCCTGTCTCCATTGAAGAACAGGCAAGCCAGGCGAGCAGCGTTACCACGATTGCCACCGATTCGGATACCACCGGCACGGCCGATATGGGCGTTTCCGAGAGTGACGACGACCACCTGTCTCCCTTTGCCCGCATGGTGCGCCACAACGATGTACAGGAAGCCCCATCTCCGAGACCTATGGACTCATACGATGACTCGAGTTTGACATCGGGTCGAAGCGGCCTGTCGTCATTCTCTGGCGTGTCTGGTGGCTCTGCAACCCCGAACCACTACCCAGGCTCTGCTGTTTCGAGGACACTGACGGACGGCACGTACATCTCGGGCGGATCATCGCTTCGATCGTCTCGGGTCAACCACTACATGGAACCCGACCTTAGCTCAATCGGCAGCAGCATGGGCATGACCATGTCATCCACAAAATCCAGGCGCAGGGGCTCACGCCTCCGCAACGAGGTGCTTCGGAGCCCTGCCAATGACACCAGTCTCGTCCGCGATCTCTTCAAGTTCACCCGTAGCAGGCTCAGCGACATTCCGTACCGACACCCCACCAACTCGGAGACCATTCCCCTGACCAACAATGACCTGCGTCGCCAAATGCTGAGTACCATCTTCGGCTGGCACAAGGAAATGCCTGATCTTGTTCGCGACGAAATGTCCAGGCACCCAGGTGGCTCCGGAAATCGCATTCTCCTTGCCAAATGGCTCGGCGACATTGACGCAGATGTCATGGCCGCAAGCTCACAGTCCATGACGTCCTCGGACTGGATGCTCCTCGCTCTCAGCGGCATTGGTAGTGCGGCAGGACAAGTTGCACAACAGAAACTCGGCCGTGCCTATGTCCAAAGACTCTTGGAGAACGGCGACATTCACGCAGCGGCGACAATTCTCATCGGCATGGAGGACTACAACGACGCCATTGAGATCTACGTTTCCCACAGGCAGTACATGGAGGCTCTTATCCTGACTTGCCTCTTCTTCCCCGCGGTCTGGGAGCGGCAGAATGCGCTCATCAAGAAATGGGGAGAATGGTCTGCGTCCCATGGCCAGCAACAGCTCGCGATCCGATGGTGAGACCCAAGCCACGATTTCCTCACTCTGACAGAAATGCTAATCATCCCTCAGCTTTGCTTGCACCGATCGGGAGTCTTCCGAGCCCTGGACATCGCCGTCAGCCGTACAGGTGAGCTTCCAAAGCATGGACGAGGCCGCCCACTCGAATATTCCCGAGATTCTGTCGCCGCCTCTTTCTCCACCATCAGTCAACATGGGGCCTCAGCGGAGCATCGCAAAGACATCCGCCTTGAAGCTCATCACTACCTTTGGCGATCTCGGTGGGCAGAAGTCCAAGTTCTTCCAAGGCGATGAGGGCCAGACCCCGGTCGCCGCCCGCCCTACGCCCATCGCCGAGTCTGCAGTATCTCCAGGTGCCAACGATCTCACCACTGCCTTCATCCGCCCATCCAACCGCAGCCAATTCAACACGCCCAACTCGGCCAGGTCAAATACATCGGGATTCAGCCGCCGCCGCCTGCCTTCCATTGGCGAGGTTCCATCTGACCTACCTTCGGGTTTGCAGCACCCTGACCTCCCACTTGCTCATGGACGAATGACCTCTATCGACCAGGAGGCGCTTGCAGCCGGTCTATCTTTGCAGAGAGCTGCGACGGCCAGCCCAATGATGATGCGCGAGTACAAAAAGTCGGCAGGGAAGATGAGGGAAGCTCAGGAACAGCCGCCGCCAAATGCCATGGTGACGGTCAAGCTGGAGAGGAACATGTCACAGAGGAACGGCTCCCGCGATCGCATTCCAAAGGGTGTCGACCTTCATCTGCGGCCCCTGAACCAATATGCGGAGCAGAGCGCACCCTCGGACGTTTCCGTGACATCGTCTTCCAGATTCCACTGGCCCCGTCGCCGTGGTCCCAGCTCGGTCAGTTCAGCAACCTCACAGTCAACAACAGGCCGCAGCATTCGCAGCAACACTACGGGCGGTGGTACAACTGGCCGGAGCGAGTTCATTCACAGCCTCGATGCGGCTCAGGTTCAGCAAAAGAAGGCGCGCAGCCGGCACAACAGTCGCGAGGGCCGAAAGAGCTCCCGCAGCCGTGATCGGGTCAGCACTCGACCTGCCAAGGCTTCCTCACGCGAGAGGTCCGGAGAACGTGGTCGAGCCGAGCAGCGCACGTGGCCCAAGGCCAAGCGATCGCCCACCTCCCCTATTCCTATGTCGCCCGAAGACCTCATCAACCTCAGCACCCCTCGCATGATTGGAGTGCCTGCGCCCGATGACCCGCCGACTGTGAGGAAGAGGAGCAAGTCTAGGCAGGGAGCAGGTGCGGGAAGCCGCACATCGAGTCGCGGCAGCGCGCATCAGCGCGCCACCGAGGTCTTGCGCAACCGTGCCGAGCCCCCTGCGCTCGTGCCCACGTCTGCAAGCTTGCGTGGACGCAGCAAGACTCGTGAGAGTGGACAGTCGCCCACCTCGCCGGTTCCCATGTCCGCCAGCGGCCTGCACTTTGCCGGCTCCGAAGATGAGGAAGATTTCAAGAGAGCCCTTGAGGCGCAGGAGAAGTTCCGCAATCGACACAACAGGAGCACCAGCACCGTCACCCCGAGGACTTCATACACGGAAACGAAGCGCGAGCGGTCTCAGAGTCGCAACGATGCCAACAGGGCATCCCCTGAGATTCCCCGCGAGCAGCCGCCTCCACCACCTCGTGCGCCATCTGCGCCGCCTCGTGAGCAGCAGCCCACGCCCTTGAAGCTGGCATCTCCTCCCAAGGACCATGCTGGTGATCTCAGGACCATGAAGGACGACAGGCAGCGCAAGAAGGAGCAGGCTGCTCTGGAACTTGAGGAGCGCCGGAAGTCGCTTGCACAGAGGCCACTGGCACCGCTGATCCCCCACCCTAGCATGCTCTCGCCTGGCCTTCCTCAGGTCATCGAGGCCCCGGCCGCCCTGCAGACTGTCTCTGGCCCCAAGACTCACAGCGGAGAACTTCGGACCATGTTCGCCCGCAACAACATGCATGTGGGGCTTCCTGCGACGCCAAAGGCCATGCGCCTTGTTCACGGCACCGACCAGAGCAACCTTCCCGGCGTTCCTCCTATCCCGGCGACTTTTGCGCAGTCCAACTCCAGCTCCCCTGTGACATCGCCCAAGAGGTCACCCCAAAAGGCCGCTGAGGAGAATCTGACCCTGCTGCCATCGACAGTCTACCAGCCCCCCTCGCGGCCCATGATTCCCCGGAGCATGTCTGCTCCTCCCGAGAAGCAGCAGCCGGCATTTCGTCGCGGCTCCGATTCCTCTTCAAGGCCCCCAATGCCTCTAGCTGGCTCCCGCAGTCACTCGCGAGCCGGTTCCATCTCGAAGGAAGCTCGCGGCATTGACGAGATGCTCAGGGGTAGCCGAAGGCCTTCTTTCGATGACAACGGAAACCTGCCGCCTCCCCCGCCACCTATCCCGGCCCCTCCTATGTTGAAGGAGCTGCAGCATCTCGCCATCCCTCCCCCTCCACCTCCGGCGCCCCTGCCACACCTTGCACACGCAGGTGGTGGTGGTGGCCTCGCCAGCGGCATGATCGAAATTGTCATGGACGAGGACGAGAAGGTGCCATCCTACCCGGTTCCCTCGAGCCGGGGCCACTCCCGCGGCCGCAGCTTCTCGGAGCGCGAAGAGTTCAAGGAGAAAGACGAGAAGGTCTCCAGTCGCCTCTCCAAGGCCGCAGAGCGTTTCCGCAACCGATCCGCCAGCCGCACCCGCACCAGAGAAGGCTCGCGTATGCGATCGCCTCCCATGGATGGTTACACCGTCGCCCCCTACGAGAGCGTCCTTTCGCCGAACAAGTACGAGTATCAAAATTCCCGCGCGGCGCCCTACGAGAGCATCCGCGATCCCGAGCGCCAGACCATTGCCACCGGGCTTCACGAGAGCGAGATGATTTAAACAAATTGACCTTTCTACTACAACGAACACGACGATGACATTTTTATTTGATATTTGCATGGCGTCGGCGTTGTCTTGCCGGTTGGACTTGCCGCCGGCATCGCCTCTTCAGTTCATCACCACCTGCCTGCGTCCACTCACAGCAAGCAAGCACTTTTTGGGACGAAGCCATCTGCATCCCCCAGTCTCAGGCATGGACGGGGCAAAAGACACAGACGGCATTGTTTTCTCACGACAGCATTCATTTCCCATATCTTCACCATCTTGCCGCTCCCCTTTTTATTTCTATCTATCTTGCGGGATACGAAAACATTCAGCCAACGAGCGAGCCCTGGCGGGCTGGAAAGAAGCAATCTGGAACAGGGGGAACGAACGAACCATCTTGTACTAAACAAATCCCCCTCATCTTCCCCCCTCAACGCCTGTTTCCCTCAACTTTCCTCTTTCTCTCATATCTCCTCTATCTCTCCTTAGTCTCTGCCGTGTTCCTCTGTTCCTCTACAAGGGTTTGATGGCAGGACTTTCTCTCTCTCTTCGACTTCAAAATCCAACTGGGCCGGCTGGGGAAGACCGTGGGTAAACTGGGTGTCCAGGACCGAGAAAGGGGCGGTTTCTCGGTATGGACGGACTGAACGTTTTACTTACATCGTTGCCTCGCGGCATCCTTGTTTGAATGATGATGGTAGTGAAACGCGACGGGTTTGGGAAAGAGGTCGCTATAGCAATTCCAGTGGTGAATTTTCGTGCGCAATCAGTTTCTGTCTGTCATGCTGCATCGTGACCCGTTGACAGTGTCGCTTCATCCCAATTTCATCACGCATATGAAGACTTATGAAATCAGACAAGATTACTTTCTGCCTAGCGTGCCATCCCTCTGCGCTCCCTGTCCCGTTGGCATCAAAATAACCATGCTCCGAACCGATGTGTATGCTGCCAACGCCAAAAATGAAAAGTGACACCCAGTACCTCCCCCGATCAGATGCCTCGCGCAGTCTCGTCCAGGTCAGGGGGAACCTGCCATCCATGCCTCATGGCCACTCGCTTGTAAGCATCAATAGCTTCGTCAATGCCATAGTCGTGAGTGCCACGGTAGTTTCCCTGCAGCCGAGCCGGCGTCGGCTCCAAGTTGCAAATGGCCATGCGCACCTGCAGGATGACGGCCTCAATGCTGTTGGCCGGACTCCAGCCCGTGTTGGTGAGGAGCTCCATGCACATGGCTCCGCCACCTGTGATGTGTCCGCCGCCGCCCTCAATAAAGGGGAGGAATCGGGGACGGATGACTCGGACAAAAGGCGGCGAGATGGGATACTGGCGGCCGAATCGAATCTCGAGGACGATGCTGTGGATTTTGCGCGCCTTCATGTCCTTGGCGAATGGCAGCTCGGGGTCGAAGGAGTGCAGCTCAACGATCCAGTGGAACAGGTTGTCCGTCTGCTCAAAGTCGATGAACCAGCCGAGCTCATGAAGAGGCGTTGAGCTCTGCACTTTTTGCATCTTCCTCAACTCTCTTCCCAGCACCTTGCGGCCGTTGTCATCTGCCCAAGTCGGGGATGGGAGTTTTGGCAGTGCGGCAATGTCCAGAGTGCCAGGACAGAAGTCAGTCTTTGCGCGGTCAAGGCTAAACATGCAATCGACGACCTCGTCAACGTCTTCCTGGATTTCGTGCGTTGACCGGCGTGTGTCTGGCTCCGCTGCCATGAGGTGGTCGAGATCATCTCGGAAAGTGTGACCCAGGCATGTGTTGGGCTCGGCTGCTGCCGCCGTCGACTTGCCATTGCCACGCGTTGGCCGAGATCTCGGCAAAGCGGCGCTGGGAATCTCCACATGATGGTTGTTGGGTCCATACGGTCTTGATTCCGGGTCCTGCTTCAGGAACTTGCCCGCGGCCTGCTTTGCGGCCGGCTCGGCCCTCTGGTTCTGGGGGGTCGAGCCAAATGGTGGCGGGTTGACGAGCAGGTAACGGCACTGAATCCAGTCCACGTCTCCTACGACAAAGTAAGGTGTCCGAGACACAAACTGGTCGGGGCGGTTGACGATTTCGCAAAGGCTGATGGAGCTTGATATTTTCAACACGGATCCGGGCCAGAACCAGAGTGAGATCCCCGGTGTTGAGTAGCTGGAGCTGGTCATGTAGTGATTGCTGAAGTACACGCCGTTGCCAAACGCGCGGCCGTTGACGGTGGCGGAATAGTCGAGGCCCGACCGAATGATGCTGTGCCAGTTGCCCACTGGGCTACCGTGCCATGCGAACATGGTTGGGATTTTTGACGTCTTGGAAGAAGCCTCGGTCTTGACCGCATTCATGAACCGATGCTCCTTGTCCGGAGAACCTTGCGCAAACTTGAACTGTACGCAGCCCTTTCCGACTCCGTGCAGCCTCTCGTCGGGCTTGTTCAGGGCGTCTATGGCCTCCATACCAGGTCCCGCCTCAGGGAAGTCGACTTGCATGATCAAAGACCGGTTGGAGGACACAATCCACCTCAGAAGTGCCAGAGACGGCGCCGAGATGCCTTTGCAGTCAATCAGAGAGCCGACGCCAACCTCTGTCAGCTCCTTGTGCAAATCCATGACGCTCGGAAGAGTGTCCAGTACGGCGAGCAGAGCGCGTCGCATGTCGGTGGGCTCCAGATCGTCAATGTTGCGATCATAAAGGTAGAGATCTGCAGGTACTTCGCTCGAAGAAGAGGTTGTCTTCGACGCACTTTGCTGGTAGGCCAGACCTGCCTTGGCGCCGTTCGAGTCTGGCACGGTACAAGCCACTGTCGAAAAGACGTTATATGTGACAAATGTCAGAGCAGGTGTGGTAGTTATGCCCGTGGCTTTGCAGTGAAGCGTGACACCGTTCAGGTGAGTGTTCTCCGCAGAAGCTGTGGGTCTTGGCTTGAGGGCGAAGAGGGTTCCCATCTTGAGATCCTTGCAATCGTCCGAAGCGAACGAAAGTGTCTCGGCAGAAATATTGACACTCGCGGTGACCGGCTGAAAGATGTCGACGGGAGAGGTGGGGGGTTGATAGCTTGGGGTCCAGGGGGGCAGACCTGACTGCATGATCGCGTGGGGAGGCATGATCGGAACATTGAAACCGAGGCCCTTCGGATACTCGCGAAGCTTGTTGTCTGCCAAGGCAAGATAAGCAAAGCTTACGAGAAGGTCGACGACGAGGGGTTGCGTGATGATCTCGTGTTCAATGCTTTGGCCAAAGCCCAGGGACATGTACTGGAAGAGACACAGCTGGTTGGTGCACACGTACGGCTTCATGGCCTCAAAATCGTACTCCGACTTGCAGTGGCACACCATGCAGTAGCGCGGGCTCTGCGCGAAGTAGCGCAGCGCGAACTGAGCGGCGATCAGAGGAAGACTCTTCAAGGAAGGGTCTGTTTCAAGGTCGCCTGGGGCGCCATGGTGAACAAAGTCGATGTTGAGAGGGTCGAGTGCGCTTGCTGCAACGATGGGTGTGGTTTCGTCTTGTTCAAGGTCGAACTGTATCTTGTCCGCTTCGGTCACGCTGAAGTTGAACTCGACTGTCATTTTGATCAACTGCAGAATGCCCTCATCCCAGCTCAACCCATATCGGAGGCGGAATTTGAGCAGGCTGGCAAAGTCTTTGTTCATCCACCAGTTCATCGAGTTGGACACGAGCAGCTGCTCGAATGGAGAGCCTGCTTCAGCTTCATCGGCCTCCGGGGCAGAGCGCGTCTTGTACTTGCTGTCCTCGAATGCCAGGGCAACCGACGCGGCGGATGGCTTGTTCTTGGCGCATTTTCCGAAGCGGAAGATAACCGAGGAAGTGGACAGGGTGGTCAAATCGACGAAGGTTTCGGCAGGAGTGTATGCGCCTTCAATTTTGATGAGAAGCACAATGTAGTCCTTTGGCGCCACGCCCCAGGCAACGAGAGTTTCTTCTTGCAGGCCCAAGGCCTGTGCTGGCATCGAGAGAGAGAAGATGCGATCGGGATCCGAGAAGATGCCGACTCTGAAGCCAACATTCTGCGCCATGCGCAAGTCTGAGACGAGTCGTTCCGGGAGGGAACCTTCCTCTGTATGCCTGTTGCGTGACTTCTTGGGTTGGAAGTCAAAGTCCTCGAGGTCGTATTCAACATCGACATCCTCGTCCACAGAGCCGAGATATTCCTCTTCTTCTTCAATGTCGCTATCGATGAATGCAGAAGTACCGGTCTCGTCGCATGCGTCCTCTGTCATGGGGGCATCAAGCTCGGATTCAATAGATGTTGTGAGCTTGCGAGAAAGGAGGCGACAGACGTCGGCAATCTTCTTATTCTCGGAGAACTCGGGGCATTGTTCGAGGACTCTGGTAACTGAGGCAGGAACATGATCGTTGGCAGTAAAGGCGAGGAAGCCAGGATGAGTAGGGTATTCGTTGATGTCGAGATTCAGGAGGCGGACACCGACGGGGCTGGGAAGGGAGGCGTGGGTGTACACGAAGTCGACCTGACCATCATCGTCTCCTTTCTTGAGTCCGGATACAAGAGGAAGTGGCGTGTTGGCAGCCGATGCCAAATCGGCAATGAACTTGCGGCGCGTCATGGACACAATAAGGGGACTCGGCCCGGGCGAGGAGAGTTGGGTTGGCGATGGATGGGTGATGTGTGGGAGATTGTTTCTTGGGCTGGTAAGAAAAGATTCCTGGGGGAGGATCTCGGCCTTGGGCAAGTGAAGTTGTTGTCAAGTTGGAAGGCAGAATTTGACTTGTGGCTGAGGAAGGAGCGTTGGGAAAATGGGTCCAAGATGAAGAGGACGTGGAAGGAGGTGAATTGCCCAAGGCGAGTGGCGCCTGCGTTTGTATCAACACCTTGCCGACTTGATACCTGCAGAGCGCCTTGACCAGTAGGCCTACAGAATCAGATTCTGCCACAGACTGATACTTCTGAAAAGTTCCTCGACCTTCTGGAGCTTCCTGGTGAGAAAGTGAGGTGCTCAAAGGGAAAGGTATCTGAATCGGTGATCAAGTAAGCCGAGGCAGTGGAAGCAGGAGCGGCACCGGTTGCTCAGACGTAGAGCATGGCCCCAGTTTTCGCGTCGCGAAGGCGCTTGGTTTCTCGAAGAGGCTGAATTTGTCGCCGCAAAGGCAAGTGTCAGTCTGCTGCCTACCGCATCTCTCGCATTGAAGAAGAGGCGGCGCCAAAATGCCACTTGAAAGCCTTCATGCGAAGCCGACAGCTTTGAGTCACCGGGGGGTCCAATAGGATTGAATACCGCAGTCAAACTCAAAGCCAGTCGGTCAGAAAGTGAGGCAGTCCCTGTAGCTGAATATAAGATCACAGTTACAGGTCACCTCCGACTGACACTGGGGAGGGAGGCATCTGAGTTGCTGGACACTAGTGTCTCATGCCGCCCAGGTGATATACTAGACACCGCCCCTCGACTCCAGCTCTACACCGAGCTTGTAGAACGAGAGTCACACCAACAGGTTTGCGGGCGGACAGGCAATTGGCCAAGCACAAGCAAGGCTGCAGGCGGCTGCCTGCTTGGTCTCCCTTTCCGGACAGAAGAAGCCGGCCACCTCTTGCCAGGGATTGCGACCCATATTGCGAACCATGACAGTCGGTTTGCGAGTATCTCAGTGGGCTCAGACCACGTCGTGGAGGGAGGAGTGAATGTAGCCTACAGTTGTACCCACAATTGCATGCATTTATCGGAGGGCCTTCGGCATACTGTGGCTGCGGCCCCATATCTGCAGGTTTCAGCCAATATAATCGATTGAATCTGATGAGAGGGAGATTCTCTACGAACACAAGCCTTGAAAACAAGTGCACTGATAAACCGATAAGCCCCGTTTAAGGTGGTGGATCCCCCTCTAGATGCTTAAGCCACCACGCTAAGTGAGGTGGGTGGGGCCGAAGGCCCGCCACATTCATCACATTCACTTACGAGGCAGGGGCGTGGGTGGAAGACGGCTGAGCCCGCTGAGATAAGTTTGCGACATCTTTACTAGCCCGGGGTTATTTCTGACCTCGTGGACAATTCGTTGGCGGTGGCCGTCGTTGCTCCTCAGGGTGCTGTACCTGGAGGTGATGTGATGTTTGAACGCGACATGACGCGCCCCTGTCCACCTAGGGAACCTTGGACCCGGCTTATGTAATTTTGAGATCGACCTGGAACCCTTTGACAGCAACATCACCACGTCCACCAACTTCTACATCTCCATTCCGCCAACACCTCGACGAGAGCCCCAGCCTGGCCGAGAAGGCAAGCCCATCCTGACTCCCAATCGCGGGACGTCGCATACAAATTAGGCCCCAGCGCCTCCTCCGACATGCTCACAGCAGCACCCTACCTCCGCCTGCGGCGCCCGTCGCCCACGACCGCCGAGTTCACCATCACCACCGCACCACCAGCAACGCTACCTATCCGCCTCCTTCTGCTGTCACTCATCCCTCTGCGTTTTCTCGCCGGCTTCTCCGCCCTTCTGCTGTCACTAGCCAAGCTCCAACAGAGCCCTCACGCCATCACCTTCGATCCGACCACCCCAGCCCCGCCCGTCTTCTCCGACGCCTACATCTACCACGTCCTACACAAGATCCTGCTGTCGCCAGCGGGCACTCTCGCCTCCTACATCGCGGCCGCATTACCAGTCTTCGTCGTCGCCCCCGTCGCCTTGATACTTCTCTGGGCCGCCCTTAAGCGCATCCACGTCACCGAGAGCCTGCTGGTGCTGCGCGGCCTCGGCGTCCAGACGAGCAGCTCGTCCGGGAGCTATCTTGCCAAGAAAGCGACGCGCTTCATCCCGACGGAAAAGATCAGAGACATCCTGGTGAACGAGGCCTTTTTGGGCTTCGAGGTGCGCTACTACCTGGTCATCATTGTCGACGGTGAGGATGACGTGGTCGTGGTGTTCCCCAAACTCCTGCCACGGAGAAGGATCGTAGAGACCGTCTGGAGGGGCGTCAGGGGTTGTCTATACGAGGTTGAGGACGTCAAGACGGGAACCGTACATGCATGAAGTCACGAATACACGGGCTACGGGAAGCTCTCTCGGGCACCGCTTCTATTTTCTTTTCCTTGCGTACTCGCCGAGCTGGTTATTTTTCTCCGCCTTCTGCCGGGGCTGCTTCGACATCGGCGGCCTTCTTGCGCCAGAAAGCCCCAGCGGCCCTCATATCGTCCGAGTCTTTGAACCCCTTGCGCTGCGCCCAGTGGGTGTTGATCTCGTCGGGGGAGGGCGTCAGCTGCCTCGTCATGATAGGGAAGTATCTGCCGCCCTGCTTGACCGTGCTGCCGCCAAAGTACATCCGCAGCCCCGTAGTATTCGAAGGGTTGCCAGGCCCGGCCGACCCTTCTTTCGTCTTGGTGCTTGTGACAAGATTCAGCAGCCTGTTGACCAGCATCTCGTCCATCTTGTGATGGCGCCATGTTGCCCACAGCGTGTCGGCCAGACCGCCAGGCGCAAACTTGGTATCGTCCGACTCGTACACCCAGTCCAGAGCTCGAGACTTATCCTCGCCTTCGGGGAAAATGCAGTCCCAGAGCACCAGGGGCACTTCGTCAGCCATTGTGTAGTTTGGCCTGCGCGGGTTCTTCTCCACGTCAAGCAGTTCCTTGACGATGGACGGGGATTCGTACCCTTGCCCAACCATGAAGAGGACGCTGATCATGTGCCGGATCTGATGCCAGAGGAAGGCCGAGCCGCGCACGTTGAAGGAGTACACCTTGGGCGCCGCCTCCGTCGTGCCATCGGCCTTTTGTGTCGCCGTTGGCCAGTTGAAATCGGGTCCTGTGATATAAGGGAACGTCGATGCCACGTCGTCCACCTCCTCAATATCAACCTCGAACATTTCCCTGCGGAAATTGGTGAGCTGCTTGCTGCCATCGACTCTGCAAAAGTTGCGGAAGTCGTGTCCCCCCACAAAGCTGCGCGCTGCCGTGCGCATGGCCTCGATGTCAAGCCATCCCTGGGGCGGACTCGATGAATCCGGCGACTGGCGCAGGGGCGCAAACGCGGGCTGGGTGAAGAAGTAGCGGTACTGACGCTCCGTGCAGGAGAAGCGCGCAGAGAAGTCGGGTGGAGGCGCAGGGCACCACGCCAGAATACGGATGTCTGGCGGGAGAAGCTTGTTCAGCATCTTGACGTATTGAAGCTCGTCCTTGATAGGATCCCAGTTCTTCGGATCAGGCTTAGGCGGCTGCGGCTGCGGCGCCTTCTCCGGCACAGCCTGGCCATCATCTGTCATCTTGACATCGCCACCGACATCCGCCTGTACCTTGGCCTTTCGCGGGGCCAGTCCCTCCATCGGCCGGCTGCTTCTGACTCTCAGGCTGATGACCTGCCCAAAGGCGCTGACGCCGCGATCTGTCCTGCCGCACTTGGCATAATCGCAGCCGCTGAAGTCGACCGTGGCACCGTTGTCGTCTTTGGTCGGGTAGACGAGGCACGATCTGACCAACGCAGACCAGAGCTCAGACTCAATCGTGGGCAGGTTGGTCGTCGGCTGGTATTCGAAGCCGCCATAATTCTTGCCGAGATACGCCAGCTTGAGCGCGATGAAGCGCGTGTGGTACCGGGAGGGATCGATCGGCGCGGCGCCCTTCTTCCGCTTCTTATTCGGCGGAGCACCTGACGGGGTAGCCCTCCCTGAGTCTGTGGGTGTAGCGGCTGGTGCTGAGATTTCGGTAGCATTTGGAACAGCCGCGGCTCTGCTCGTTTTGACGACTTCCTTCAGGTCGATCTCCAACTGGCGGATCCTCGAGATGAGGCGATCCTTCTCCCACGTATCGTAACGTGTGGGTGAAGACATCCTGGGCATAAGGTTTCTGTGCTGCCGTGGTGGTGATGGTGAGGCGCAAGTGGGTGAGGATGAAATTCCTGCAGTTTTCGATGTCTGCAGTAGTCGCGTGGGGACCGAATGAGTAATTCGCAGACAACTCGATGGCTTCATGAGGCACAGACAGCCGAAAGCACTCAGCAGAAGCAGAAATAATAGAACCAAAAATTAAACACCAATCTGTGACCGCACGTCAACTGCCCATGTCATCTCGCTCGGTGCATCGCAAGATGAAAAGGACAGGTGAAGGGGTCTCAAGCCACAATCGCGAGTTGGATGTGATCAGTGGCGCAGCCAGGGTCCGTGGCTGGTGCCGTCGGGCGTCTGGCTCTGTCCGCCACCGAGCGACAGGCATGGACGGGAAGCAAGCCTCATCTTGAGCGATAGGCCTGCGCCATTATTGTGCTGGACACAGTTCCGAGATATTCAAACAGAGTGATGGAGTCTCAACTTGTGACAATCTTGCTCGTCGGCGATGAGAAATGTGGAAAGACAAGCTTCCTCTCGTGCGTCCGCATCCTCCTAAACATCCTCTCGGCACCGACTAACCACCATTCACATAGGCGAATGTCTGCCAGCGCCGGCACCGGTCCGATAACGCTCCTTAGGGACATTGACCAGCCGTTCATCTTCGACATCAAGATGGGAGGCAGAGCTTTTCGTCTAGAGTTCTACGATAACAACTGCCCTGACAACTGGCGCCTCCTCAACCCAGACCTGGTCGTGCTGTGCTACGACATCAGCCAGCGACTCAGTCTTATCAACATGCAACGTCAGGTTCGTCCGCTCTCTCCTTCCCTTTCCCTACCTCTTCGTCTCGCAACTTCTGACGGTTGGCAGTGGGTTACCGACGTCAAGTCGTCGTTCCAACGGATCGATACCCTGCCCATCGTCGTTCTCGGCCTGAAGCGGGACTTGAGGTCCGAGACGGACCCAAACGGCATCATCTACCCCCAGGAAGCGTACCGTATCGCCCAGGAAATGCGGACAGACAGGTACGTAGAGTGCTCTGCCTTCACAGGAGAGCTGTTGAAGGAGACGTTTGAGGATATTTGCGCGACGGCTGTGGACACCACGACGGAGGAAGGGGGCCAGACGCCGGGCGGGTGCTCGCTGATGTGAGGGGCCTCATCTATTTCTTTGGTCGCGTGGGAATCTCGATGGTCGCTCCATTCTAGGGTGCGCCATTCTCCGCCACCAGCTTATGGTCGGGAGGGAACTGGCCCAGGACTTCGGCGATGATGGCGACAATGTCGCCCTGCTGTTGCTCGTCGAACCGTTCTTCCATGTCCTCGATAATAGTATTAAGGGCGGCAATGGAACCCGGACGAAGGTTGAACACCATGATCATCTCGCCTTTGGAGAGATCGTAGGGATGCAGCTTCTCGATGAGATCCTTGATGGAGGATGTCGTGTATGAGATGGGCTTCTGGGCGAGCGGGCTCGGGGTGGTGGTGAGATATTGCAGGACCTGGGTTATGTTAGTATTGCCTCTCGAGTTGAGCTATTGAAGACGTAGACAGACCTCAGTTTTGAGTGTCTCAAAATCCTTCGGTCCCTTCTTGTTGGCTTTTCTGCTCCCCAGGGGTCGGGTGGTGAGATGGTGGTACACCTCAAAGTTGGTAAGCACCGCAGACTGCGCCTCGATGATCTTCATCTTGAAGATTCGATGCCCCAAGCAAAGTTGATTTAGGGGTGTCGTTTGATAACGCTGTCGCAGGCCACGGAAACGTGAGAGTCGCCCGCGCTATGGCCTTGCTTGCAGCCAAATGAGGTATCTGACTGGAAGGTGTTGATGCTGCGACTGAAAAATGGGTATGCTCTCTCTTCAGGCACAGTTTCGAAGTGGAGTCTGTCTTCAAGTCCCCCGGAGCACACTGTAGGTAGGTCGTGATTAATGAGGCTTGTGACTCTGTCGCGACGTGATCTCAGCAGAGGGCCTTGAGTCTGCGGGTGCAAAATCCAGAGCATCACTTTCCAGGACCTTCAATCATCGCAACAACTGCCTTCAGCTGCCAGCTGGGCTTGAAGCCGGCCCGTCTAGCCTGGGCCTTGACTGAGTCATGCCAAAGAGATACAGTGTGGCTCGTGCCAAACACGGCCCCTGTCAGCGCCCTTCTACAGCGGTCACTCGCCGAAAGGCCACTGAAACATTCAGACCTCGGCCATGTCATGGCGTCACGGCAAATGCGCGTCGCGCCATTGTTCTGCATCCGATCCCTTCCGACGAGACAGTAGCACAGTGTGCGCTTGACCTTTGGCTGCATCCTGACTGGCGCAAATTTTTGAGCACCCAGGTGACGCCCCCCAAAAAGCTCCGGGGCTTCGGCCGCCCAGTCAGCTGGCTGCCCACTGCCTCGCATGCAGCGGCATGTGGTACCTGTCGCGACCCTTCCGCATTAGGCGGTGCCGTCTCGCAGGAGTCAGACAGCGAGTGACTGGACACTGAGGCTCTGGGCCACGGGCGTGGGATGAAAGGGCCCTTGCGACCCCACCAAGCTCCAGCTTTTTTTGCCTGGGTGCCGCCGTCGCCAACCTTTGGCCGCCGTGGGCCGAAACGACCTTTCACACTCCTCCTTCCGGCTTCTTGCCGACCATCTTCCTCGACGAGATCGCAGACTCAATTGCAGCCGTGGAATCGCATCATGCTGCCTCTGTGACCACCAGCCCCGAGACAAGCTTGTCCCGTTCCCACGAGCTTCGACATTCTTCCGACCCTCAGCTCGCCGAGAATCGGCATCCCCTCCGTCCGCCACACTAGACAGTGACGTCGCCCGAAGTATACCGACAAGCCACTCGACCGCCAACGACCGCATCTTTACACGTCAGAGTACACATCTCTTGGCTTTTGAACTGCCCAAACGCAGAAGAAACCAGACCGAATCCTCTTCAGTCTGTCCGGTGCGCATATAGGCGGTCAAAACAGAACGCAGAGCGACAAACGAAGGAACCAGAAAAGAGCTTTTTTTCAGTTTTTGATACCCACCACAAGCCCGCAACAATGGTGCGCAACATCGTCATCCTCGGCGGAAACTCCCACCCGGAGCTCATCGACAACGTCTGCAGCAACCTTGGCATCGCTCCCTGCGAGCGCATCCTGTCCAAGTTCTCTGCCGGCGAGTCTCGCTGCGAGATCAAGGACTCGGTCCGAGGCAAGGATGTCTACATCATCCAGTCGGCCTCTGGCGCCGTCAACGACGGCTTCATCGACCTCTGCATCATGATCTCCGCCTGCAAGACCGGATCCGCCAAGAGGGTTACCGCCGTCATGCCCCTGTTCCCTTACTCCCGCCAGCCCGACGTCCCCTACAAGAAGGCCGGCGCGCCACTCTCCAAGGGAGCAGCTTCGTCTAAGAACGGCTACACCTTTGAGAGCGTGCCGCCTACCCCCGGGCCCGGCATTGCCAGGAGCTCCACTATCGGCAGCGACATCAACGGTCTCGACACCAAGCTTGCTAGGACCAAGCTCGCCGAGAACAACCTGAACGGCGTCAACGGCTCCTCTGGTTACCCCCAGACCCCCAGCCGTGCTTTCACCACACACGACATTGAAAGCCACAACCCCCTGGCCGACTTCAAGTCGAAGCCTGGCTACAAGCAGTGGGTTGCACAGGCCGGCACGCTTGTCGCCGATCTCCTGACATGCGCCGGCGCCGACCATGTGGTGAGTAATATCACGAGAGCCTGGTCTACTTGGAGGCACAGCAACGACTGACTGTTTCACAGATCACGTAGGTTTCCCGAACATTTTTGCTTCACAGCCCACCACTTCAGTCTCGTCTTTTCGCGAGCGGATACCCTCCTTGTGCCGGATGGTCTCAGGACTGTTGGCTAATAAGCCTAGGATGGATCTCCACGACCCCCAGTACCAGGGCTTCTTCGACGTTCCCGTTGACAACCTGTACGGAAAGCCGCTGCTCAAGAGGTACATCCAGCAGCACATTCCCAACTACAAGGATGCCGTCATCATCAGCCCAGACGCTGGTGGTGCTAAGCGTGCCACGGCTGTGGCTGACGGGCTGGAAATCGATTTCGCCCTGATCCACAAGGTAAGTTGAATCTCATGCATAGACTGAGAAGTCCGGGCATTGACGATTCGGTTCCGCAGGAGCGCCGCCCGACCAAGTACAGCGAGCAGCGCAACGCCAGCATGATGCTTGTCGGAGACGTCAAGGACCGCGTCTGCATCCTCATCGATGACCTGGTCGACACCGGCAACACCATCACCAGGGCCGCCAAACTCCTTAAGAAGGAGGGCGCCACGGCCATTTACGCCCTGCTCACTCACGGAATCTTGAGCGGTGATGCCATTCCCCGCATCAACGCTTCCGCCATTGACAAGATGATTGTTACCAACACTGTGCCGCAGAACGAGCACATGCGCCTGTGCCCCAAGCTGGAGTACCTGGATGGTAAGAGACGCGAAGCTGCAGTGCTTCGAAGCAGACTAACATGTTGTCTCTTAGTTGCCCCTGTCTTTGCCGAGGCCATCCGCAGAGTGCACCACGGCGAGTCCATCAGTGTCCTCTTCCAGCACGACTAGAGACATGGCGCGTCAGATCACTACGGGGACGGCAAAGTCTTTAGCATCAACTCGGCGTTTTGAGAGAAACTGGATTTTCAAACAGGTGGGAGGGACGTCTCGGGACTAGGAATCGTTTTGTGAGGCTGCGCACATACTATTGGATCTACCGCCGCCGCCTCGGCCTGCCTCTGGCCAGGAGCCCCATCCCCCTCGGAGTGCCTGGGATCTGGGCCGCAAAGGAGTGGAGGATGGGCTTGGTCACACCACGGCAGCATGGAATTGCCTGCGGATTTAGTAAGACGCCGAAACAGTTCGTCAGCTCTACCGAGAGAGACGTAACGCAGGGCCATGTGACGACCTTGTGCTTCCCACACCACACTCAGGACTGTCGCAGCTGCTCATTGCAGACATGCGCGGTCACACGATCGTCAAACAGAGGACTTATCGTAGGCAGCGAGTGCTTTTTTTAGAACATGTCAGGAGATTTACTGGGGCGGACTGATCACTCTTTCTGGCTACCGGCGTATCGTTGCTTGCACACCGCGAATAGGATTCTTCAAGGTCAGATGCCTTGCGCGAGGATGGCATACCACCTCACGTGAGGTCCATCGGTACAGCTCAGGTCATGGACATAGCCCGCGAGGTTTCACGGCTAGGGAGCAGGTGGACGGTTTGTGACACGCAGGATCAAGTGTGCGACTTTCACACTCCTTACTAAACCCATCAGAGGTCCAGCGCGGTATCTGCGTCATCTCTCGGAGTTCTGGCCGCAACCGTTGGCCAAGACTTGGCATGGCCGCTGGCGCCAACATGCTATTCAGCTACACTTTGTGGGGGAATTGATGGCCGTGTATGGTATGCGGGAGTTTGGAGTAGAAAATGTCGATGTAAAGCTCTTGAATTATGATATTTGCAAACAACATTTCCGGAGCTCAGGACATTGGTCTCCGGTCGGTCTCCCCAACACCAACATCGCCGAGTCGATAGTCCTGAATTTTTAATTGGATTTGAAAATAATTTGATGATGGAATACATTAAGACTTACCACAGCCATGATTGATCGCTTCTGGAGTCTGGCTCTTTCGCTCTCGGTCCCTGTGCTGGCCCTCAGAACGCTGGTGGTGGTCGAGCGCTGCCCCAATGACTAAGCCCCCCCGCCGTACCCTTATAAGCCCACATTTGGTCGCATACTTCCAGCTGTAATGGCTCAACGGTGAAGGCTCTCGATATTCTTGAATTGTCCGATCCAAACCCATCAGAACCCCCCAGTCGGCGCCCTTCACGAATGCCGCGGTGGCCGTCCACTCGCTCGGGTAACCAGCGATGCTGCGCGCGGCCCTAAGCAATGAAGAAGACACTTGAGGGAGGTTTCACTCTGCAGAGGCATCTTCACCGTCGCATGGCGTGGGGGATTACGATCGCTGGGGGCTTGGGTTGGCAGTTCGAGATGGAGACGTCAACTCCACATCTTTTTTGCTTTTTGCCAAACCATTTCATACTTTATTTTTGGTCGAGTGCATGTAGAATCAATTGCTCTATCGGGCTATATCTTTTCTTTTTGGTTTCTGGCCTGGGGTGGGTGGTTGCACGTCGAAATAGCCTGGACGGCCGCTGAGGCAAAAGACCCCCCAGGATGAGGGGGTTCGCGATGCTTGTTGCACTCACCCCACCCAAACTCTATGAAGTTTGGGCACACGCTGTGGCACGATGGATGCAATTCTGGTTGGTATCGTCTCTGAACGCCTCACATGCTGCACTGATTGCAATTGATCTTTAATACATTTTTTTTCGTGCCTGGTATGATGTGTGCAGAGCACTGTGAGTGTATACCCAGACATGCCTCGCTGACTTGTTCCGCTCCGAAATCTAGAAAATACAAGGCTGATGAACAGATTTCTAGTCACAAACACTACAGCTTCGCCTTGACCGACTCCTGCAGCGAGGCGCTGGCCTCCGTGTTGGGCACAACCTCGCCGGTGCTGTTGCCGTTACCGAAGAAAATGACCTGGACGGTCAGGTCATCGCTGCAAGAATTGTTAGAATTATGATCCTCGAGTGGGTGACATGAAAAAACATACCGATACCGCCTGGAGAAGGGAGCGGGCAGCGTGAGCAGGGCGCAGACCTGTTCCTCCTTCTTGCCGCCCAGGGCGTTGCGGACAAGGTGCGTCGCGACATTCTTGTCCTGTACAACGAAGCGGTCTTTGTCATCGGGAGAGATTCCCCACTGCTGCATACGGATGGGCGTCTTCTGCCCACCGACTCCCTGGCCGTTGGCCTGCTCGATAGGCAGCGCAGACTTGGACTTGAAGACCTTGGCCCAGGTCGAGTCGAACGACTCCGCCTCGAGCCACTTGCCCACCAGACCGACAACTTCCTCGTTCGTCAGCATCTCCCACAGACCGTCCGTAGCCAGAACCAGGAAGTCGCCGTTCTCGGGCTGAATCTTGGTCGTCGTCACAACGGGCTCGGCCGTGACGTAGGGAGGCGTCTTCAGAAGAGGCGAGGGCGAGCGAGCAAAGAAGGCCTGTCGCAGTCGCATGGAAATGTCGCGGCTCCATTTGTAGGTGGCATCGCCAAAGGCACGGGTGGGCTCGAGCTGACCGAGGACACGACCGGCCGCGATGACCCTGTCTTCACCGGGGTGAAGCTTGCGCAGGCGTGCCTCCTCGTCGGGGTTGCTACCAGTCTGGTCCACGGAGAGGGCTGTGGCGGTCCACTTGCCGGAAGCAGTCCTGCGACCCAGGACGGCGCGCGAGTCGCCGGTGCAGGCCACCCGCAACGTCTTGGTCCTGGTATCGTAGAAGGAGAGCAGGGCACACGAGCCGGAGAAGGCAGGCTGGAGGAGCTCGGCGGCAACGGTCTTGGAACCAGCCTTGAGCACCTTCTCGACGCTCTGGTGCACGATCTCGTCGTCCAGCTTCACAAAGGCGTTCTTGATGGCAGAGTCGACGGCCTCGGCGGCGGGACACATGCCAGGGGAGGCCTTGTAGGTGGTGTTGAGCTCCTGGGCCACGGTACTAATCAGGGTCTGACGGAGCTTGGCCGAGGTAGTCCAGCCGCTGTGCTTCTGTTAGTATTGAGCGGGAGCACCCCAGGGGCAGAGAAGCTTACGAATGGCCGTCGAAGACACCCCAGAACATCCAGTCGCTGCTGCGCGCGCCCTCAGTGGCACCAGGCACCTCGACAATCTTCTCGGCATGGTCATCCTCGATGGGGTCGTTGCTCGGCAGCTGGACCAGATCGTAGCGCACAACGCCCTCTCCCCTGTTGACAAAGTACGACTCCTCTAGCTGGCGCAGCCGCTGCGTCGCTTGATCCGGGGTCATCATCTCGATCACCCGCTTGCCGTCGTCCCTCGTAGTCTTGGAGATGGGACCCTCGCCGACAAAGGTGCCCGTGTGTAGCTCGTTGGCGCCGATGACGAGGACGTTTCGTGTGGGAGCAGCGTCGCTAGCTGTGGTTCCGGTCGCAAAGTTCCTGGTCAGAACCTTGGACTGGTCCGGGCTGGTGCCGTTGTAGCTGTACCAGGCGCCGTAGCCGACGAGGCCAGAGACCAGGGCGACAGAGAAGCGGCGGAAATACATGGACGACTGGAGCGGCTCGATGGCGCGCCCTGCAGCGTACTTTGCGGATTCGGGGCTCGATTGAGAGTCGTCTTGCTTGCTGTTGCGCTGGGTGCTGTACGAGACGAGAGACAGGTGCTTGTTGAGGAAGAGGCTGCGTCGGGGACCGGTGCGGGAGAGCGTCCGGACCGAGTATCGACAGGTATTTCGGAGTGCTCTTGCTGCCACGCGATGCATCGGAGCGTCGTGTCCTGCTCAAGTCGCAGGTGCTGAGAGGCGGGAGAAGTGGAGGAGGTTCGGGAGTCCAGCACCGTGGTCGAACTGGGGAATTGGGGATCTGCCGAGCGGGATAGGCGACCTCCCTGCAGGAGCTGGATAAGGTACCCACGTGCAGGCACAAACTGGGCGATGCGCGAGCCACAATGGCGAATTTGGGACAAATGGGCCGCAGGGAAAAGGAGAGGGGTTAAGTTTCCCGGAGAGCCAAAGATGAAGCGCAATAGAACAAACGAGGAGGGGTGGTTGTGTTGAAGTTGGCGTTGCTTTGAGACAGCACAACTGCGAAGAGGTCCGGGCCAGCTTATCGGCGGCGCATCCTTATCGCCATCCCGCCCAAGGCGCAAGCGACGGTCAGCTCAGGTTGAACGGGCATTCATCTTCCCGTCAAGTCCCAATCTTTGAGACTAGGTCTCGCAAAATGATTCAGTATTGGATGGTCTAGAAAATTGAACTTCGCATGACCTACAACTTGAAGCATTTTATGTTCTGTCCTTCAACAACCAACTTGGAAGCGGTACCCGGGATGTTCCTATGTCTTCATCTGAGGCACCTACTCCTTAGTCGCAACAGAAAGCCCAACCAAAAAGTGTCCAGCAATTTGTCAAATCAGTAGAGATGCATATTCAAGGCTTTCCGACATGCTCAATCATCTCTGCCGCCAGTCAAAGGTCGATTTTGAAACCGAACCCGCCACTCGGTGCTTGGAGGGGTGCAATTGAACACCCCCAATCAGGCGACCCTCCTTTCCCCATGTGAAATGTCCCCAACAGCCACCGCCGAGGTCGATCCAATCCACCAACATCCCTCACCATGGCCGAACAGCTACCTCCTCTCCCGGGCGCGGACCGCATCCGTGCCATCCAGGATGACGATGGCAAATTCAAAGCCTTTGATTCTTACCCTTGGGCCAAGGACAATAACTTTATGGTCAGCCTCTCCATCTCATCTCATGGGCTTGTCATCGTGCATGCACATGGCCCCCCACTTCCCAAAGTCGCCCATGGCCAGGACACGATCCGCTGACACTCGACAGTCCGGCCTGTACGCCATCATTGGAGATCCCAACACGAAAAGCCCCAGAGGCACTCCCTCAGAGCTCGCCGTTCATGCCCGCACCTTTTACTATGCTCAGCGGGTCGGCGTGACCATTGACTTCGCCCAGTACAAGGAATGGCTGGCGAAGCATCCAGAACACACCCCTCCCGCCGTTCTTCCCGAGGCATACAGGGCCCTGGATGCTGCATCTTCCGCCCCTGTTTTGGCGTGGCAGGCTTCTGCCCCAAAGGCTGATCTCTATGTTGAAAGAAAGCCGGAAGATCCCTCACAGGGCACAGGCAACGAGCCTGCCTATCCTATGGGGTTCGCTGAGATGCTGGAGAGGATACAGAAAGGCCTGCCCATTCCAGGGATCAAGGAGATTCCCGATACTGTAGTGCGAGATCCTGTAAGATGAGGCACCTTGTCCTTCCTTGTGGTTCGGCCATCTGCTGATCATGACAGACCGTGAAACCAGTTGGAGCTCGATCTGCTCCGAGAAAGCCATGGGAGAAGGACGTGCCGGCAGCAGCAAGCGGATCCGAGGGTCAACCCGGTACTTTGGACTCGTCTTTCCCTCCTCTGGAGGACGATGTCCCCAATGCTGCGGCGTAGAGAAGTAGTACGTCCAGGCTCATAGCATTTATACCACAGGACCTTCGTCCATGCATCAGCTGGCAATCTACACACAATAAAGCACTTCCATCACGTCAAATCAACGAGAAGAAAAGTCGAAAGGCTACCTTGTGTGTAATTAGAGGCTGCCAAAGATGATGACACTCGTACAAAACCACGAATCCGATGAGCGGCTCGAGCCGAAATACATACACAAATAGAGCGAGTCTAGCGTCGCCCCCTCCTCTTGCTTCTCTCATGATAACAGACCGGCATCAACCATCCGGCCGCATCCTATAGCGTTTCGTGACAAGTGACATTGTTGAGGTTCGGTCAGAAGGTGGAGAGAGACAATCCTGGTAGTGACGATGATGGCAAATCAACACCGAAGGATTCGGTGCGGGCACTCCAAGGTGCTGGTGGGGGGGTGCACTGCGCATCGCCCAAGTATTGCAAAATCCGTAACCATGATCTGTCCAAGGCACGAGAACCGGCTGGCGCCGATCCTGTGTACAATGACGACTGAATCTGGTAAAAGGTGCAACAGGAAATTGTTGCCAGAATGGACAGATGAGCTGTACTGGCAGTATCGAGATGGGAAGCCAGTGTTGTTGGTACTGGTGGAGGATAAGTAGACTGGGAATCGGGGTCGGGAGATTTTTCAACGCCAACAATGCTGATGATCTGCCAAGCTGAAAGAGAACTGACGTTCTAGTCGCGGCAGTTCTTGTGTCGTAGCAGAAGAGAAATTACCAGGGGCGGCGGGGGGCACCGCTGCCCATGCGCGACATGCCAGGGCCGACACCAGGGCCGGGGCGAGTGGCGACGGCAGGGTTGGTGCAGAGCATTCCGACGCGAGAGCCGAACTTGGAGCCACGAAGCGAGACCATGTGCTTGCGGATGTGAGCCGCGACAACCTCGCGGTGCTGGCTGTTGGCGTGGGTCAGGATGTACTGAATGAGATAGTTGCCGTACTGGTCGCTGGCGATGTCGATGAGAGGGATACGGGGACGATCCGCACGACCCTCGCAGACGCGGTCGAGATAGCGGCCGAGGAACTCGGGGCCGCCGACCTTGAGGCACTTCTCCACAACCTTGGAAGCGAACTGATCGGTGCTGTACTCGGCAGCGTAGCGGATGACGTGGTCAATGGCGCGGCTTCGGTCGGCGGGAGCGCCATGCTCGCAGATGTGCTGGATGCACCAGTTGCCGAACTGGCCATGAGCCACAATGTCAATGTTGGCGAGGACCTCCTCGATGCAGGGACGCTGTAAGGGTGTTTGTTAGTCTTGTCTTTGTGCGTGTGTCGGGCCTCGTCATCATACCTTGTCCTCCTCGAGGCAGTTCTCGAAGATGTTCTGGACAACCAGACTTCCAGTCTCGCCCAGGGCAACCTCGTGCCACATGCCGCGGAGAGCATCGTTGACGAAGGTCATGATCTGAGGAGGAGTCTCGGACCAGCGGAGCTCGAAGAGCTTCTGCCAGACGTGGCAGGCGTAGCGATGAATGACCGTCTCGGGGATGCGACGAAGAAGCTCGTGGACCATGATGGCCTTGTAGGCCTCGGGGACAGAGTCAAAGGCCTTCTGAACGACGTGGCAGCCAAAGGGGTCCATGGAGAGGTTGAGGGTGTTGCCCCTGATGGCCTCGGCGATCTTGACGACCTGCTCGGGAGTGCCGTGCTCGAAGCAACGCTGGACGAGGAAGTTGCCGAAACGGTTGACCATGAGCGGGTAGGCCTGGGCAATGATGGCCTCGACAATGTCGTACTTCTGCTCAGGGGTGCCGACCTTGAGCTTCTGCTGGAGGAAGATGGAGGCCTGCTGGTCGTTGTTGCAGACGATCTTGTCGACAATGTACTTCCAGTCGCAATTGACGTTGCGGTCGAGAAGACGGCGGTAGTTGAGCGGCTCGGTCGCAGGGAGATAGGTCTGACCCTCAGTAGTGACAATGGCCTGACCAGTAGGAGGGGATGTCAGCCTGGATCGAGGCCTGCCGCCTTGGCTATTACGCCAGGGCTCACTCACCTCATTCTTGGCCCAGGCAGTGGTCGAGTGGAACTCGCTGGCGTGGGGAGAAAGGGCGGTGCCGCCAGGCAGCTGAGAGTAGGCGGGGTATCCGGGACCCATGCCGGCAGGAGGCTCGCTCATGGCGTCCATGGGACCAGGGGCAGGGCTGTATCCGCCGTAACCGTTGCCGCCGTAGGGATGAGGTGAGGGCCAGCGGCTGTCGTAGGGGTTGCCGCGACGGCCCTTGGGAGGGCGCATGAGCATGTCCGAGTCGGGGGTGAGACGATCTCCGCGAGGGCCGTCGACCAAGGAGTAGGCGCCGGTGGACTCCATGTAGCCCTGACCGAAGCCACGGCTGCCCCCGAACCAGGACCTGGTGGCGGGAAGGGGCTCCGGCATGGGGGAGACGATGTTGTTCTGCCAGGCGTGCTTGGAGGCAGCCCAGGGACCGCCGCGGGAACGAGGACGACCCATGGTGATGCTGTTGCCCATGTTCATGTCAACGCTGTCAGGGGCGTTGTCGGGGAAGCCGGCCCAGCTAGACTCGCGGTAGCCGGTGCTCGACATGCGAGGGAAGCCTGTATCGGGCGGCATCATCTGCTCAGGGGCATCCGAGCGGGCAAAGGTGGTCGAAGAGGGACCGATGGCAAGCGGGCCGGCGCCAACCTCGGAAGTCGAAGCCTTCTGGTGAAGCTCGGTATCGAGACGGCTGATCTTGGTGTGAGCCTTGGCCAGCTCAGCCTTGAGACGGGCAATCTCATCCGAAGCAGACTGGTCCATCTTGTTCTCGATGTCGGAGGGAGGACCGTTGGCGCTGGCCGAACGGGTGGTGGGGCCGGTGACGGGGAAACCCTCAATGCCAGGGGTGACAGGAACTGAGCTGCTGGCAGTCGAGTCGGCGAGGGTACGCTTGTAGAAGCTGTTGTCGCCAGAGCACCTCTTGAGGGCCTGGTTCTGCTTCTCGAGGTTCTCCTTCTGCTCAGTCAGACGGGCAAGAAGAGCATCGGTGAGGGCCCTGCCAGAGTCCTTGGCATTGTCCTTGGTAGTCTCCTTGACGAGGTCCTTGTCAAAGTCCCTGTTGGACTTCTTTGTGGTCATCTTGACGATATCCTTGCGCAGAGCATCGGGCTGGAGGTTGTTAGTGGCAGACTATGGAAAGGAGTAATGAGACATACCAGGACGATCGAGGTAGGGTGGGCGCCAGAGTTGACACGCTTGGAGGTTGTGAGGATAGACAGGGGGTCGGCCGTGGCGACCGAAGTGTCGAGGAAGGGATCAGTCTGGGAGAGATAGGTCAGTGAATTGAAAACATCATGAATGTCAAGAGGAGGCGGTCGGAAAGGAGAGCAAAGGGGGTGCCGACGGACAATGAGCCGTTGACAGGAAGACTGAAGACATACCATATTGCGGCTGATAGACTTGTGCATGGTCGAAGCAAGGCGCTTCTGCTGGTCGAAAAGATCAGGGATCGTGGTGGGCGAGGCGCCCGTGGAGGGAGGGGAGGCCATCGTTGATGGTCCGAAGAGAATGTCGAGTGACAGAATGGAAGGTCAAGATCCGACCGATATATCTAGAAGAGACGAGCGAAATCGATATGAGACCGTTGACTCGGGATGGTGGGCGAACTTGTTGTTGTTCTGCGGGTTGCGGGTTGTGGAGGGAGTTGTGAAGAGAGGTGGGCGGGAGAGGTGTCGGGCAGAGGGCGAAGAGATTCAAGGGACGGACTCGAGGAGACGCGTTGTGGACGAAACCCTGACGTAAAGGTGGAAGGTAGAGGCGTGCAGTGCTGCTCTTGCCGTGGCAAGAGGAAGGAACTGAGCTGGACACAGCGTGACCTGCACCGGTATTGGCTGCCTGTCACGGAAGGCACGTGGTGAAATGTCCAACAACAGGAAGGTCCGGAAAGTCCCACCCATAAAAGGGAAGGAGCACCTAAAATGATAGGCGGCAAGGCTGGAGGATTTGGGCTCGTGGCAAGTGAATGCCCTGGAAAGTGAATGCCAGTGAAAGCTCTCAGTGCTTCCCGGCTCTGCAGTCTGGGTTCAGTCGAGGGGATGGGAGCCTACAGTCTAGGTAGTTCAGGATACTCAAGCGCCTTCCTGCTTTGGAAAACTCGAGTCAGCTGCTTGCCAGTGATGATATGAAAACAGAACGAGGTGCAATGATAAGAAAAGCTACATATATCTTGTGAAAGCTGAGTGTGGTGCAAGGATGTGTGCACCGTGATGATCACTCCTTTGACATACCCTCGGTGCTGATGCCGCCAGCGGCAGCCGCCACGCTTTCGAGGAGGCAGAATCTACTTGACCTGTCTGTGTCCTCAAGTCCTGTCTTACCTTCCACATCATCATGCATAACTTGGGTAGGCACCTAGGTAGCATCTGAAGACTTCCGAGATTGAGGCTGGCCAAGACACACCGCAATCCCATCTGCCACATGACAACTCAAACCACCCTGACTTCATGCCAAAAACGAGTATGTTTGATTCCATGGTCGCCGTTGATAGGACAGTATTGTACAATAAGGATCGCTGGGGATATGCCGTCCCATCCACTCAGTGCTTCTTCTTCTTCTCCGCTACGGCCACCAGTCAGTACATGGACGAGTCGCAGGATATTTCGGTCAACTCACTCTTAACCTTCTTCTTCGCAGGCGCCGACTTTCCTCTCGATTTCAGCCTACAGCATGGTCAGCGATCCCCTGTCAAGCTCGCGGACATGTGGGCAGAGGTCGTACTCGGTGATGTGCTCCCGACGGTCGTCTTCCTCCATGTCAAATGTTGTAAGGTGAGGACCGAATGACTTCATGACGTCTCGGACGGTGACGGTTCTCTCGGGGTAGTAGGAGGCGAGCGAAGGGCCGCGGAGCCGTTGTCGGAGGACCTTGTTGCCCGTTCGGAGGCCTTCTGGGTTGTAGGTCGTCGAGAAGACTTGGCATTGAGCCTGTTTTTGTCAGCCTCGCATCCGGAAGTCTCTCTCCAAGAGCACACACCTTCATCAGGTCGAGAAGCCTGGCGCGTGGGACGCTCATCTTGTCGTCGTCGTGCTGGACCGAGCTGGTGATGTTGAATTTGCGATCTGCCAGGGACGTGGTTGGTCGCCTCCAAGTGCCATCGTCCCACCGTGAAATCGCGTCGGGCCGCCGATAACGATAAGCGCAATCGATACAAGCAGCTCGGCTCCACCACCCGAGCCTGCAACCTCAGTCGCAGCACCAGGTCACTGAGTGTTGTCAATCGGCCGCTGCATTTAACCTTTAATCGACCGCAGTTGATCGGCCTCTTCCGAGTCGTTCATTTGATCGTTCACTTCAGTCCATCAGGCGCGACAGTCATCGGGCAGCTTAACGGGCAAAAGTACGCTAACATTGGGAACACCCGAGTACGAGGGCCCATATAAGTTTTTCCCGTTCAGTGTACCAATATCACTGCGCGAGCCTGCCTCATCAACAATAATTTCTATCGACGGCCTACCCATCAACAAGATGTCGAAAAGAAACCATTCGCAGGTCTCTTCCAGCAGCGGCGACGCCGTCTCCAAGCGCCGTGCGACGGCCCCAACAGAGGATGATGAGACGGCCCTTCTCCGAACCTATGCGAACAGCCTCATCGAGTGCCTGCGTGGATCATCCATGGCCAACCCCAGCCAGGAACTCCGCGATATCTGCAAGTCGATTCTTCCCGCAATTCAGCAACTCGCACAGTCCGGACCTTCCCAAAGCTCCGATGGCGAGGTAGTGAATGCCCAAAAGGTGCGCTTGGCTCATGACCCCTGTCCACATGCGCGTCTAATCATAGCAGCAGTCTACCGAATCTTCGTCTCCCATTCCGCCATTTTTACTACTGCCTCCCTTCAAGGTGGCGGACATTCCAGAATCCCTGCCACCACTCCCGCCAATTCGAGATCCGGTTCTGAAGGCAACTGCTCTGACCCATGCCGGTGCATCAAACAAGCCCAGCACAAACTACGACCGCCTGGAGTGGCTTGGAGACGCCTACAGTGAGGTCATCTCTTCCTCGCTGCTGTATTCAACCTTTGGCCATCTCGAGGCAGGTAAACTGTCGCAGCTACGGGAGCTTCTTATCAAGAACGTCACCCTTGGAGCTCTGGCAGAGAAGTATGGTCTTGTCGAGGAAGCCAACTTGCCGGCTGACGTCAGAGCATCAACCGAAAGGATGAAAAAGGTACCTGGAGACCTGATGGAGGCATACGCGGCCGCTATACTCCTCGACGACCCTGTCCATGGCCTTCAACGTTTGGGCGAATGGTTGAGGGCCGTCTTCAGCATAACCATCAAGGAGCAGATCAAGGCGCACGAGCGCAAGATCCAGAAGTCCGCTCCCCAGACCGAGGGACATGGACTCACGGCAAAGGATCGCCTTCGAATCCTCATCGGCGGCGTGCCAGGGGTCAAAATCCGATATGAGGATGACCCCTCGGGTCCAAAGTTCGACAAGCACCACAAAAAGCTCCCGGTATACTCGGTTAACGTGTTTCTGGACGGATGGGGAGAGAAGAACAAGATGCTTGGCAGGGGTACAGATTTGGGCAAGAAGCAGGCCGGCCAGAAGGCGGCGCAGATGGCACTCGATAGCACCTCTCTGATGAAGAAGCTGAGTCAGAAGAAGATGGCCTACATGGAGGCGCAAGTTGGACAATAGGTATTAATTCGCTGAATTGATCATCATAAATGCGTAATGTACACTAGTATGTCTCCCCTTGACGTCCAGAGGTCAAAGCGTGGACGGCGTGGAGCCACAGATGCAGAATCTCCCATCTCTGTCGTATTGGACTCGCTTGTAGGTTGCCGTCTTCGTATCGCCGCGCAGATTATACTGCAGCCAGTACGGACCGCAAAGTTGATCCGTCGACGATGTCTGGTCTAAGCCGCGACAATGTCTGTAAACCGAAACCCAGGCAGCCTGGGCTGGTGACACATGGATCCAAGCTGACGTTAAGACCGTGCCCATGGCGAAGTGCGGCCAGTGTCCTGGCTCGGCCAACATCATCGAGATGGGAGCAGTTCGCGGGCGTATTCCCGGAACAATCGTAAGATGGCTCTGACATGATCCTCAAGTCGCCGATCCTTCCGCTTCCGCATCCACAGGAGCAAGACGCCTAGAAGGGCGGCATCGATGGCGACCTTTTTCAGAATCAGCCAGAACAGCCAGGCAAACCATGACGGCCAGCTTCGGTCCTTCTTCGATCGCCACTCCCTTCCAGCCGTTATCTGCTCTCGCAGGGCGGCGACCTCGGCGGACATTTTGACGAGTGCGTGTTCAACGCTGCGAGACCAAGCACTGCCCTTCTTTGGTTCGAGATCTTCGTCTAGCACTTCTTCGATTCGATTGTTTGAGGCCCGTTCCGCGGCATCGTCCTCGCTCATGGGACTGAGCACCCTCATCGGCCCATCGGCTCCGCTCGCCGGTTGTTGAAAGCGTCGAAACAAGGACAGCTCCGAGTTCTTAGAGTCTGAGCCGCTCGGTGTGTTCTGTTTGATCTGGTTCCATACAAACTCGAGTTCGGTCACCAGTTCCTTTGCGTCACTGTGGAGAGTCAGCCCCGAGTGGTAGATGGATGTGTCGTGATGGAGACTCACGGCGTCGTGGCATAGCGATGCATGGTATCGATCAGCGCCTCGATATACCGCCTCTTGGCTTCCGTCTTGGTCAGGCCGCTTTGCGAGTTCCATGCATCCCACTTGTCTTTTTCTCTCTGGAGCTCCTCGGCCGACATGCCGGCGCCGACGGAGGGGCGTTCCATAACTCCATCCACGTCGCCTTCCATCGCTTGTTTGTAGAGGCCATAGAGCCGTAGCCTGTCGGTCGGTGGTGGGCGGGAGGCGCCGGTTTTCGGGATCTTCTTCACGGTATTGAGGGCGTGTACAAACACCCGGTCTGGAGGTGGCACGGCAGGGTCAGCGTACTGATAAGATGTTTCGAAACGAAATCCGACATGAACTCACCAACGGAATCGGCCATTGTACCGAAGAGCCCCGAGGAGGGGCACGACGCGGGGGGGCTGATGCGAGGAGAGGACCAGTGACCGAAGATGGCGGGGTGGGCAGAGGCCGCTATCACAAGTGACGGCTCTCAGACAGCAGTCGCGACAGACTCGAGGAGGGGGCCAGGAATTGGGGCGCGACAAGGATCCAATGTCTACATGCAGACGGTGTACAAATGGCTCGCGTGATCATCACGACTCACGAAGCTCGCATAAGGTGGAGGGAGGAGAGTTGTGGAGGCGAAATCAAGTCCATATCAGATGCGCTTGGATGGCGCGAGCTCGTTGACGAGTCCGAGTCGTTGGAGACGGACGGGCCCCGACCCCGGCTGGGGGACTGGCGATTTGCCTCGGTGCAATGCAACGAACGGCCCAAGACCCCGAATGCCGCCCGAGCAGTTGATTGTGATTACGTAAGCCATCACGGCATGTGAAGTGCGCCTCGATGACACTCTGAATTCAAGCCTCATCCGGCAGACCACACTTACAGCGCCAAAGTTTCATGATCACTGCTTACGGGCACGCAATTGCATAGTGGTTTGGTCGTCGTCTTCCTCGGAGGTCACCGTGTCAATCAATGTCAAGTGCCACATAAAAAACACGCACTGAGGATGTTCTTCTTTGGCCTTCCATGTAGTTACATACCCCCTCAGATCATACACAAAGTATAGCTTCAAATATCAGGAGAATCATCATTTCCTTTGATAGCGTAGCTTCTGTTCCCACGTGTACTACTATCCAAAGGTAACTTGTTTCAATCCGTGGGTATCTGAGGCTGGTCGATCCGGGCCAATTTCCTGAGGCCTTCCCTACGAACGGAGCTGTCCAGGTGCCAGTGGGTTACTTTCCCTTTTGGCGTTCTAAACACCACCATCTCTCTTCCACCATTCACCTCTCAACACCCGACGACATCCACACAACCATCGGATAGTCACTACAACAACATGGCACAAGGCCACGAGGGCCGGAGAGGGTCAGGCATGGCGAACGTATACTCTCCTCCCTCGTCGCCGACTCTTGCCTCACCTACCACCCCCCCATCACGACGAACCAGCATCGCCTCAATCGCAGAAGACGAGGTTCCAATCGTCATGCTGGAGACAATCAACCCCATGATTTTCGTCCCCCTGGACGACACCCTGTTCAGGCCCGCCCCAATCCCACGCGACCGAATTGAGCGACTCGAAGTTGCAGCTAAGCGCGCGGAATGGTACTCCAAGTCCATGGAAGACAACGTCTGGCACAGTTTTCGACGGGAAAGAGATAGAATCTACCAGAAGCTGCGCCAGGCGAACACTCTCAGGGATGAGAACGCACAACCGCCTCAAGGCATTCTGCCGATCGAAGTCGACTTCATGGTACACAGCCTCAATGCGCCAGCGGTGGCCGGCACCGACTTTTCGCAGCCTCGTGAGCCGGTCAAGCCCAGAACGTCAACCTCGCGCGAATGGGCCGAAAGAAACCAGGACCACGCCGTCGTCGAGCTCAGCGCTATCGTGGACACAGGCGCGTTGCCCAGCTTCCAGTTCGTTGAGGACCACCGACAGAAGACGACAGGAGAGTACCGTCGGGCAATCGAGCGGGAGAAGGCGGCGGAGGAGCGCATCGGCGCAGGAGGCGACGCCAGCGACCGTTGATAGCACAGATTGGTGCCATCGACGAGACCTCTACAGACGCATCAATACACACAACACACGCACGAACTACATTGCCAGACCACCCAGTAGTGTCCCAGGTGATGTAACGACCGGCGGTAAGAGGCAGCGGTCATTGAGAGATTCTCCCATGCTTCCATAATCGGCGTCAAGTATATTTCTCTAGAACACAAGATAGAGGAAGACCCGATCAAGAGGCCGCACGAAAGTGCAGCGCTCAAGCCGTCCTACGATAAAATGTGCCCAAACAATTCTGAGGAAAAAAGGAAAAGAAGAAGAGAAAGCTTCGCTTGAAGCTTCGCTCTGGCGAGTTTTGCCCAACGGCCGACCGGATTACAGTGGAGCCCCCGGGGCCATTCGGGTGGCCTGAGGCAAGAACTGGCCTGCCAGAGCTGGCAGCCAATCAGGGCGAATGTAAATTAATCGCGAGCGCTAGCGCCACCAGTTTGAGCCGGACAGCATCCGGGATTGGATTCCAACCCTCAAGTCAACGACGACATCTTGTCCAATTCGCCCTCACCTACGACCGACACCCCCCCTCCCTTCGTGTCACCCTACACCTCTATCCGTCAAGGCGACACGATGCTCCGGCATACTCTGGCTCGTTCGGCTTGGCGGACTGGCCGGCAGGCCGCCAATGCCTCGCGGTCCTTTGCAACCACGGCTCAGCGGAATGCTGAGGTCGAGCTCACGATTGGTGAGCAAATCTCGGCCGCCACGGTCACGGTCAATTGGGCGAGGAAGACGGGCTAACATGCTTCTCCAGACGGAAAGAAGGTTTCGATTGAAGGTGGGATCTCTTGCTGACGGCATTGTCTGGTTTGACGTGGGAGCTGACAAGCTATAGCTGGTTCGGCACTGATCCAGGCCTGCGAAAAGGCAGGCGTCACGGTCCCCAGGTTCGTTCCCATCCCTACCTACCTCTATCTAGGAACACCATTGCTAACCACGGTTATGTCCACAGATACTGCTACCATGAGTACGATTTCCCCGATTCGACACGCCACACACCCGATATCCCGGGCCACGATGGATACAGAGACTGATTTGTCAACAGGAAGCTCATGATTGCCGGAAACTGCCGTATGTGCTTGGTCGAGGTGGAAAGGGCCCCGAAGCCCGTTGCGTCTTGCGCATGGCCCGTTCAGCCCGGCATGGTTGTCAAGACAAACTCGCCTTTGACACACAAGGCCCGCGAGGGTGTCATGGAGTTCCTCCTGGCCAACCACCCCCTCGACTGCCCCGTCTGCGACCAGGGTGGCGAGTGTGATCTCCAGGACCAGTCCATGCGTTACGGTGCCGACCGCGGCCGTTTCCACGAAGTTACCGGCAAGCGTGCCGTCGAGGACAAGAACATTGGCCCCCTGATCAAGACCTCCATGAACAGGTGCATCCACTGCACACGATGTGTCCGATTCGCCAACGATATCGCCGGCGCCCCCGAGATGGGTTCTTTCGGTCGTGGCAACGACATCCAGATCGGCACGTACCTCGAGAAGAACCTCGACTCCGAAATGTCCGGCAACGTCATCGATCTCTGCCCCGTCGGTGCCCTCACCTCCAAGCCCTACGCCTTCCGCGCCAGGCCGTGGGAGCTGAAGCACTCCGAGTCTATTGATGTCCTCGACGGTCTCGGTTCCAACATCCGTGTCGACTCGAGAGGTCTGGAGGTCATGCGTATTCTGCCCAGGCTCAACGACGACGTCAACGAGGAGTGGATCAACGACAAGACCCGTTTCGCCTGCGACGGCCTCAAGACCCAGCGCCTGACCATGCCCCTGGTTCGCCGCGATGGCAAGTTCGAGCCCGCCGACTGGGAGCAAGCCCTCACCGAGATCGCCCACGCCTACAGCGCCCTGCAGCCCAAGGCCAACGAGTTCAAGGCCATTGCTGGTGAGCTTACCGAGGTCGAGTCTCTGGTCGTCATGAAGGACCTTGCCAACAAGCTGGGCTCCGACAACCTCGCCCTGGACACCCCCACCGGCAGCCAGCCTCTCGCCCACGGCGTCGACGTTCGCTCCAACTACCTGTTCAACTCCCAGATCGCCGGTATCGAGGAGGCCGATGCCATCCTCATCGTTGGCAGCAACCCCAGGCACGAGGCCGCCGTCCTGAACGCCCGTATCAGGAAGCAGTGGCTGCGCTCTGACCTGGAGATCGCTGTTGTCGGCGAGTCGTGGGAGTCGACCTTTGAGTTCGAGCACCTCGGCGCCGACCATGCCGCCCTCAAGAAGGCTCTGGCCGGTCCCTTCGGCAAGAAGCTGCAGGCCGCCAAGCGCCCCATGATCATCGTTGGCTCCGGCGTCACTGACCACGCTGATGCCAAGGCTTACTACGAGACCATCGGTACCTTTGTCGACAAGAACGCTGCCAACTTTGCGACCGAGGAGTGGAACGGCTACAACGTCCTCCAGCGCGCCGCCTCCAGGGCTGGTGCTTTCGAGGTCGGCTTCGTCACCCCCTCCACCGCCGTTGCCGAGACCAAGCCCAAGTTCGTCTGGCTGCTCGGCGCTGACGAGTTCAACGAGGCCGACATCCCCAAGGATGCCTTTGTCGTCTACCAGGGCCACCACGGCGACCGCGGTGCCCAGATCGCCGACATTGTCCTCCCCGGCGCTGCCTACACTGAGAAGGCCGGCACCTACATCAACACCGAGGGTCGCGTCCAGATGACCCGTGCCGCCACTTCGCTGCCCGGCGCTGCCCGGACAGACTGGAAGATTCTGCGCGCCGTCAGCGAGTTTCTCGGAGCGCCGCTGCCCTACGACGACGTTGCCCAGGTCCGTGACCGCATGGCCGAAATCAGCCCTGCCCTCGCCGCCTACGATGTCGTCGAGCCCGTCGCCCTCCCGCAGCTCAGCAAGGTGCAGCTGGTCGACCAGAACAAGGGCTTCAAGCCCACAGGTGGCCCTCTGAAGAAGGTCATTGAAAACTTCTACTTCACAGACGTCATCTCCAGGAGGTAAGACACCGCTCCCCATGCTTAGTTCGAACCAGTCACTGACGATTATGTTGTAGCTCACCAACAATGGCCCGCTGCTCGGCGGCAAAGGAGACCGGCGACCCCAGGACAAACTTCATGGCCCCTGGCATGGAGGAGGACAGGCCTCAGGGCCAGATCGCCTACGGCGCATGAGCGAGGGGTATGTCGCTGGACAGGGTGAGAGGACGCTTGTATCGAGTAGAGCAGACTGCGAGGAGGAGAACATGATACCGCGGAAAGGTCCGGGACGTTCCTTTTGTTTTGAAAGGGGGTTTAGGTTGCATTACACTTGTACATATAAAGGATGATGCAAGTCCGGACGCGGAAGAGTGGCGAGCGGAGGAGGAGAGTAGAAGATGGAAATGAAGCAAATAAGCCCCAGTGGGTATCTTTCATGTGATGGTGTTTACATTTGTGTGTTGGCTACAGATATTCTAACTGCTGCAGCTGCACTGCATGGCTCTCGAGGGTTGTGGTACATCGCCCGTCCACCGCTCCTCCTCGGCCTTGTCACCCTTGTACGTCTCGCCGTCTTCGAATACTTCTCCGTCCCAGCGTTCAGCAAAGGGATGCAGCGCCATGTGCATCGCGCGGCGGAGCACATCGCGCTCGCCCTCCTTCTCGACACGGCGGATGATCTCATCGAGGACCCAGCCGCGGGGCACGAAGCTGGGGTTGACGGCCTTCATCGCGGCGATACGCCGGGGGTCCCATTCGGCCTCGTCCGCGCCGTCTACAGCCCAGTCCTCGATAATGCGAGCGCGCCAAGCACCGAGCCACTCGGCGAGTTGGGCCTTGGCATCACCCTCCTTGACACCGCCTGTGGCGCCCTCATCATGGAAGAAGCGAGGGGCAACAGCGGCGCGACCCTCCTCGGTCGCGAGCTCGGCGATGCGGGTAGTGCTCAGGCGACGGAAGAAGTGGTGGAAGTCCAAGTCCTGGCCGTCCATGGTATCGAGGATCTTGCTGAAGAGCTTGTCGAAGTCTTCTTCCTTGAAGTTACGCAGACCAAGACGCGCTGTCATGAGGCGCTTGTACTCGGCTAAGAAGACGGCCTTGTACTCCTCGCCTGTCTGGGTGATAACGTTCTCAGCACGGGCGATGATGTCGTCGGCCTCGCTCTCCTCGACTCCCTTTTCCTTAAAGGTGGCGTCGTCGACGCGGTCGCCGACACCGATGAGCTCAGCGAGGCTCTCGCCAAAGCGTACAAGGTTCCACCAGATAATGGTGGGCTGGTTGCGGTAGCTGTATCGGAGGTGGCCGTCGTCATGGTTGGGCGTGTATGCAGGGTCAAAGTCGTCCATGAAGGCAAAGGGGCCAAAGTCGAGGCTGAGGCCCATGATGGAGGTGTTATCCGTGTTGAGGACGCCATTCATGAAGCCGTAGGCCTGCCATTTGGCTACGGTCTCGGCATTGCGCCGGGCCACTTCGCGGTATAGACGGGCGTAGCGGTTCTCGGCAGCCTCGCCTTCGCCTTGGATGTCGGTTTTTGCCACGCCTCGCTCTGGGGGTGCCGCGTCCGCCGGCTTCTTCGTGTTCGAGAGGCGTCCGGGAAGAGCCTCCCAGCCGCCGACGACGTTTTCAGCAACATAATCTGCCAGTTGGCGGATCAGGTCACGGTCGCCCCTTGCTCGCAGGATATCGAAGTTTCCCAAGCGGATCCACGACTCGGCAAACCGCAGGACAATGGCGCCGGGCTCAACTGTCTCGCGGCGCACTTTGGAGTGGGGGAGAAGTGTCAGGGAGAGGGCGCGAGTGGAGGGAATGCCTAGTGCGTTGAGGTTCTCGGAGACGATGAACTCCCGAATGCTGGAGCGCAGAACGGCTTTGCCATCGGCGAAGCGCGAGTAAGGGGTGAGACCGGCGCCCTTGAGCTGCAGCTCGTACTGCTTTCCAGTGTCGGGGTTCTTGGACTCGAAAAGGGAGATGGCACGCCCGTCGCCCAGCTGGCCGGCCCACTGGCCGAACTGAAAGCCGCCGTAGCATTGTGCCCAAGGGTATCCGCCCTCGCCCTTCTCCTCGTCCCAGCCGTGTAGCCTATTACCGGCAACGGTCTGTCGAAACTCCTCCGTCTTCTCGTCGCCTTTCTGGATGCCAATGTCCCGCATGGCGGCGGGGCTCACGCCCAGAAGCTCTGGGTCTTCCGCTTCCTCCGGCCGGACCCATGTGAAGATGGCATCACGGACCTGTCTCGGCCTGATCTTGTCTCTGGGAGTGGTGTGTGACTCGGCAGGGGTGGGGTAAAGAGGGTCTGCCGGGAGAGAGGATGTGAAGCCCCATGACTTGGGCAGGTCGGTGATCGATACGCCGCGCGTGGTGTTTTCGGAGTATGAGGCCGTCATTGCTGGATATCTGGGAGATCTCGTCGAGGTTGGTCGAATGTATGTGGGGGTTGTAAGAGCAGAGAAATGTCTCAATGGCCGTCGCAGAAAGGAGCGCATGGGCGCAGATATGTGTTGTGCTCCAGGGCAGCTTACAACTGCTGACCGAGGTAGTCGAGGTTGTGACCGCGCCTGGGGAATGTTCGAGAAAATGTGAAGAGTTCAAGCTTCGTGTATGGTAGCAAGAGATGATCCGGACCAGCGGGGGACTGCTCGAGAGGTTGTATGTATTCGCTATCGAGGTCTTGGGCGAAACAAGTGGCGATGGGAGGTTGTAGTGCCGAAACTGTACATGGCTGCGGCGAATGCTCGATATCGGAGGATCCGCGATAGCTCGGCAGTCGGAGGCGACTGAAGTCGTGATCAATCCTTACGTCATCCGCCCCACGGTCGTCCAGTGCGGCCGTTCAATTCAACGGCCTCTGAGTAATCCAACGGATCTTGGTACCACTTGCAGATGACTTTGGCAGGTTGACATGTCTCAAAAATTACAATCATCCTTCTGACATTTACACGCCAGTCTCATTGTTCATGCATGCTCAGGACCGCCTTGGCTGAGGGCCCTGTCAGTCGGACCGAGACCTGATGGCCAGGATTGATGCTGGAAGACTCGGATCCGACCGTGAGACCGACCCTGACTTGCCACCCTCGGGATAAACCGCCCATCTGGCAGGCGCGCGGCCAAAAGATCCTCTCACTATCGTGGCTTGATGCTTCCACGTAAGCTGGAAGCAAGCCCCCGACTCGAGTGCTTCGGCCATTGTCCTCATCGGGCTTGTCGGGCTCGTTGGGGGACCCATCACGGCCCCTCCACGGCCGGACGGCAAGGGCACGGCCATGGCATCCCAGGGGCCTACGCGCGCGCTCGATGCCGCGAGCGTCTGATGTTGACGACTCATGCGATGTGACCCTGGGCACATCGCACATGGCCGCTCATGCCCTCTGTGGCCAGTGACATCCAGGCCGTCCATCAACAACCTTAGATCCCTGGAGCCCCCCCTGGACGGAAGTTGCGCGAGCTTCCAGAAAAGGGCAACAGACTCGGAGCAGGGCAGCAGATGCGAGCATGCTTGTTGCCCACATGGCAGGGCCCATGGTAGCATCGTTGGTAAGAATCGGAGAAGGCGAGAAGGTGCAATGGAACAGGCAGGGGTGTCTGGCGGGAAGTATAAATGCTATAAGGTAGTAGGCCTGCTTCCTGCTAACACAGAAGACAGACATCACATCTCTCGCTTTCACAGTCTACCACACTCTTTTACTACATTCTTGATCACCAATATCACTAGCCATCATGGTCAACGCTACCGAGATTATGGCCGCTCTGGCCGGTACCTACTCGCTGCTCAACACCAGCAGGTAAGCCTACACCTGTCTCCTTGATCTCCTTGGCCATGACTGACGTTTCCAAGCACCTTGAACGGCGTCGAGGTCCCCGACCGCTCCTACGGCGAGGCCGCCGTTGGCATCATCACCTACAGCAAGTCGGGATACATGTCTGCGACCATTACTGCCACCGAGGCCGAGCTGCGCCCTCTGGGCCTTACGTTCCCGTTCCTCGACAACCAGACGGACGCAGACTGGGCGCTCGTCGGCAAGCACTCGATCGGCTACGCGGGTCCCTACACCATCAACCCCAACTTCCCTGCCACAACAACCGAGGGCGGCGTCTTCCACGGACCTCTTACTGTTGCCAACGTTCCCTCCATGGTTGGCGCGAGGCACCAGCGCAACTACACAATCGTCCAGGAGGACGACCGCACACTGCTGCACATCCACTCCCGTCGCGACGGCGGCGCCGAGGGAGACCTGTGGTGGGTGCGTCTGGACTAGGAAGCCAGCGCGCGAGGGGAAGATGCAGACAAGGACGGCGACGAGTAGCCAGGGGCTCACGGGTAAACGGAACATGGGATAGTGGCGAGCGAGTCAGGCAGAGTGCCGTATGAACTTGCATGCACCCCAGACCGGGCGGGGAAAATTCTAGACTTGTGTGAAGCGAGCGATATATACAACCGGATTTTCTTTTTCTGAACTAGGGAATCCCCGAGAGGCATGATCATCGCGTGGTTTTTTGTGAAGGCGCGGGGAAAGGTGCGGAAAAGGGAAGCTGTTGGGGGTTGACGTTGCAGTGCTTGGAGGCCTGCAGCGGCACCTCCGGGCCTGCGCCTCCGGGAGGCCGTCCTGCAGATGCACCTGTGCCAGTGCCGGCAGCCTAAGTTTATTGCGATTAAGCTCTGATGTTCCATTCTCATGAGCGGAGGTTCGGATGGCAGATGGCGGATGAAGGGGGGACTTGAAGATAACAAGAGCACGGCTGATTCACTGTCATGTGAAGACTACCGAGTCAGTCAGGAAGCCCAGGGAGAAAACCAGGAAAATCACAAAAGAAGCCAATTCCTTGTCGGACGAGGGCCGACTCGCCCAGGGGCACTTGACGGACACGGTACAGGGGGCAGATAGCTAGGTGTTTCCATGTTGTCGGTCGTCCCGCTCCGGCACTTGCAGGCAATTTCCATGATAGTCTTCAAGGCGTGACGAAAAGTCCGTTGCGGGGTTCTTCTGGTGGGGGTGTCAGAGGTCTAGCCCTGTCCAGGGTCCAGGCCTCCAGGGGCCTTGCAACGGTCGACGTTGGGTAAAGATGACTGGGGAATCAAGACCCTGATGAAGGGGCAGATGCGATGGCTTGGCTCCATAGGCTTCTGATAGCGTTTCATGTGAGGAAGTACCTGGAAAGCATTGATCCTTGTCGAACATCCTTCGTCGACAGTACATCAAAACCTCTCTACCTTGAGTGGTAGTGATGATGGTGGTGATATTGGCCCGTCGTGTGCCTGGCGAAGAAGAAAGGGGTATTTAAATGTCTGTCAGTCGGAATTGACTTTCTTGCAGTGCACTTCCAAGGTTCGCTGACGCGATTTGCCTCCGACCCCTGGATTTACCGGGCAGCTTGAATGACAAGGGGCTGGATCCGCCGGCAGAAGCCCGGTGTATCCGGCCGCTGACCGCGCGGTTAATGGAATGACCTCCGAAGGGGGCCGACTCCATCGATATCTGAAAAGTAGTAAGATGTCCATTCTTTGCACATTTCAATCTTGGCATTCTTTCGGAAGACCGACGTGAAGCTGAAGCCGAAGCAAGAAGGCCTGGCCAGCTCGGCGGAGACATCGCCCCGGCCCGCGCGCATTCGTCGTCGTCGCCACTAATGACGACACTGGCCCGTTTCGGCAGCGAGGCGGGGTCATTTTGCGGAAACTCGGAATCTTCGACCTTGAACATGGCAGGCACTGGAATGGTATGTTTGACTGTCTCAGTGACGAGAGGAGGGGACATTGACGGCACAAGGTAGTCCCAAAGTCCAATAATGACGTCTGCTGTTGATAGGGCTGTAGGCCGCGTAGGCACTCGAGGTGTAGTCAGGTCGAGACATGCAGATCATCACTGAACTGCCCTTACCCGCTGCCTTGCGGCTGGAAGATAGTGCGCTTGTGGCTTGAAGCCGAGGGATGATGCTATACTGCAGATGGCCGACGACAAACATCGGCAAAACAGACGCCATCCCGCGACCCCTCAGCACGTCACACCCAGAGTGACAGACATCTCCCTCAACTCAACTCTTCCCAGACTCAGGATCTAGCTCATCACTCCCCAGAGCTCACTTCTCCCACCCGTCTCTAACCATTTGACACAATGAACTCCATCACAGCCGAGTGGACTCCCGATGCCTCGGGGTCTGCCCCCAAGCAGGTTCCCTACATCCCAAGCCTCAAGCTCAACGACGGCAACGAGATCCCCTTTGTACGTCCCCATCCCCCCCCTGATCAGTCACATACATCCACTGACTACCTCCAGCTCGCCTATGGCCTAGGCAGCGCCAACTTCAAGCGCGGCGGCGCAGCCTTTGACGAGGAACTCGTCGAAATCACCACAAAGGCCATCAAGGCCGGCTACCTCCACCTGGACGGCGCCCAAGTCTACGGCAACGAGGAAGAGCTCGGCGCTGCCATCAAGAAATCCGGCGTCCCTCGCGACCGTCTCTACGTTACGGCAAAGATCAACGGTACCAAGAAGCTCGACACCTTTGAGGCCTTTAACCAGACCATCAAGAACCTCGGCCTTGACTATGTCGACCTCTACCTCATCCATGCCCCCTGGTTCGCCGACTCGGACGAGGACCTGCAAGCCAAGTGGGCCGACCTCGAGCGCATCAAGGACTCCGGCGTCGCTCGCTCCATCGGCGTCTCAAACTTCCTCCCTTCCCACCTCGAGGCCATTCTCAAGACTGCAAAAGTCGTCCCCGCCATCAACCAGGTCGAGTTCCACCCTTACCTCCAGCACGACGAGGGCTTCCTCGACTTCCACCGGAAACACCGCATCGCTGTCGCCGGCTACGGCGGCCTCGTCCCCATCACCCGCAAGGTCGAGGGTCCTGTCCTCGCACTTTGGGAGGGCCTGGCTAAGAAATATGGCGTCAGTACCAGCGAGGTTGGACTCCGCTGGCTCATCGACCAGGGCCTCGTCGCCATCACCACTAGCTCCAGCGAGGACCGCCTGCAAGCCTATATGACTAAGGTGCCGGGTTTCAAGCTGACTCCTAGGGAGGTCGAAGATGTTGCCAAGGCTGGTCGCACCGTGCACCACAGGGCCTTTTGGCAGGACAGAATCGACGCGAATGACAAGCGGTAGACGAGGGAATTACACGAGGGCGGGATGTCAGCGATACAAGGAGGGGGTCATTTTCCACTGATCCATAATATAGCAAATCATATGCAGTGTTTTGCCACGTAAATGCCCATCCAGCGAGAACCCTGTGCCTCACAGCTCATCATCCGACTCGGTCTCGTCATCCACGGGGGGCGGTGCGGCCTTCTTCGCCGGCGGTGGCGGTGGCACCGCTGCTCGTCCCCTCCCAAATGGCAGCTCCCTCTTTGGCGGCAGTTCCTCCTGCGCTGTCCCGGAGCTGTCGGGTGCCGTCTGCGGTGCCACGTCCGGCTGTTTCGATGCCGCCCTCGTGCCCCTCGTGACAGGCTTGGGCTTCACGGCAGCAGGTGCAGCAGCTGGAACGTCGTCGTCGTCTGCCTCACTGGCCGTCTCCGTCTCCGCATCTGTGGTGTTGCGGTCCTCGTCAGATACCTCGACAAGTGATTCGACTGGTGCTGGGTCAATATCCATCTGCTCGACCTCGTCGTCCTCGGTCTCTTCCTCGTCTTTGACAGGCTGCTTTCGCTTTGCTGCGCGGGATGTGCCGGCTTTCCGAGACGGGGCGGGCTTTGCCTTTGCCTTTGGCTTCGCTTTGGACTTGGCCTTTGGTGCTGGTGCCGCTGCAGGCACAGGCTCTTCGTCCTCAGAGACGGCCTCGAACTTGACGGGTTCGCGTGCCTCGCGCCGGGCCGCGGATAGAAGAGACCCCTGCTCTCTGATTTTGGCCTTCTTCTCGTTGAGGAGATCACGAAACTTGACGAGCAGCTCTGCCTCGTCGGCCTTTTTGGCATCAACAAGCTCATCAAGCTGGCGGCGCAGCTGGGCCACAGTCTCTTCCAGTTCGGACGTCTTGGCAGTGACGGACGCGAGCGTCTCCCGGGCTTGGTCGTACGCATGAGTCGACAGGCCGCACCAGTCATACAGCTCAATCTCCTCGTCAGGGTTGTACTTCAGCTCAATGGCTCCCAAGCGTTGCTGCGACGTCGTTAGCAGCAGACCCGGCCGCTCGGGCGGTGCGAGTGGAGGTGGAACCCACGGTGATGCCCCTGACGCGTTTGCGAAAGGTCATGACCAGCGTCGACTCGCTCTCGACGGTGGCCACAATTTCCATGTCGGCTACGAGCTCCAGTCGGAGCAACGCCGACAGGGTGTTGACCCATTCCTCTTCGGTAATGGGACAGTTCTTGACCATGAAGGAAGCCGCCTGGCTGTGACGGACTAGAGAGAAACACGCCTGTCAACCCCAAGCTTTCTCCGCTGTGTCTTCGTCTGATGGCAGGCATGACAAAAGACGCCACTGTCTCTCATTGCTCGAGGTGTAAGATATGGCCGGGCATGGCGAGGGATGACTGACTCGTGGTAGCATAGGGGGCCAGGCCGTCCGTCCCAATCAGCTTCATGTCGAGCGCCTTGGTACGGACTTGGGTAGTGTGGACGAGCACGAAGCTCCCCTCTTCATCTGTGCGCGGAACTCGCAGGACGTGGGCAGGCGCCATGATGATTTTGGATGGAGATGAGTTGAAGAGTCGCGGTTGGAAATGTTGTTCTTCGCGACGCCTTCTCTTTAAGGACTGGGACTTCGACTTGCAGCAACAGGCAGCGAGCTGTGATGGAGCTGTGTTGAGTCGTCTCACCCAGTGGGAGAGCGTGGGAGCAGGCAGAAGCAAAAAAGCGGATCCTCACTTGGACGATGGCTGGCGATGGCTGGCAACACGGAACGGGGTCACGACTCGAACAACACACACCAAGTCACAAGTCCAACGCCCCGAGCACCCAGCTTGGAAAGCCACAACAGGCACATGTCCTCCTCTAGCGAGATCGACGACTCGAGGCAGAAAAAAACAAGCCTTGCGCGTGCATCTCGTGGCAGGGCGGGTTGTTGATCAGCCCTCGGCCGATTGTACCGAATGCCAGGAACGAGATGACCGAGGTGTCCTTCCGACTGGCGGATCCCGTGGTAGACAAAAGTCAAATGGTCTTTCTCTCCTCTAAAACAACACAACCAACACTTGCTCCGGGCTGACCGCAGCGGCCCCGGCTGTTTCAAGAATCGAAGCTGGTTGGTGAATCTGGCTGTCCGTCCGTCCCAAGTCGCGGTCCGGACGCGTCAAGCTCGTGCGTGGTCTTAGGTGCAGCTCCCGTCTCCGGGGGACCTCCTCACAAACCAATTGCAGGCCTGGATGTTGCCCCGCAAACTCACGTGACACGTGCTCCTGCCTGTGTTGTGTGCGCCAAGGTGGTCGTCATCGGTGTGCGCATCAGCCAGAAGTGACCTCAGGCACCATTTTTAGGGGTGGGAACCTGGAAGGAGCCCTGCAGGCCAGGTGGTGTGTGGCCCTTGCCGGGGCCGACCAACCCCCTCGAAAACGTCCACCTGCACTAAAAATGCCCGTGCTCCACGCTGCCCGCCCAGGCGCAGTGGCACCGGGCAGCGCAGCCCCCCCCCCCAAAGCCCGGCCACTGCATTTTCCAATCCCTCTGCCAAACTCATTGTGCCTGCCCACCCGACCCTGTTCTGCCCTTGCCCGCCCCCCCGGCCGCCAGCAAGCCGGCCAGCGCAGCACCAGCACCCTGCTGATTTCGCATCCTTTCTCCATCTCAGACCTCACCCGACGCCGACTTACCTTCACATTCCAGCAGCGTTCCCACAATCCAGCTCGCTCCCAATACCACCCACCGATCAGATCCATTCCATCGCTTGTATCGGAAGAAATCAATTTGCGCGACTGTCACCCTTTGGAAATTGCCATTCTCGACACCTCGACCCGATCCGATATACACGTCTTGCGTCGCTCGTTGCGCACTCTCGCACGCTTCCACCACGTCGCCCGCAGCTGCGTCGTCAGCCATCGTCGCCGGCGACACCTGCTTCCTCGCCATTCGAACCGCATCGCGATAACACCGATCCGAGCTACCCCGCGACATCGACCCCGGTCGCGAACAATACCGGAGTCCGCTTGTGGAGGCAAACACCGATGGGCTTGGAGCGCTACTGATGATGCCGATATGATCTTGCATCACTGATATTCCGCAAGCCCCAACGGAATTTTTGCTCGGAACGGCCTCCGTCCGTATCCGCAGCACTCGAACAACACCCTCTGACTACGACCACAAAGCCGCCATGGACACACTACGACTCAAACCCAGGCTCCCCGTGGAGGAACAAGTGGAGGACTGGGACGACGGCGATTTTCTGATCAACGATGCCGACCTCAGCCTCCGCAGCTCTACGCAACAGACGCGGCCCTCTAGCCGAAGAGATTCCCAGTCCTCAGTCATGTCCTTCCGATCCGAGTTGGAGTCCATGCCTGGTGAGGAGAGGCAGCTCCACCTCCCCGGGGACGACGAAAAATCAACGCTCGACGCCATTGCTGCCGCCACGAAAGCCGGCATCCCAATTCCCCAGAACGTTCCGTCATCCGCTCTGATGGGCGGTACCATCAAACGACTCGGAGGCAGGAAGATCAAGAGGATCATCCAGGATGACTGGGAAAACGATCTGGAAATGCCAGACTCCTCTCAGCCCCTGCGCATCAAACCACAGGATTCTACCCAATTCCCAGACCAGCTGCGCCAAGTCAGCGGCGGGTCCGAGGTCAGCCCCGTCAAGCCGTTCAAGGGAACGATCCTGCCTCCTATCATTAAGGATGACAGGAGGGATTCTTCCATGTCCATGTCCAGCGTCCTCTCTGGCGCCGCCAACCTGGATAGATTCCGGGACAACGACGACGACGATGATGACTTCTTTGGCGACGGAGCCGACACCATTAAAGTCTCCAAGACACGGCCACCCAAGCCCATCTCACTCATCACACCCCCTACACCACAAAAGCTTGACGAATCCCTCATGAAACCGGATGAAGAGTTTGAGACCGACTTTGAGCTGCCGTCCGATGGCAAGCTCAAGCTGACCACACGCAAAAACATCCCCAGGACACCCGCTTCATCCGTGGGCGGCGACGATCTGGACTGGGGAGAGGGCAGCCTCGGCACCCGCTTCGGCGGTACTCGCCGCGATGGCCGATCCGCCCGGAGCTCGTCGGCATCTGCCCTTAGCCCTAGCGTCTCAAGCTCCTTCACTGCCGAAAGCGAGGACGATACCTTTGACGGTCTTGTCCTGCCCTCGGGACACGTCAACTTTGGGGAGCGCCTCAAGAAGCACAGGGACAGCCGCTCGCCCGTGCGCAGCATTGCAGAGGAACCTGCGGAGACCAGAGAACCCCCTCCGCCAGAGCCAGACACGGAGAAGGACGACTTCCTCGCCGGCCTGGACATTGGCGACGGCGACGTCTTCGACTCGGGCAAGCTCACCCTACACCGGAACATCCGCGTCAGCCAGAACCGCCCCGCAAGCCCAGTGCGTCCCAAGACGGCAGTATCCATTACCTTCACCAACAAGACTGTGCCATCCCGTCTTCCCAGACTGAACCATGAACGCGCACACTCCAACCTAGAGCCCGTCTCTGAGAGCGGTGGTCCCGTTCTCCAAAAGACAAGGCGGTCTCAGTCGCGCCTCGGCCACTCGGCGCACTCGTCCGTTACAAGCATCCCTACACCTACGACTCCCTCACCCCAGCAACTCACGCAGCCCGCAACGCCACGAAGACGTGAGATTGGAACGAGAAATTCCACGGCGTCTCTTCGTGGTACCGGAGAGCCCACCACGACAAGCTCGCAGCTGCTCAGATTCAAAAGATCTCTGCCAGCAATGCGGGCTGTGCCGTCACCTGGGAAGCCGGCTGTTCCGAGATTCGATCGTCCCTCCTCTCGAACCGACTCGCGGCCTCAGTCAGGTCTGCGGCCAAAGACACCCATCGACAAAGCTCGTACTGGCGAACCATCTAGCACTCAGCCTCGCAAACCATTCCTGCTCGCCGGCTCTGGCGCGGCCTCGTCTCAGCATCTCGTGTCCGCCAAGAGATCTTTCCGTCGCCACGACTCGGAACACTCAATTGATCTCCGACCCAACTCCCGAACCGTCTCTCGCAGCATGATGCGGTCACCAAGCCCTCCGCGTCTCCATCGCAGCAACAGCTCGATTGGCAATGGAAGCATCCGAGGGGACTTTTACCAGATCAAGCCCAAGAATTTCGGAGACGGCCACGAACTCGACGCGTTTGACGATCTCCCTACTTCCGCCCATAACGAGGCCAAATTATTAAAGCAGCCGGCTGCAAAAGCACCTCTGCGCAACAAAATTTATCAGAACGTGCTGCCTGACCGTACAGGCACACCTCTCCCGGTGCCTTACTCGCCTGCAAGAGCCGATAGCACCCCGCACTTTGCTCGCGACACAGCTGCCAGTAGGATTGCCCGAGAGACTTCGCTTGCTCATCGCACCCCGTCTGGTCCCCTCGCACCCTTGACGACACAACGCGTCGCTCAGCTCTCAAGTCGGAGCAACTTCAACCCAGGAGTTCCTCAGACTACCGTGCGTTCCAAGAAGCATCGAAAGCCGCCGCAGTTGAAGCCTTACCTGATCACCAACATGAACAGGGGCCAGGGTACCAAAGGTAATTCATCACCTCAGTTGAATCCATCCCCGGCATGGCTAATTGTCTTTGCAGAAGAGAAGGGCATGCTCTATAACCCACATACGCACAGGTGGGAGGGCAACGAGAACGCGCTGAACGCGTTTGATCCGCCCGCGTCGTCTCCCTCGACGGCGTCTCTGCCCTCCCACATGTTGAAAGAAAAGGAGGTCACCACCCCGCGACCGGCTCTCATCACCAACATCACCAGCACCAAGGGCGTCCAGGTCGTTGGCGGCATGGTCTTTGACCCCCAAAACATGTGCTGGTTGAAGCTGGCACCAGACTCGGCGTCCAAGGCCGACAGCGAAGATCCCATGGACGGCTTCAACGCACTCGATGACGACGACGACGTCTTCAAGGACATACCCGATCTCGACGACATGGCCGCTGACGGCGGAGACACCGGCGGCGGCCGAGTCAGCGACATCAAGGATGACTGGCTCGTCGGCGAAGAGTTCGACGTCGGCCCCGAGTTTGTGAGGAGACAGCGCGAAGAAGAAGACCGCTGGAGGAAGAAGTGTGAGAGCTGGGTCGGGGGTGTCGAGCGCGACCGCGACGTCTGGCGCTGGAGCATCCGGGACATTCTCGCTTTCCAGCGAACCTCCCAATGACCGACTCGACACTCACACAACCCCTTGACGACGCAACGAATTCCCCCATTGACTTTTCCCTGATTACCTATTCCCCTTCCTCCCCCGGACTAACATTTTTAATACTCGCCCACTACCAAAACCTTATGACGACAGAGACATGACCTGAGCTGCAAAAGCCACGGAGTTTTGGAAGCATACACCGCATCGCATCGCACGGAAATGATTTGCTTTTCTCGTTTTCACCCCTGGAGCTTCCCCGACCGACCAACGACATGGCCGTCGATCGTCAGTCACTGTACAATCAAGTCACCAACCCTTGGCCCCCCAAAAGTTGTGATTACGACGCCTGCTCTGCTGTGGGGAGTGGGGTCGGATGGACATAGAGAGCTGGAGAGCGAGGAGGCGGCCGTGGAACTGGATAGAGAGGCCCCTCGGAGATGGATCTTTGCTTTCCTGCGTTGCGAGTGTATTATCTGGGCCTGCTTGTGCGAGAAGGCACCTGGTCGGTGGAGGATGGATGACGATGATGACGCGCAACGGTATGAACTGGATGAAGTCGCAAGGCGTGCATAGTCGTACTCGCGGTGTTTCTACATTTACATCTTCTGCAAAGGACTTCACTTTCACTTTGATGCATGATGACACAGGTGGTTTGTTCGACATGTCGGTTTCATTCTTTTCCAGACCCCGACTCCTATACTCCGGGTGATGATGCACAGAAGGATAAACTAATGAGGCGATAAGATGGTATCAACACAAACGACCCCCGGAGATCGCCCTGAGAAGAAGCACCGCTAAAAGGGGGCTTTTACTTGCCGCCCTTCTTGTTCTTCTTCGTCTTGGGGCTCTTGACGGGCTTCTCGGGCGTGGGGACAGCCTCGGCCTCAACAACAGGAGCCTCGGCCTTCTCCTCGATGGGCTCGGCGGCCTTCTTGTTCTTGTTCTTCTTGGCCTTGGCGGGCTTCTCGGGCGTGGGGACAGCCTCGGTCTCGGCCTCGGCAGCAGGAGCCTCAACCTTCTCAGCGGGCTCTGCGACCTTCTTGTCGGCCTTCTTGGACTTCTTCTTCTCCTTCTTCTCCTTCTTATCAGCCTTCTCGGGCTCTGAGCTCTCGGCCGCAGACTCCTTGTCGGACTCGGGCTTCGTCTTGTACTTCTCGCGCTCGAGCGCGTGGGGGTCGAGGCCCCTCCTGCGCATGGCGTTCCTCTTGGCCTTGACGATGTAATCCTCGTCCTCATCTTCGTCGAAGCCGCCAAAGTCGTCCGCGACGGGAGTCTCGTCCTCGTCGCCGCTGATGGGCGTCTTGTTGATGGGCTCGTCGTGCTCGTCGCCGTCGATCGTGGTGGTCGACGAGGTGCCCTTGGACTTGGGCCTGTTGGCATCCGCGGGGCCGGGGGTGGCGCGGGGAGGCGTGGGGCCGATCTTTTGGAACTTGGCGACGAAGAAGCCGTCGACGTTGTAGGTGTGGGGGCTGCGAGAGTTAGTTTTGGGTTGTTGAGGCAACATGCGAGGGAACGTACTAGTAGCGCCTGGTAAGCTTCAGGGACGAGTCAAAGGTCTTGCCCATGTAGGACGTGAAGCCCTCCTTGCCGAAGGGGATGGTGGTGTCGACGAGCTTGACGTTGGGTCTCCTCGAGAGAGCGTAGTTGACGACTTGCTCGCTGGAGGGAGAAGCGTTAGATCTGGGCAAACTTGTGTAGGTGGGGGACAACACTTACTTCTCCTCAACGGTCACACTGCAGGTACTGTAACAAATGAAGCCACCAGTCTTGCTCTTGTGATCAACCGAGTCGATAGCGGCCAGGAGCAGCTGCTTCTGCAGGTGCGGCAGCTGGATGAAGTCGGTCTCCGTCTTGTTCGTCTTGACCGAGGGATCCTTGGCAATAACACCTGTACCAGAGCAAGGAGCATCGAGCAGCTGAGATTCTTCATTAGCCAGGGTCTTTCGCATGCACTGAGCTCAAGGGAGTACTCACAACTCTGTCGAAGCCGCCGAGGGGCTTGGGGAACTCGCGGGCATCGTAGTTGGACACGATGATGTTCTTGCAGCCCATGCGGTGAATGTTACCGATGAGACCCTTGGAACGAGCCTTGTTGGCATCGTTGGCGACGATGAGGCCCTTGTTCTTCATCATGGCGGACATGAAGGTGACCTTACCGCCGGGGGCGGAGGCCATATCGAGACACCTCTCACCCTCCTGGGGGTCGAGGGCCATGACGGGCAGGAAAGAGGAGGCGGCCATGAGGATGTAGTGGCCGGCGAGGTACTCGGGCGTGGCACCCAGGGGCACAGAGCTCTCGAACACCTGCAGACCGACCTTGCTCCACTTGCCGACGGGCTCGAGGACGACGCCGCGGTTGACGAGCGAGGCGGCGAGCTCTCTCCGGCTCGTCTTGAGGGTGTTTGTGCGAATGACGACGGGGCGAGGCGACTCGTTGGCGTCGAGGAAGGCCAGGAACTCGGTGGGCGAGAAGAGGTTGTAGAACTTCTCGGCGAGGTAGGGGCTGTAGGAGTAGTAGGTGCAGACGTCGCGCAGGAGGAGAGCGGTGTAGTCGGACCTCGACTTGCCGTCCTCGCCGAGCTTGGTGAAGTCCTGCAGGACGCGAACGGTGTCGGTGATCCTCTGGCGCAGCACGTGCAGGTCGGGAGCCATCATCGTAGCCTTGGAAAGAGCCGTCTCGGCACCCTCGTCGTCGAGGAGATGGGGCCTGTCGCCCTCGATGTTGGTCGACATGCCCATATCCTCCAGCTCGGCCGCGTCGTCCGCCGCGATCTCGGCAGCCTCCTGCTCAATCTTGCGCGACAGACCCTCAATGTTGGCGGCGGTGAGGGCCTCTTCGCCGTCTGAGTCCTCGTCTTCGGAGAAGACGTGCTTGCCGTGCGGCTCGTCCTCAATGTCCGAGTCGACAACGGAGTCGTCGTCCGAGCCGCCCAGGAAGTCGTCGCCAAGCATCTCGACGTCAGATTCGGAGTCCGAGTCGGGCATGGAGTTGTCGCTGTCGAGCGCCTTGAGCTCGTCGTCGTCAAGCTCGGAAAGGTCAGCGAGCTTCGTGACCTTGGCCTTGCCCCTGCCGCCCTTGTTCACGACAGCGCCCTCCGGGACAACCCTCGAACCATTGGGCTTCTTCGACTTCTTCGCAGCAGGCTTCGCGGCCGCGCCATTGGCCTTGGCCGGCTGCGGCTTGGCCGTCCGCCTCTTCTTCCACTCGGGCGCCTCAGCAGGCTCGACGGGGATGCCCGCCTTGCGCTTGAGCTTGGCGTAGTGAGCCTCGGACAGGGGCTCGGGAGGCCCCTGCTTCTTCATGCGACGTCCGACACCCATTGTGATTGTTGTATGGCGAGGTGAGGAGAGAGATGGGCGACCGTGGAATGTCGATACTGCGGTCTGCCGGTGGTCCACAGGTGCTCGCGACTCCAAGAGCAGCACCCAGTCCAGAAAAAAAAGTCGGCACCCCACTGAACTTTTCCTTATCGGCAGGGGAAGTTCGCGATAAGATCAAGGGACGTATGCACGGGCCACCATTAGTACACGTGACTGCTCACTCAGCATTCAGCAGCGTCATTCCAGGCTCACATCGTCCCGCCGTGGCAGTGGGGAAGGAGACGTGGGGCAGGATTGACGCCACGAACCGCAAGCACCTCGTCCAGTGAAGCCATCATCGCCTTCAGCTTGTTTCTGAATCCTAGTTCCTCCACGCCCTACAACCTCTACCTTCAAGAACTCGACAAACTAGCTGCGGAAACCATGGCCGAAATCATCTTTGCACGAAACTTCCTCTCGACTCTCGAGTCGCGGCCTCGGAAGCTCTCCCCGGACCATGTCGAAGATCCCAAGAACTTCCCCGCGCGGACACCGGTAAGAGAGACACGATATTATCCGCCCCCAAATTCCGCCGCTGACCAGTGTACCCTCGCAGCAAATCCTCCCCAAGATGCCGAAGTCCTTCAGCAGGCCCCAGAACCTCGCCCCCGGCCAGGAGCGCAGCGTGACCGTCCAGCTCAAGTCCCTCCGCAACCCGCCCATCGACCTGAAGCTCACCTCGCAACCTCTCAACACCTCCGTTCTCGACCTCAAGCTTGCCGTCTCCGAAAACACGCGGATACCCTCCGAGAAGCTCAAGCTTTTGCACAAGAAGAAGCCGGTCTCGGACAGCAAGGTTCTCAAGGAGCTGGCTGGCGAAGAGGACAAGCTCGTCGAGTTCTCCATCATGGTCATCGGCGGTGCCGCGGCCATCCCGACAGATGAGGAGGCGCAGGCAGCCGTTGAGATGCATCCCAAGGGTGCTGCGGCGCTGGAGACGGACTTGTTCTGGGGTGACCTGAAGGGGTTCCTGACGCAGAGGCTAAAGGACGAGAAGGAGGCGGACGAGCTGGCACGGACGTGGCGCGCCGACTGGCAATCGAAGCAGTAGCCTACAGCGGCGATACATGTTCCTGCGGCATGGAGCAACATCAGCCGGTGATCAGATAATAATTACACTTTCCACATCATGTCAAATCAAACATGGACACAATCACAAACGCAATAGGGGTGCTAATAGTAACGGGCGTCCGTCTTGTTTCCAAAAGAGAATCAGGGAACAGAGGTTTCAAGTGTCTTTGAGAAAGTGCCGTTGCTTTCGGGACCTCCAGGAAACTACCGTCGATAACCTCCCTCCAGCCCCTACTCGGCGTATGGAATCGATCGTCAATGAACTACTCTCCTTGTCCGTCCCCTCTCTCTCACCGCCTCCTCTGCTCTCTCCGTTTCATTTGGTCATCAAGTCGTCTCTGAAGACTGCAGCCGCCCAACAGAGTATATGCTCTCGCCGTCTTCGCATCAAGAAAAAGGGTCGGAAGGGTACGGGATATGGTGGTGTCGCGACAACAGCAGCAAAGCACGAGGGGAAACGCAGGCGTGTGCGCGTCGGTTAGGCCGAGCGCTTAGGCGAGGCCTTTGCTGACGGTCTTGAGGACCGTGTCGTACTCGATGTCATCGGAGTCGTTGGCCTGGAGCTCGGTGGCGATACCGGTCAGGGCGCGCTTCAGGGCATCCTTGGACGAGGCGTAGATCATCTTGGCCTGGATGGGTGTCAGCAGGATAGGACATGGTGCAGGGGGGGGTCTAGGGACGAACCATGACGCCAGCATCATCGGGGGACCAGGCCAGGAAGGTCAGCTTGTTGCTGTAGGCCAAGTGTCAGTTTAAATCACGACTACAGAGTTATCTTATGGACGTCGACATACCGCTCGCCCTCGCCGGAGGCAAGGCTGTACTGGAAGTCATAGACGGCGTAGCGGGGGCCCTTGCCGACGGCACCCTGCGATGGATTAGCTTGGTGCGTCTCGCATCATCACTGCTATTAGTGGTGACTTACGCTCTTGGACTTGGTGGTGGCGTTGATGAGCTTCTCACGGAAGTTCTCCCAGTCCTTGTCGTCGGAAGCCTCCTCAACAACGATCTCCTTGTTGTCGTCGGACAGCTTGAAGATGATGTACTTGAACTTCTTGCTCAGCTTGAGCTCGTTGTAGGCGGTGATGCACTCCTGCGAGACGGAAGCTCTGTGGGGGGAAAGAAAGGTCAGCTTGTTGTTGTGTCGTCAGCGACGCCTCGCCGCAACGGCGACGGGCGGGCGTGCGCGTCACCCCCGGTCGGGGGGCTGACGGCGGTATAGAGCGGTCGGTCGGGAGCCCGATGGGCAATTCGGCGACGCAACAGGGAGAGAGGGGGAACCAACCCGGATTGAGACTACATCTGCGGTTAGAAGACATCGTCGGCGCGGCATCAAGCCGGGGCGGGGAGGGTTAAAGTCACTCACCATGGTGACGGGTGATGGCGGGGGTGGAAAGCACAGGTGCGAGTAGATGGAGGGGGGGAAGTGGGCTGAGAGGGGAAGCGTTAGTGACAAGCTTCCAGGGGCAGATGGGTGAACAAATATTCGGGGATCGGGGAGAATCAATCGAGGTTGTGGGTGGTAGCCTACTTTTTTTGCAACGGGTGCAGGTCAAGGTGGAGGAGAGAAGTTCGGTGCTGCTGTGCGGTGATGTCGGATGCGGGATGCAGCAAGCTTGTCGGAGGGGGGGGGGTTGCTATCTCGGGACTGGTAAGTTGGCCGGGCGTTGGAGGGGAAGTGGGAAAACAGCCCCCGCCAGCCCATCCTGCCCGTGGTGGGGTTGGCCAGGTGAGGTGAGCGGCCGCACGTGACCTAGGCTTCTTCGTCTCCTCTTCCCCTGGCTGACGCCCAACATTCAGGTTGGCCATCCTTGGGGCCCATGCGCGTTCCATCAGTTGACGAATCCTCTTGCATGCGTACGTACGCAGTGGCCCCTGGTTGCCACGTCAAATTCCGTGCAGATGGGTCCGTTTGACCTTCTGCCTGCCGAACCGCTGTCGCCTTGGCCGATGTTGCGAGAGCCTCGTCCAAGGCTGCCATCTTAATGTCGAAAGCAGCTGCCTGCATCAATCAGCATGTCACACACCCATCACATGCGTCTGTCTTCTTTAACTTCTTTAAATTGGTGGTACATGCTGTGGTGCTATCGTACAGAGCCGAGCTCAATCTGCCTGCCTAGCGGATATCTGGTGTCGTCGTGGTAATCGAACAATGTCTAACAGAGGGGGAGGGGAGGTGGAGGGGGGAGAGTAGTACAAGGCCGCAATTGATCCTTCAACCATGGAATAACACCGAAGCCATGCCTCCCACCTTGGGTCCGAAATACACTTTTTTGATACAAGAAACAAGAGGTCTGGGTCATGAGAAGCGCTCAGCTTCTCACATCATACCCCCCATGCCTCCCATGCCTCCCATTCCGCCCATACCACCCATGCCACCGGCGCCGCTGGGGCCCTTCTCCTCAGGGGCCTCGACGATGGCGACCTCGGTGGTGCCGAGCAGCGAGGCGACGCCGCTGGCGTCACGGAGACCGGTGCGGACGACCTTGAGGGGGTCCAGAATACCGGCCTCGATCATGTCGACGTACTCGCCCTTGGCGCTGTCGAAGCCCTTGTTGAAGTCGTTGAGGAATTCGTCGGTCAGCTTGCCAACGATGACGGAGCCCTCGAGACCGGCGTTCTCGACGATGCTGCGAGCGGGGCGGGTGATGGCGTTCTTGACGATGCTAACACCCAGCTGCTGGTCGAAGTTCTCGGGCTTGAGGTCGGCCAGGGCCAGGCCAGAGGCCTTGAGCAGGGCGGTACCACCACCGGGCAGGATACCCTCCTCGACGGCAGCGCGGGTGGCGTTGAGAGCGTCGACGAAGCGGTCCTTCTTCTCGCCGACCTCGACCTCGGAGGAGCCGCCGACCTTGATGACAGCGACACCGCCAGAGAGCTTGGCGAGACGCTCCTGGAGCTTCTCCTTCTCGTACTCAGAGGTGGTGGGGTCGTTCATGACGCCACGGATCTGCTCGCAGCGCTGGCTGATGGAGTCCTTGGTGCCGTCACCGTTGAGGATGATGGTGTCCTCCTTGGTGATGGTGATGGAGCCGGTGGAGCCGAGCATGTCGGGGGTGGCCTTCTCGAGCTTGATGTCGAGCTCATCGGAGAAGACGGTGCCGTTGGTCAGGATGGCGAGATCGCCGAGGATGGACTTGCGGTTGTCGCCGAAGCCGGGGGCCTTGACGGCAGCGACCTGGAGCTGGCCACGGAGCTTGTTCAGGATGCAGACGGCGAGGGCCTCACCGTCGATGTCCTCGGCGATGATGACCAGGGGGCGCCTCTGCTGGGTGGAGGCCTCGAGGGCGGGGATGATGTCCTGGACGGCAGAGATTTTCTTCTCGGACAGCAGGATCAGGGGCTTCTCGAACTCGACCTTCTGGGCCTTGGCGTCGGTGATGAAGTAGGGGGAAACGAAGCCGCGGTCGAAGCGCATGCCCTCGGTGACCTCGAGCTCATCGGCCATGGTCTTGCCCTCCTTGACGGTGATGACACCCTCCTTGCCGACCTTCTCCATGGCCTTGGCAATCAGCTCACCAATGTGGTGGTCGCCGTTGGCGGAGATGGTGGCGACCTGGGCGATCTCGGCGCTGGTGGTGATATCGCGCTTGTTGGCCTGGAGGTAGGTGACGACGGCGTCGACGGCAGCCTGGATACCGCGGCGCAGGTCCATGGGGTTGCAGCCGGCGGCGACGTTCTTGACCGTCTCGGAGAAGATGGCGCGAGCCAGGACGGTGGCGCTGGTGGTACCGTCACCGGCAACCTCGTTGGTCTTGGAGGCGACATCCTGGAGCAGGCGGGCGCCCAGGTTCTCGAACTTGTCCTTCAGGGTGATGGACCTGGCGACGGTGACACCATCTGCGAGAGGGAGTCAGCAAAGATTGAGAGAGGCGGATGTTTGTGATTCCTACGCACCCTTTGTGATCTTGGGGGAGCCGAAGCTGGACTCGATAAGGACGTTGCGGCCCTTGGGACCGAGTGTTGTCGCGACAGCCTTGGCGAGGGTCTCGACACCAGCCAGCAGAGAGGCGCGAGCCTCGACACCGAACTTGAGCTCCTGGAGACGGGCAATGAGCGGGTGTCTCCTACAATGGGCGAGATGGAGGAGATGCGACGTACCTTGTGTGCATAACGAACCTGGCCGAGGCCGGCACCGTGACGGAACTGGCTGGAGGCCGAGTTGAGGACCGAAGTCCTTGCCCGGGAGGAGAGAGCGCGCTGCATCTTGTATTATGAGGGGGGGTATCGAACACACAAAGAAACCAAAGTCAAATGTAGAAATCACAGAGTACCGGATGTCCGGATGAGGAAGGAATTGGAGGATGGAAGTACAGAGGAGGAGTGTTGTGATGTGATGGTTGGAGCAGACGGGCAGCTTGAGCGACAGGAGCGACGAGCTTCGGTCCGGTGGTTGCCCCCAAAAATTTATCTCGGAGCTCGGCTAAACGAGGCCCCCTGATTCGCGCTATGCCCGAGGTGCCTGCACCAGGCCGAATGAGGCATAGCGCCCATGGGCCCGAATTTCCAGACTCTTCCAACGATGTCTTTCGGATTTGAAGGCACTGGGACATTGAGCCGGGTCCTTGGGAGATGGAGCCTTGAAGCCAACCCTTGCACCCGACGCGACGGCAGTCGCGGTCACGGTCGTGGAGCGGGCATGGGCAGTAGCCGCGGAAGACTGTCAGTGTCTCCACTGGCACCGGCCTCGCATTGTAGCAATTTAACGACTCGAGCTCAGTCTTGGTCGTCTTGGTCAGCAACATCCTCTCAGATTCCGGGGTGAGATGTCCCACGTCTCTGCAAGCAAGACCTGTCGCGCCCTGTCCCGTTTGTTGCCGCCGGTATGGTGTCCTGGCAATCGGTGAAATATGGAAACAATCACGCTGGGTCTTGCATCACATCAGGCATCGCCAAATCGCAAGGGCAAACAGTCTCGTGAATCGTCCTCTCGTATTGAGTCGTGTCTCGTGAACCTCGTAGCTGCAGTCCTGTCTGCAGGTATGTCCTCCCCGCGATGGCCAAATCTTGGCAGCAAAACCCAGAGTAAGAAGTCAAATGCCATGTTCATCCCAAACGTCCGTGTCTCAGTCCTTCATTTCTCATCTCTGTCCCAAATGTGGACGGAAGCTGACGCGGTGTGGGTGTATGGCATATGACTTTAGATCTCCTCCTTGGTGACCTCCTCGTACTCATCGTCGGGAGCTTCAAACAGGTCAGTGGAGTCCAGGTCCATAAGTAGATTGCATGCCACTCACCGTCAGACTTGAGGACAACGTCAGACGGCGACTTCATGTCGTAGTCCTCGTCATCCTCGAAGTCGTCCTCGACCTCTGCCTTGGGGACAGCCTTGCCCTTCGCCTTGGAAGCGCGGGGCTTCTTGGCAGGCGTCTTGGGACCAGCGGCAGCGCCGTCGCCGCAGCGCTTCTTGGCGGACGAAGGCTCGCCACCAGCGTCGTTGCCACTCTTGGTGGCAGTGGGAAGATGCTTCACGACCTGGTTGACCTTCATGTCGTAAGTCTTGAGAAGGCGCTCAAGGCGCTTGGCACTGTTGGGGGGAGTTTAGCGAGGTCATGGATAGGGATAGAAAGGCAAGGAACGTACGCAGCACCCTGGGTGTTGATGTTGAACTCCTCGAGGACGGGAGCCCAGTTGATCTGGACAGGTGAGCTGGAGTTATTTGGCCTGGGAGGAGGCAGAGCCAGACATACCTTGCCGCCATCACAGTTGCGCCAGACGCTGAGCAGGAACTTGACCTGATGAGTGGGGTCCTGAGTCTCGCTAGTCCTCTGGGCCTTGGGGGTGTTTCCGTTGGAAGACATGGTGAAGATTGCTTGAGGGTGCGTTGTTGGGATCTGGAAGTTTGATGAGATCGAGTTGGGTTGATTTGGGGGAGATGGCTGTAAAGTCTGGAGGGTGTGAGGGGGATCGTTGAAGGGAAGGAAAGGACAAGAAGGGAGGGGTTTTTGTAGACGTGGGAGGGGATGGGAGGAAGCCGGCAAGACTTTGCAGGCAGGTGCTAGAAGTAGAAGGGAAAGAGCAATAGCCCGGCACGAATGTCCACGCCTTAAAGCGGAGAACTACGTCCTGAGGATGAACGAGAACGACGTTGGAACTTACAAGATGGGTGACCTGGGACACATTAGGTGAGAGGGTTGAGGAAGCTGCTTGGGTTGGGAGATGGTCTGGAGGGATCCAGGGCAGTTGCTTGGGGGGTAAACTGATGCACTGTTATTTCTGCAGCTGCTGAGGTAGATTATCAGGCACCAAATATGTCCGGGTTGTTGTTGTTGTCGGTTATTGTTGTCGTGGGTGCCTGAGGGTGGGAGACAAGGAAAAGGGGCCCCACCGTGCACGAATGTTCCGCCACTGTATTTGGCAGGAGCACAAGGAGCAGCAGCTCCAGCTTCACCACGAATGACTGAGGTCGACTCGACACTCGAGGTCTGACTCAGGCTAGTTGAACAGATTGATACCATTTCGTTTCCATCATGTCGAGTAACGGTATCTGTCTACACCTTGAACGTAAGCCCCCTCCTCTTCACAACTGTAAAAGCAGGAAGCAGGAGCAGGGAGATCTCAGGCAATATTTCTCGACAACAGTGTCTCGGAGCTTTTAATCAGAAGCCACCAGTACGGCACTTGAGACCCCTACTGTCCATGGTGGTACTACAGCCAAATTGAACGTTCATCATGGCTGTCAAAGCTGGGTAGCCACACAATGGCCCATGACCATGCCCTTGTGTCGAGATTGGACTTCTTCATTCCACAAGAGTTGCGCATCCTGACATGTCGGCCACTTCGGTCTCGAAATAAGAGGCTCAACCGTTGGAATCAATCGACTCGGGCCAAAGGAAGACATCACCAGATCCGACGATCCAGCACCCATTGCCTAGAAGTCGCCACTAACCTTGAAAACCGTCACAGAAAATCATCAGTGCATCAAGTCGACCGGCAGAGGAAGAGCACACGCATTTCACATTGCCATCATTGCCGATCCTGTTGTCATGTCTTCATTTAACGTTGGTTGCTGACATGGGTGTCATGTCTCCATGTGTTGGTCGATGTGCCACTATTGCTATTGCAAGTGCAACTGATTCATGTCCAGGGCATGTCCCCATCGTAGCCAGTATTCCGTGTCATAGTACCAACTCCCTGAGTTGATATCATGCTCTGGTCAGAGACTTAGCCGAAGAGGCTCTTGAAGCCACCCTGGACCTTGTTGTCGACCTCCTCCTTGATGGGGATCTCCTCGTCCTTGATCTTGGAAGGAGTCTCGAAATCGAAATCCTCATCGTCACCGTCCTGGAAGTCCATCTGTTGGGACTTCTTCGGGGTCTTGGCCTTGGCACCGACACGACCAGTGTTCTTCTTGACCTTGTTTCCCTTGCTGGGAGTAGCCTTGGTGGCGGGGGAAGACACCGAGCCACCAGCGGGGCCGGCCTCGTACTTGCGGCGGACTTGACCGTAACGGGTCTGCCGGATTTATTAGTATCGAGAAGAGAAAGGATTCAGAGGGAGGCTTACCTTGGCGACGTCCGCACTCTTGAAGCCGCGATCGGCGGCAACAGCAGCCCAGTCCACGTCGGGCTTGGACTTGCAGTTGCGGAGAATAGAGTAGAAGAGCATCAGGTCTCCCTGAGAAGGGGCAGTGGCGGGGGAAGTCATGTTCTTGGCTGCTGCAGTGTGTTGTTAGCTTTCCATTACTGGATACCACTGAAAGGGAAGAGTGTCCAGGGATTTGGGAGGGGTAAGGGCAAATATGTAGGATGTTGCATGGGAGGGACTGCTGACCTTGTATGAGATAGTCGAGGAGGAGGTGGTGTAGATGAGTTGGGTTGGGCAGGGGATAGTGTTGTTGGGTTGAGTGGGAGGAAACGTTGTTGGGTTGTGGGTGGCAGTTTGGAATCAGAAAGATGAGAGGTCAGGAAATTATAGCGTTAGTTGGAGGGGGAAGGTTCTGGTAGGGAGCTTGGTCTTTCCTCAGTGCCATCCTGCCTCGTAAACGGGGCTCACGAGGGTTCCGCCTGCCATATCATTGAGGCAGTCACAGACTAGGGCAAGAGATTCCGTGTCGACACCAGGTCGTCGAGGCAACAACAGATGGACCCGCGTGGCAGTTCCAGTGAAAGACAGCCTCTGGGTCCGGCCGGAGGACGGAACGGTGATATTAGATGCGGCTCTTCTAAGAGACTGAGGCAGCAGGCTTAGTGCTTCAATGTTATGATAAACACACCTGTGTGATTAGCCGGACAAGATCTTGTTGTTTGTCAAGGTGGTGAGCATGTACCACAGACATATCAAAACATCATGACTTCTTTGACCATACCGTGCGTGGCAGCTGGGTTCTCTGGCAGTCCACATCTTGGCATGGGAGGTCTCCTGCCTTTAGTTGACGACAGTGTGCGGCGGCGGTAGACGGCGGTAGTGTCATGTGGTGGAGAAACGAAACTCAGATCAGCAATGATCGCAACATGATATGTATGTACTCTACCAGTCGACTTCATGTGCGCAGGGACAAGATCTTGTTCTCGTAAATGGAAAAAGAATAAAAAGACTCTGGAATGGTTCAGCCTAGAGAGCTATTTCCGCCAAAACTCCGTAACGAACAACTCCATCACCACCCTCCGTTTTTGATAGCGCATTAGACCCCAGGCACACCATGCCTCGAAAGCGAGACGTCTATCGTAACAGCAAACACACCATGCTGGCTGTGTGCATCAGCGCCGTGTGCCGTCCCACTGCTCGTTCTTGACCTCAATATGCCCCGACATCATGTCGTTGCCGCTCGTGTCAGGCCGCTGGAAGAGGGGCATGTCGGGGATAGCGTAGGTGTTGAGGTGGTAGTCGAAGGGTTGGAAGATGGGACTCGCAGCCCATGAGACGGGATCGTTGCCGACGTCGTGATCTTCGTGGCTGTGGGTGCATGGTTCCGAGGGCATGCTGTCGAAGCCAGCGAGGAGGGCGGGTGGCGGGCTGAACTGGATGTTGTGGGGGACGGAGAGCATGTCGTCGCTGCAGGGTGTGAGGAGACGCAGCGACTCTGCACCGGCGGGCGATGGTGAGTTGAAGTGGGTCGTCTGGTAGTGATGGTGGTGTTGTTGTTGCTGCTGCTGTTGCTGCTGCTGAGCCATCTCGTGCTTGACCCGCATGTTTGCCAGACGAGCCTGGTAGTCGGAAAAGGTCGACTGCCCTTGGTAGCCGGGTTCTGGCTTGACTGGGTCATCCCGCTCCTCATCTTCCTCTTCCAGTTTTGTGACGGGTCTAGACTCCTTCTTGGATTTTGTAACCTTGTTCTTGGAGTTGGTGGTGTTGCGGTTCCTCTTCTGGGGCTCGATGCCAAGCATGGCGGAGCGGAAGCGAGAGTATCTCATTCGGGCAGCATGGCCGTTGGTGATGGGTTGGGGCAAGACAGGGTCTCGAGCGACGGCGGCCCAGTCGATCTGCATGGTCTGTCAGGGCCGAGGACAGGTGATGATGATGCTGAAGAGAGGACTTACATCTTTGAGGTTCTTCTGTTTCAGGATAGCGAAGAGAAACCTCGTCATCTGGTTGTCTGTGTTGGACATGATGTGTATGGGTTGCAGGAGCCCTGCCAGGTATGAGGCCCCGATGGGCGAGATGGGCCTTGAGAGAGAGGCGTGTGTGTTCGAGGGTTCAGAAAGCTGTTGACATGAAGCTGTTGAACAGGCTTGCAGGCTGGTTGGTGAGAGCACGGTGATGGATGAGCAGTGGTGGTGCAGGAGGATGGTCGGGTGGACGTTAAGAGTGGTGAGGCGGGAGAGCGAGGTTTAAGAACGGTCGAGTCGGTGGAGTAGCGGGATGGGGCCTCTCCCGATCACTGTCTGCTCTGTAGACAGGGGGCGTGTGTGTGGAGAGAGGACGTAGGAACGTAGTCAAGGAAGGCAAGGCTAATAAAGGTTGGCGAGACAAGGGGTGATTCGGCATGGAAGCGGGCGACGGCAGAGGTGAAAGACAGGGTTCATAAAAAGACCCTTTGGGAGGGGAGGTTTGTTCAGGACGGCTCAAGGGTTCATGGAGCTTAGGGGAGGAAGTGGAAGAAGAAGAAGAAGAGAGGAGCTAGTTGGCATCTGCCGTGTACCATGAACCAAGGAGAGATGGTGTTTATGGGTGGTTTCTATTGAGGTGATGCGTGGCAAACATGAAATGCAATGATGGATGGTGAGATCGGGGGCGCCTGGGTGCCTGGAAAGAGCGGAGAGGTGGTGTTTTAAGAGTCGAGTGCAGGACTCGCCGCCGGGCGCCATTCCATGGCCCAATAGCAAATGACTGACCGACTCTCTATTTAGTGTCGCGGGTATGACGGGCTGAAGAGGGGGGGGGGATGCATCGAGGGAGGGGGGGTGCTTCTGTCAAGGGGTGTGGTGTGGTGGACGGCAAAAAAAGGAGGGGAAAGTCTTACCGTTTGGGGTGTGTGGTCCCCGGGGTGTTCGCCGCGCTACATCGCATCGCCTCCCCCGGGGGACCGCGTAAAGTGGTCCGTATAGCGACATCCCTGCTCGCAGCTCCCAAGGAGCAGAAGGAAAAAAAAAGTCACGCTTATCTTGACGAATGATGGCGGCGCCTGCAGCGGTCGTTTGTTCTGAGCCGGTGGACTTACTTGGTCGGATATCCCGCAGGAAGGATGGGGGACCATGCGCATGCGCGAGAGCAAGCAAACACCTTGGACACCTCGAAAAGATAGGCATCAATTGGACTCGTCCTCGGTGCGCGGCCGTAGCACATGAAGCGACAGTGTGGCACCTACTTCAACAGCCGGAAGCCCAATTGACCAACGGCGAGGCGAGGCGAGCATGCAAGATCCAGGGACATGGCGTAGACTGGACTGGACGGGCGTCGGGCAGGACAGGGCGAAGCCATCCATTCCATTGCTGACGAAGGACCCAGGGCCTAGCTAGCTGTGTGAGTCATACTTCAGGAAAAGGCGGGCTCGTTTCGCTGCATGTGAGCGAACCCGACGTGGGATAGGAAAAGCCTGGCTGGGAATGGGGCCGACGGCGGCAGCAGCAGCAGCAAGCAGCATTTTGTGTTTGCGCCGGATGAACTTCCGTCCACGCCCCCCCATCGTCTCAGCGCGACACAAACGAGACAAGGGTGTCCAGGAACCGGCTCGAGAAATTGGTCTTTTGAGTCGGCCGGTCTGATCGGCAGAAGTGGGAGATGGGGGGGGGGGAACGGACTCGGGAGGGGTCCAAATGCGGCCTATTCTGCTGGCCCGGCTCGACGTCAGCGACAACCCGTTTGATGAAGAAAAGTCGTCGCGCGATGGGGTAAAGTCGGGGTGCTATTATTTTCATGATATAGAAATGAATTATTGATGTTTGAAAGCGCCCCGTGTCAGCAAAGGTGTCGGTGTTCGATGGGATGAAGTTGGGGGGAAGCGGTCGGGCGGGCAAAGTGAGGTGAGGTGGGCGGGGAGACGCGTTTTCGCGGCAGCCCCCGGCCCCGCTCTTCTGCCTGGACCTCGCCAAGTTGGCACGAAACCACGTGACGTGACTCGAGCCAGCCCCCAGCGCCGCTCCACCACCGCTGGCACTGGCATCATCACATCACCACCCACAGGACAGGCACCACACTGATGACACGGACTGTGCTCCCCTTCTCCCTGTGGGCGCTGTGGCGCCCAGGCAGATGCCCCTTTGCGGACGGCTAGCATACCACTGCATCGCACCCCCGTCCATCCATGCACGATCCCGGACCTTGCTGGCCCCAGACCAGCCCATCCGGCCTGCCTCGTTCGTTCGACATGCCCCCATCATTGGGCCGAAGGACTTGCGACACCGACTTTCGACGCTTGCTCCCAAGTTCCAAGTGATACGTAGATAGATCTTCAAGACACAGTTATCGCATCTCACATGTGCACCCCCTGTTCCCTTCCCTCTCGAATCTCTACATTGACAACGCACTTAAAACACCGGACAGGTTGCTCGCAGAACAGACATGGTATAATCGGTGAGACAACTAGCTCGACACCCATTTTCTGACGCGAAAGGTCATCACGGGCATGGCATGGCCCTCCTCGCCGCCGATGCAACAACACACACGCACCCACTCCAAGAACCCTGCACCCCTGAACGCCTGCGCAGACTGCCTCATGCCTCCCGTCACTCGCGCTCCACACATTCGCAACAAGAAAAGAAAAAGAATCCGCTCAGTCCTCATAATCCAACGCGCGCCCTGAAAAGCCAAATATCGCTCAAACGGGCCTTCCCTTCCGCCTCTCTCAAATACCCACAGTAGTGTCCATGCCGGGGGCCTCCAAGACCGACCGCCCATCGGGCTCCGCGATCAGCATCTCGCAGCCCTGCGTGAAGAAGAGCCGCGCCGGCTGATCGTAGTCGTTCACGATGTTGTAGTAGTTGCCTGTACGTCACAATGGTCAGCCTTGATGTCCGCGGTTGACACCCGACCTCAGGGAAAAGACTTACCTCTCGGCACGTTCCAATACCCGCCGGTGCTGATGCGGAACTGCGTCTCGTTGACCGTGACCAGAACCTTGCCGTAGTGCACGAAGAAGGTCATGTGATTCTTACGCGAGTTCTTCGGCTTCTTCTCCGCACCCGGTGGCAGGTCGACAATACCCGACCCGAAGAAGGGCATCGATAGCAGCTTGGTGAAGCGGAAGGTGGCGTCTCGCACGTTACGCGTTTGGATGGCGTCCGACGACATGGCGAGCTGGTTGATCTCGAATGAAACTGGCTCGTCGGGGGCGGGTGGGTTGAACTCGTAGTCGGGATCCCAGACAATCGTCTCGCCTTCGATGCGGCCTTCGCCCGTCTCCCATGGCTCCGGGGGCTCGCGATGTTGCTTGGGCTCATTTGACGCGGCCGCCTGCGACTTGGCCCTTGGCTTGGAGCTCCTAGCCCGGCGCTTCTGCTCAACCGGCTCTTCCTCGATGCGCACCACGCCCTTGGTACTAGGGAGCACAAACTTCTCGTGCCCCCGGTTGACGCTGTCTTCCCAGACGTCGTTCTCGCTATTATAGAGAACGCGTTCGTTGCGCCAGTAGTGAAGGGGCGCATAGGAGTGGCGTCCGGACCGTGTTGTGTGAATGGAGTCAGCGCCCTCGCGCTTGACCGAGTACAGGCCTCGCGACTTGGGCAGGGGCGGGCCCTTCTGCACCGTTTCCAGTACAGAGTCCTCCCCGACGTTGGCCTTGGACGGGCGGCCCCGACCCTTCTTTGCGACAGGAGCCTTCTTGGAAGCCTCGATCTCAGCCGCCGGGGCCTTGCCCTTGCCCCTAACCTTGGGCTTGACCGGCTCGGATGTCGGTTCCGGTGTCGGCTCTGGTTGTTGTTGTTCCGGCTCTGCTTCAGGAGAAGGCGCTCTCATGGCAGGTGTGGCCTTGGGACGTCCACGACGGCCGGCAGCCTTGGGTGGTGGCTTCGTTGCTGGCTTGGGTGCCTTCTCCGTGACGCGGGAGCGCTTGGACGGGCGAGGATCCTCCTCCTCCTCTTCTTCCTCTTCTTCAGCAACCGTGGTTTCCTCAAGCTCAGTCACTGACTCCTCCTGCTCCTTCTGAGCCTCGAGTGACTTCTTGGACGGCCTTCCACGCTTTTTCGGGGCGACCTTTTCTGCGGGGGCCTGCTTCTTCGCGGCGGGCTTCTCTAACGGGGCCTGTTTCTTCATGGCGGGCTTCTCCGCAGAAGCGACCTTGGTTGCCGCCGGCCTGCCTCTCTTCTTTCCAGCCAAGGCGGGTTTGGGCGCAGGTTCGGGCTCGGGGGTCATGGAAACGTCCTCGTCTTCGTCGACTGTGGGCTCGTCGAAAACTGGCAGTGCCTCGGGCTCAGATTCGGATGCAGACTCTGGCTCTGGCTCGGGTGACGGTTTCTTGTTCTTGGCGGGCCGGCCGCGCCGACCTGGCTTCGCCTTAACCGGCGGAGGCGACTCGACGGCCTCCTCGTCCTCTTCCACCTCTTCTACCGAGTCGATAGTGTCGTCGCCACCAACCATCTGCATTGAGTCATCTTCTCCGTCGGAGTCGTCTTGTCCAGGCATGTCCGCGTCGTCTTCGTCTTCCTCCTCGTCATCTTCGACGATCTGGGGGGCCCTCTTGGTGCCGTTGGACTGCGTGCCATTTGCGCGGGAGGCCTTGGCGCGCGCACCGTTGGGGTAGTTGAGCTTGCGCGCGACAGAGCCAGCGCGTTGGGGAGGAGAAGCTTCGTCAACGGGGTCCGAGTCAACAATGGTGCCGCGGACAGGCGACGAGGAGCGACCAAGGAGGGGATTCCTCAGAGCGGGTGACTGCATGTTGGTCTTGCGTGGTGAGGTGCCTCGGGGCAGCAACTTATGCGCGCCCTTGATGATGGACAGAGGGCCAGGACCGATATCTGGGAGACAAAGGGGTTAGCTGTTAGCCCATCACGGGCTCGAGGGAGGCGTCAAAACACACCATCCTCCAGGTCCATATCCATAGCTCCCTGTGTTTTATCATCGCCAGCGTTTGGTGTTTGATTGTCGGGCGACTCGTCGCCGAAGAGCTTGTCGAGGGGGGCCATGCCATGTTCGTCGCGAGCGCCCAGATCGGGGAGGAGAGTACCAGTTTTGCTGTTGCATCTGTGTCAGCCATTGCGATGACGAGGGTCAAAGGTAGCCAAGGTGACTTACCGGCCTGCTTTTCCCAGTTCGCGGTATTCTTCAGTATACGCTTCGCTGCGACGGGCGGCGCCGCGATTGGGGGGTGCCATGGTGCAGAGAAATGCGCCTGCGCGTGGTCGAGTCTCTGTATCCAGGTACCGCGCTGGAAGTAAACACGAGGTGGAGGGATGCGCGAGAACAAGATCGTGGAGTCGACTATGCTGTTGTTGTTGGCGAATGAATGTGCATGTCGGCAGAAAAACGATCAGAGCTTGGGACGGAGTGGTAGTAGATAAGATGTTTCTTGTTTGTCGTGTTGTGGTGGTTTTCGCAGAAGGTGAAGGTGCGCGTGCCTGCCCGATTCTTTCTTTCCACTACGACCTCGAAGAACCAAAGACCGCCAGTCGCCAATCCAGAGGCAGGCATTAATTAGGCGGTCCTGCTCCCTAGCGGTAATTCGTTAGCGGCCCAGCCCCTCCACCACGGCCTGTGGTAGCGCAATACTCGGCACCAAGACGCGCTCAAGTTTTGGACGACGCGTCAAGCTCGTCCCCGCGACAGACCAGTCAAGACTTGGAATTTCCTAGACTTCCCCTCCACCAAGGCAACACCACTCGACACTCAAGAAATACCCGAGAACTTCACGAAAGAAGCCTCCAGCACAATAGGCACCTAAATACACCCAAAAGATCAACCATGGCCGACGCAGACATGACAGAAGAGGTGCCCCTCGAAACACCACTGTCCAACATCTACATCCCCCCCTCCGTCCTCCGACCTGATGTTCTCGCCGGCGACTCCTACACATACTACTCTCCCATCCCAACAGCACTACGCTCCTCCCCAGACGACACCTCCCGGGCAAGCCCCAACTCTCCTCCAGTGTGTCTGGGCATCGACGAGGCCGGCCGTGGCCCCGTCCTCGGCCCCATGGTCTACGGGGCCTTCTACCTCCCGATTCCCCTTTCCGACCCCCTCCTCCGGGAAACACACCACTTCGACGACTCCAAGATCCTCACACCCGCCGTGCGCGAGGCCCTCATGCGCGTCCAGTGCGATCCGACCTCCGACCTCGCCGCCTCCTGCGGCTTCGCCATCCGCTCCCTCTCCGCTCGCGATATTTCCTCCGGCATGCTGCGCGCCGGCGCAATGTATAACCTCAACTCGCAAGCCCTCGACGCCACTGTCGAGATCATTCGCGGCGTCATTGACCGCGGCGTGCGCGTCGAGGAAATCTACGTCGACACTGTCGGCCAGCCCGCCGCCTACCAGGCCAAGCTGCAGCGCTTCTTCCCCACTGTCAAGATCACCGTCGCGAAGAAGGCCGACAGCCTGTACCCCTGCGTCTCAGCTGCCTCGGTGTGCGCAAAGGTGACGCGCGACGCCGCCCTCGAGGTCCTCTACCGCGCACAACGGGCTCAGCCCGATGGCCCAGACGAGCCCATGGCTTGGGGTTCTGGCTACCCCTCAGACGCACGCTGCGTCTCGTGGATGCGTGCCAACATGCACCCTGTCTTCGGATGGGGCCCCGAATGCCGCTTCAGCTGGGGTACTGCAAAGGACATGCTCGATACACGGGGCGGTGTCAAGGTCGAGTGGCCCGTCGAGGAGGACGACGAGAACATGCGTCTCACCAACTACTTCTCTGCAGCGCAGGACAAGGAGGTGGACGAGCTGGGCACATGGTTTGGCCGGCCAGCGGGGCTCGAAGCCTTCTGAGCTTCTACACTGTTTCCCTTTGTATGTATGAGTGAACGGCCGGCCATATGTATACCATCATTTTTGCATGTCAAGCGCATTTTGAAAACTACCCCAGAAACAGGGACGTATAGACATTAGATCCATCCTGCTACGCTACCTGTGTGTCATGCATCGTGGCTCGTCGAGTCCCTCTCCATGCTCGCGTCGTTCGAGTCCAGTCTAAATTTCATCATCGTCCATCGATGTCGTTGTCTTCTTCTTGCCCCGGCTGTCCAACGTGTCCATGCTGACAGCGTCGCTGTCGGTCCGCGAAGGCATGTTCAGTGCCTGGCGCGCCGAGTCTGAGTTCTCAATGAACTCGCGGAGCTTCTGCTTGCCAATATCGACTCCCTGGTTGGCGGCTGCGTTCGCCATCTGCATCATGGGGCCGAGCATGTTCATAGAGTATGCGAGGTATGTACCGCCCGCCAGTAAGATGAGGAAGATGAAGAGGAATGGGTTGCGCAGAACTAGGGATGAGTGTTAGCTTGGTCCTCTTCCTTGAGGGTGCGCCCAACTTACCAGCAATGATCTCGTTCCAACCGAGCGCCACGAGCAGGGCGTAGAAGTACAGGGGCACTTGCGCCACGCCGCCGATGGCGCTCCTCTTGGCTTCGACGTATACGCCATCAGCCGTTTTCTTGAAGCGGACGACGAGATCCTGGCGCTTGCTCTCGCTGAGCACTGTCATTTCTTCTTCGAGGCTCTTGCCATCCTCCTCATCGACGCCGCCAATAGGCGCGAGGTCCTCCTCGTCGCTTGCCTCAACGCCCTTGGGCTGCAGGCCGATCCACGAAGGGAGGTCAGGCGGGGCGTACGTATCGGCGAGACGGAATCTTGAAAGTAGAGGAATCAGGGTGAGGGTCGACTCGCGGGCCTTAGTGTAGATGCCCTCAATATCGTCAGCGGGCGACCATATCCGGGGTACGCCAGCCTCGTCGTAGCGGAACTTGTCCTCAAAGTTCTCGCGCAACTTGAGAAGAATGTTGCCCTCCATGACCTCTTCCTCGATCTTCTCGCGAAGCGCAACCCAGCTCTTACGGCGCAGCCTCCAAAGACCAATATCGACCTCCTCTTGGTTGGCCTCGAAGCTCTTGGCGCGGTCTGTGAAGCGGCCCTGGGCCTCGGCGACGACTTCGGTGAAAACGGTCCAGATGCGGTCCCAGAGGTCCTTTTCCGTTGGCTTGTCACCCTCCTCGGGGGCGCCAGATCCTGCCCTGCCGGAGCCGAGCTTGTTGAACTCGAGACCAATGGCCTCGCCGAGGCGCGACTTGACCCAGCGCTCGACGCGAGTGGCCAGCCGGCGCATCTCCTCCTTGCGCAGTTTGCCACTGACGTCGTCGAGTTCCTTTTCGAAGAGGAGGTACTGGGGCTTAAAGTTGGTCCAGGCGACGCCCTCGATGCCCAGGCTCTTGGCCTCCTTCTTGAAGTACTTGAGGCATGCCTCCTTCTCCTCCGCCACGATCTCTGCAAACTCGTAGGTGGCGCCCGACTTTTGCCCCGTCTTGACAGCGGCAGTGACGGCGTTGCTGAAGTTTGTGATGCCTGTCTTGTGAGCGGCCGTCAGGTGCGCAAAGTAGAGCGTCTTGAGGCGGCCGTCAATCTTGCTCTCGAGGTCGACACGTTTCCTGGAGTACACGCCCTTGTGGTACCTGCTGGCCTGGACCTCAAAGGCTTGTAGGCACTTTGAACGCGCCTTACTGCCGGTGAGACCGAGATCGGGCAGCACGGCAGGCTGACCGTTCCGTGCAGCCTCGGCCTGGTGCTCCTCGAGGGGAAGGATGCCCTCGTCAAAGGCGACCAGAACTTCCCTGCTAATCTCGTCGCAGCGGAACTGGGCGAGCAGTTCTTGCTGGGTAGGGAGGTCGAGGTCCTTGTTGTTGACGATCTGGTCCCAGACACCCTCTGCGTAGACGGAGAATCCGTCGGCGGGGATGCGGCGGTGATACTCGGGAAGGAAGAGGCCACCCTCGAATTCCTGGGATGCATCTCCCTGAGTACGGTGACCAGCTGTGAAGCGCGTACCGAGCTTCTGGACCTCGGTCGTGAACTTGTCGGGTTGCAGGATCTTGTGAGGGAGGGCGGCGAAGCCAAAGTCGAAGTAATCTTCGATACGGGAGTTCTCGAGGCCGGGAGGCTTGGAAATCGACGTCCAGATCTTGCTCAGATCTTGGACCAGGGTGTTTCGGAGGGCGGCGAGTGGGGTGACACCGAGATGATCTCGGATGACGAAGAATAAGAGGGATCGAATGTTGGACTGCTTGTCCTTCAGGAAGAGTTGCAGGTTGACTTCGAAGACAGTCTTGAGGAGGCCCATGTTCGCGCCGTTGTACAGGCCGACCTGAGTCTCCCAGATGTTGACGATGAGCACTTCGCTGGTAGCCAGGGCGAAGAGGGCGCTCTTGCGTTCAAAGTCCTGGTCTTCTCCGCGCTCCCTGCCGTCGGTCCCCTCGACGTCCATGACGAGGATGTTCTCGGCCGTGTTGGTATCCTTCTTGTTCTTGGACAGCCAGATGCCCTTCGTTGTCTGTCGTCTTTCGGTCTCGGACATGACGGAGAACGCGGTGCCGAACAGGTTGTTGAGCAGGGTCGACTTTCCCGTCGACTGGGATCCGAAGACGGAGATTAGGTGGTAGTTGAATCCAGACTCGGCGACATTGACCTTGCGAATGTAGTCGACCAGCTGAGTACTGCGAGAGACATCATGTCAGTCAGGGTTGCGGTGCGGTGCAGCAGTGAGCTGGGGCGCATCGCCAAGGGGGTGACGGTCCGTTCCAACTCAGGGGCAACTTGAACGCACTTGAACTCCTTTTGATCGTCGATAACCTGGACGCCATGTTCGTAGCTCTGGACGCCCGGCTCATCGCCGATGGATGCAAAGTGCCCGTTCATCGCGAATGGTCGGATTATGCGGGTATCATGGGTGAGGAGCGTTGTTGCGACGTTGGAGGTGTCGGCAGCAGGAAATCGGCAAGCTGGCAGGAGTCGCGCGAACAGGTAATTGCTGGGCGCTCCCTTGTCTGGTGATCCAATACCTGGTCATTCGTGAGGCCCGCAGGGTTATGCAATTCACGTGGGGTGGGGGGGAGCTGTCAGCCACTTAAAGTGCGCAAACGAGGCGTGTCACGTGGCTCGTGCGCCCATCCCGTCGTCCCTGATGATTCTCTGGCTCAATTGTTGGGACGATGCTCTGCTTGTTGCAATTTACTGGCAAGCATCTTCGGCGTATATTGCTGGATTGCCTCCTAGCAACCCCCACCAGCTGGAGCTGCTCCCTTTCTGGGCGCATGCCAGTCACAGTCAGCAGGATATGGACGTGTAGCACTGCAGGCAGACAGCCACTGGTCTCACATCCACCGTTTTTTACGTACATATTGGGCTGCATGTGCTCCATCCAGTGACTGTCCTGTGCCATTTCACAGTGTTGTCCCCAGTCCGCCCGGCTGGTCCCGAGCACTGCACATCATGTCACCCCGCACCACATCGACAGCCACAGGTCGCGCGCGGGGGCACTCCATCTGCCGCTGGAGAACAACGTCAAAGCGGCAAATCGAATGGTCCAAATAAGGCTGCTGCTGCTGCTGCTAGGTATGCTGCTGATGAACCTCGGGTAGATTCTTATTGGGTGACGACACCTCCACGCACAACGCCCAACCCTCGCAACCGATGACGTTGAGGCAGACATTTTGTCCTGCTGGAGATCCCCAGTCTCGATCAGCCTTGCCCAATATGACAGGCTCGAGGGGTCTAAGGCGAGGTTGTAGCTTCGAGGCTCATCTCAAACGCACATAGGGACTGACTCCACGCCAAACATATTCAAAAGCTCAACGGTGAGGTTTGGTGTGAGAGCAGCAGAACAAGAATACCCGCCGACCAGGACCGCATGAGACATTCAGATGCCACTTTGTCGCTAACCCAACAGCTAACGCGTCCTAGTTTGCGAGTTTAGACACATGCTGTCTGGGCTTCCCGAGAACCGTCCCCATTGCCACAAGGCTATTTGAATTTAGGAGTGCTCTGCACTGAGTGCCAGCGAGTGGCGCATCTAGTCCAGGGTCAAGAGACGTAAGACGAGTCGATCACTCATATTGACCTGTCGAATCCGACCCAACCCGGTTCCAAACTTGAACCCGCATCATACCCACGACGACGGCTGCCACTGAATGTCCCGAAGCCCTCTCTCCAAGATTCCATCCACAACGCCATGTGACTGCCACCTCGATCCTCAACCTCAAGTTGTTCAATACGAACACGAGCCATCAGCTCTTGCTCTCGGACAGCATAGAAACCCGACATCTCTAAGAATACATCGTCTGAACAAATTCCACCAGCATCAGATATTCGCTCTTACGAGCCGGTTTCCCTTTTGACCACCACACCTCAGACCTGACCAATGACAACGCGGGCGATCCCCCCCAGGTCTGCGTTGACAGCCTCTCCAGAGTGTGGGGTAATCCCATGTCTGGCATGTGCTTGGGGTTCCCCGGCGGCATTGGGGGTGTCCGTTGTTCGAGAGTTGACGTCTTTTGCCAATGAGATGCGACGTTTCGATTGCTACGAGTTTCCAACAGATCAAGCATTGGTCAGTTGCGGCTGTGATGGCTGCCTTCTTGATGCCGCGGCCAGCGTGGCCTGCGAGCATGTGATGTTTCCTACCTGGAGGATGCACTTACTTACTAGTATGCTCTATCTTCGATGGACAAAGCCAGTGGAAATGCCAGTGCTTCCCCTCATGACATCGTCATCTCCGTGTCTTCACCGAGTGACAGTCGATACTCTCGCCATAGCAGTCAAACCTCTTGCCTCTTCGAACCCCGCCTCCCATCGAACCTCTCCATGACCATCACCCAGTACATACTCGCAAACCCCGGCCACATCTTGGTCGGGGCGGGCGCCAGCTTCGTCCTCTTCCTGATTGTCGTGCGTATTATAACAGAAATCCGCGTGCGAAGATCCGGCGGCGTCAGGGCGCCCATTATCGCCAGTAATCCCTTCACATGTGTGTTCCCAGCTGCCCTCTGGCAGTGCTACCCTGGCTGATCCTCACCAGCGCTGCCCCTATTCATCCGCATCGCGCGCGGACAACTCAACCACCACCTCCTGGAGACGTTCGAGGCTTTTTTCCACGGAGCGCCCGCCAGGAGCCCTCACTGCGTCGAAGTCTGCTGGATGGGCTACCGGCGCTTCATCATGACCGACGAACCCTTCCAGGTCAAGACTGTCCTGACGTCCAAATTTGCCGACTTTGGAAAAGGCCCCGACTTCCATCGCATGTGGGAGCCGTTCCTCGGGGACAGCATCTTCACAACCGACGGCAAGGCGTGGCAGGATAACCGCAGCCTTATTCGGCCCATGTTCGTCAAAGATCGGGTCAAGGACCTGGCGAACTTTGGCAAGTGGACAGACGTCTTGCTTTCGAAGCTACCTGCTCCCGGTGTTCCTGTCGATATCATGGACCTGCTGTACAGGATGACGCTGGATGTGACGACAGAGTTTCTCTTGGGCACCAGTGTGAACAGCTTGGACAAGTAAGCTAGCTGCCATGACTCTGCATGCCCTACCAAAGAGAAAGACTGACAAGCGCAGCTCCAAGCACCACTTTGCCCAGGCGTTCAACGATGTGCAGCGCATCCAGACTTTCTACACCATCATGGCGTGAGTGTATCCGCCCCTATTGCCAGATAGCAGTCACTGACATGAGCCAGACCATTTGAAGCCTTCATGCCCCGCGGCGAGTTCCACAAGGCCATGGCCGTGATCAAGCAGTTCATCGCCCCATACATCGAACAGGCGCTGGCCATGTCTCGCGAGGACTTGGACAAAATGTCCCATCCTGACAAGGACTTTACTTTTCTCCATGCCATTGCCCGCTCGACTCGCGACAAGAAGCTCATCCAGGACCAGCTCATTGCCGTCCTTCTCGCCGGTCGTGATACCACAGCGGCGACGCTCTCGTGGACGTTCTACGAGCTGGCACGACAGCCTGCGATGGTCAAGAAGATCCGCACCGAAATCTTGTCGGTTGTAGGGGCGAAAAAGGCGCCATCGTACGAAGACCTCAAGAATATGCCGTATATCACGCACTGTATCAACGAAACCCTGCGGCTGTATCCGGCCGTGCCATTCAACCTTCGGCAAGCCCTCACAGACACAACACTGCCAGGCGTTCCCGGCCAGCCGGACATTGCCGTGCTCAAGGGCGATGTGGTTGCGTACAGCACGCTGTCGATGCAGCGGCGCAAGGACTTGTATCCGCCTTCGGGGGCGGACCTGGCAAGTCCAGCGGTGTACAGCCCGGAGCGGTGGGAAAGGTGGTCACCCAAGCCCTGGCACTATGTGCCCTTCAACGGAGGGCCCAGGATATGTGTCGGCCAGAACTTTGCCATGACGGAGATGGCTTACACACGTATGTTGCTCGATCTCGCTAGGGGCTATGGTCGAGACATAGCTAACAAGTGATGCTGTAGTGGTCAAAGTCTTTCAAAGGTATGACAGGCTTGAGTACCGGGGCGACTGGTCAGCGCAGTTCATGAAGGCTGAGATCGTGGGAACTCCGGGGCAAGGAGTGACAGTGGCTCTTTTTGAGCCAGAGGAGTTACCGCCCAAGACCGCCTTTTGATCTCGTGGTTGAGGGTTCAGGAGGACGTGGCAGATGGTTGTGCCAACTTGTCGTCGGAGAGGGTCAGGATTTGGGTTCCTTCGGAAACTGTCTTTCAGGAGTTGCGGATGAAAGCTGCAAGTGACCTGGAAAGATCAAGTTGATCTGCAAGCCAGTGGATGGAAGTGTCTCCTTCTTGTCGATGGAGGATGCGGAGAGTGCGGAGCTCAGGTGGAACCTGCGACAGTCTAGCAGCCGTGAGCTAGAGACTGATCGTCCCGAATGACATCGACAAGGAGGCCGCTCATGCACGAGATACGGCCAGACCGATATGAACCAGCATGGAAAAGACGAGATGAAAGTGGTCCGGGGAAAGGGACCGTCTGAATGAGGGTCCATGTAAAGATTCCGAGGTGCATAAGGGGCCCCGCCAGCTCCTGACATCAGGTGCGGACGCGGAACCGCTCGCACGAAAGGAAATGGCGTAGCCAGCATGAGGCTGGCCCAGTGATCAGCCACTGTCAGAGCCCGCGCCAGAAGATAGGAAAGAAGCCTTGCGGAGCTAAGGCGGGGGATGCACAGACCCAAGCCCTAGGAATAGCTTCGTATGTCTTGGCCATTGTGCGACTCAGGGGGGAATCGTGAGGGAGGGGTCCGCCTTCGAGAAGGAGGCGAAGGAAGCTCCGTTCGAGCGAGGAGTGCGGGGAACATCGGGGGACCGGCTTTGCGCGATGAGATTGGATGCAGATGTGGCTGTCTGGATCTTTGGAGATGGAGCCCAATGTCTGAAGTCGTACGATGGTGGCTGCTGAGACTAACGGCGCAGGGAGGTATCGCTGTCTCTCGAGCTGTGAGATGGGACGGGGAAGATGGTTGCCCCTCGTTTCTCCGCGTCTGGGGAAACGCGGCCACATGGCGGGTCCTGGGGATGGAGGATCATGGATGGCGCCGTCGGACGGGCGGACGTCAGGTCGTGTGGATGTTCTTGTTATGTACGAGCACTGTCGAGCAGTGAGTCGAAACAGCGAGGCTCATGCGCGATGCCGAGTGCATGCTTCCTCGCTTGGGCAGAGTCAGAACGGCCAGACTCGACGTGCGTGGTAGAGGGGGTGGTGGAGGTGGTGCCGAGAGATGCGGCGGAGGTCTAGGCCTAGGTAGCACACTGAAAAAGCTGGGGTTCCATTGCTAGGGCTTTTCAGTTCATGTCGATGCTGCGTCGGGCGATCATGCCGTGGGCATCAAGTGTCTGCCCCGCAGTGTCCGGCTTGGCGTCTAGAGGTGACTTGTAGGCACCTCATGTTCATCGTGACGTGGAATATTAAGTTGTTGACTGTCCGGAATGAGAAAAAACATGGGAGTTCAAAATTGGTGTTGTCAGGCAGGCTTCCAGCTTCGCTGACCTAATCCAACTGTCTGCTCAGGGCAGAGGTTGGGAAGGTGCTGCTGGATGCTCCTACCGAACTGCCCGGGCATCGGCCGCCCCCGGCGCCCGATACAAGTGGTCCCACCTCCAAAGCCGCCCGCACCTTAGCCTCCTCCAACATCAGATCACTGACGCAGGCAACACTGATGCTTGCATCTGCCACCTCGTCTCCCCCCCGATGGGACTCGAGATGCCCACCCTCCACCGACACCCTCGAAACACATTCCAGGCTAAGACCTCCTGCGCGGGGTAGCTCCCCCAAGAAGCATCATGCAGTCATGGACCTGGTCGTAGCGTTCCCCCCATCAACAAACTCCAACCGCCTGCCCGACGGCCGCAAGAGCTCCCGCTGCCCCTAGCCCCGGATCCCGGGACATCCCCGCGCAAGCAACCCAACATGTCGTGAACGAAGCTCACAGGAGCGCTGATCCGAGGGCCAAGCTCGCAGATTCCGCGCGGAGAGCTGTGTAACTACGTCTCCCCTCCCTCTCTCCCGGCCCGCGCTAGCAGATGCCGCGTGAGGAGACCGCCCTTGGATGACCGGGCCATGACATGTCTCACCACTCCTGGGCAGACCGTTCCCGAGCCACCGCGAGACCGGCCATGGATGGCAAAAGCCAAGTTCCGGTCGCGCGTGGAGTGACGGTCACATCCCGAGCTGTCCGTGAGGAGTACAAATATGGCCGGATTCTTGCTCGTCTCTCTGTTCCATCTTGCTCTACTCTCTCCAGTCTCAAGTCTCGCATACTCTCAGTGATACCCTCTTGCTTATACCACGGCCTCCTTTACACACTCACACATCCCACCCATAACCACCACCCCTTATCCATCAGTCAACATGGGCGGCGCTTCCAACGGATCCATCCCTACCGAGCAGTGGGCATCTGTCGTCGAGAAGACCGGTGGTCGTATGTCACCTCCCCTCCACCAACCCTCACTCGCTAACACCCCCCAGCCGTCGTCTACAAGAAGATTCCCGTCCAGAAGCCAGGCCCCGATGAGGTCCTCGTCAACATCAAGTTCTCCGGCGTCTGCCACACCGACCTCCACGCCATGATGGGCGACTGGCCCCTCGCTACAAAGGAGAAGCCCCTCGTCGGCGGCCACGAGGGCGCCGGTGTCGTCGTTGCCCGCGGCGAACTTGTCACAGAGATCGAGATTGGCGACCTCGCCGGCGTCAAGTGGCTCAACGGCTCCTGCCTCAACTGCCCTCACTGTCTCAACGCCGACGAACCCCTTTGCGCCAAGGCCCTCCTCTCCGGATACACCGTCGACGGCTCATTCCAGCAATACGCCATTGCAAAGGCCGCTCACGTCGCCCGCATGCCCAAGGGCACCGACCTCGAGGCTGTATCCCCCGTTCTCTGTGCCGGTATCACTGTCTACAAGGGCCTGAAGGAGTCGGGCGCTCGCCCAGGACAGTACGTCGCCATCGTCGGCGCTGGTGGCGGCCTTGGTTCTCTGGCCGTCCAATACGCCAAGGCTATGGGTCTCCATGCCATCGCCATCGACGGCGGTGCTGAAAAGGGCGAGATGTGCAAGAAGCTCGGCGCCGCCACCTACGTCGACTTCATGTCCTCCAAGGACCTCGTCGCAGAGGTCAAGGCTGCTACCCCCGACGGTCTCGGCCCCCAGGCTGTTCTCCTCGTCGCTGTCACCGAGAAGCCCTTCCAGCAGGCCAGCGAGTACGTCCGCTCGCGCGGCACCGTCGTCTGCATCGGCCTGCCCGCCAACGCCTACCTCCGCGCTCCCGTGTTCGATACCGTGGTGAGGATGATCACAATCAAGGGTTCGTACGTCGGTAACAGGGCCGACACCGCCGAAGCTCTTGATTTCTTCAACCGCGGCCTCATCAAGGCCCCTTTCAAGACTGTCGGCCTCAGCGAGCTGCAGGACGTCTACAAGAAGATGCAGGAGGGTCAGATTGCGGGCCGCTACGTCGTCGACACGAGCAGGTAATCTGCTGCTCACTGTGCGAGACGTTTGGGAGAGGTTGTGTCAGGAATGAAGTGATGAAAACAATGAAAAGTGATCCAAGGCGGCGGCTGGAGTTTGGCTGGGGATGAGTTCTTGTAATCTTAGGACTGAACAATGAAACAATTAAGCAAATACCTTCAGTTTTCAACCAGTGCTTTGCGATCAGTCTTGAGGTTTCCAAGAGTGAACAGCATGTCAGATCGAAATGAACCCGGAACGTCTAGCGCTGCGACCTGTCTGTCTATGCAAAACGCCCAAACACCACAGCGGGTCACAATTAGCATGAAGACGCACCAGACACACTGCCACGGCTTGGTGAAATATTGTGAATTGCGAGGCTTTTGGAAGGCAAGATTGGCAAGGCTCTATAGACGACAAACACCCAGATTCTACGAACTGCCGGGTCCGCCGAGCAGCGCAAACCTCCTGACAATGCTGGGGCCGTATTCTTGGTACTGCAGCCAGTTAGCATACTCCATCGACAGGGACGGGCGGTCACCAATTCCCCCCTCGGGTTACCCACCTCGGCCTTAGTGTGGCAGTAGGAGCGGAACTCGGGCGTCTGACCGAGCAGGGAGCCGCCGAACCAGGGACCGTGCCTTTGCCTCTTGTGTGTAATAACCTGGACCTCGAGGCCACCGCTCCGGGCACCGCCGCTGCGGACCTCGCTGGCGCGAATACGAGCATCGACCAGCTGCTTGATATCTCGCTGTAACCGCCTGCCAAAGTCCTTGTACAGGGTGCTGCCGCCGGACAGAACAATGTTCTTGTAGAGGCCCCTTCGGACATCGATGGGCGACTGCTGGATGACGGTGTCGACAACCTCGGGCAGGGGCGTCAGGAAGTCGGAGCTGTAGATCTCGGGGTTGAAGAAGATTTCGGGCGCGAGGAATCGCTCGTAGCCGACGTCGACGTTGACCTTGCGACCGCCGTTCTGGAGGACGGGGTGCTGGATGAAGCGGGTGGGGTCGCGGTCGTAGCGGGAGAACTCCTTGACAATGTCGGGGCACACGTAGCAGTGCTCCTCTTTGATCTCCTGCGCCGTCTTGAGGGACGAATCGGCCTCGCCGCGGTCGCGGAGCAGGGACTGCACGAAGTAGGTAATGTCGCGTCCAGCGATGGGGATTGACTTAATGGACGAGCCGATAACGTAACCCTCGGCGACGGGGATGACGTGCGTGACACCGTCACCAGAGTCGATGACAGTTCCCGTAAGCGACCTATCCTGGACCTTGGAGGAGGTCCAGGATGCAGCAAGGGCCAGGACAGCTTGCACCGCGATGTACATGCCGGCGCAGTTGAAGGACTCGAAGAAGATCTCGGCCGTGTTCTCGCGGTTCTCGGGGGGGTTCAGGGGCTGGGCACGTCAGCATCGACAATTCGGCGGCCCTTTGGGGGAGGACGTACAGGCTCGGTCAACAGGAAGAAGTGATCCTCGGGCTCAACACGCAGGTACTTGAAGATGGAGTTGGACCAGAACCGCTCCATGTGATCCTGTGAAACAGTGAGCAAGCCAATTCAATAACCGGACCGTCCTCGGCACGCACCCAGTTCTCTATTTGACCGTGTCGGATCGGATAATGCAGCCCGTAGCCTAGTAACAGCGTCAGCCGAGCCCTCGGTCCACCGATCCTATGCGCGAGATGACCGACCTGGGCCGTTGGATGCGGCAATGGCGGCGTCGCCGATGAAGTAGTCGAGATCCTCGGTTCCGCGCTTCGCACTAAGATGGCCACCGCCTCCGGCACCACCGGTCAGGAAGGAGGGCTTGTTTCCGACAGCCGGGCGTCCAGAGCCGGAGCCTCCGCCTCCTCCGGTGGGACCCTTTGTCGCAATGGCGGTCGGGAAGACGAAGGAGGGAGAGTCATTGCCAGCGAAACCTGGTCATAATATTAGAGGATCGAGTCGCTAAGGGATGCCGTGACCTAGAGAGACAACATACCGAGCTTCGAGAAGCCGGTGCCGCTGAGGAGCGTGGTGGTTAGCTAGGGACTCTTGACGATCATGACCATCTGGCGACGTTGGATGCGGGGCGGGGCAGGGCAGCATGATGACGAGGAAGCGACCTACTTGTCCATGACAACGGCGGGGGTTTGGTGAGCCATTGCTGCTGATGAATTGGTTGCGCTCTGGGTGTGGTGTGCTGTGAACCAGGCAGCGCGCGGTGAGGTAGAGGGGCCGAAGAGGGAGGCTGGATGTCGGCTCCAGGTCGAGATGTGTCGGGGGAGCGATTACGACGTCAAGGTGTGGGTTTGGGCTCGGTGCCTTGGTGGAAGCTCCAGCAGGTGCAGTGTCACCTGTTCCCCGGCCTCAGTGCTGCGGCTGTGCCAGAGGCTGTTGGAGCGAAGTGGGGTTGTTCTTCAATGGGTGTGATTGGTTGAAGCTTGGTCGGGAAGGTGCTCACACTGTCTCCACACAGTGATGCGAATATCGAGCGACACCATCTTCAGCATCACCAGGAAAGGGACATCTGTGGTAGAGAGGTGAGGAGAAGATACAGGCCACGATGGAAACGGTACTGTTGCCTGGTTGCAGATACAGGTTTCACAATTTTTTTCACATACTGTGTCTAAATTGCCTATCACGTCAGTCAGGGTCGTGCAGTCCTCAGCAGGCAGCAGACACAAATCTGTGTCGAAATCACTGCGAGGGTTAGCACACCTCCCAGCTTTTCGTGCCTTCAGGAGGCACTCAGTCCAAAGGAGTTTTGGCCTGCAGTGTCGACATCAGGTATCCCACGGTGCCTATCGCGGGAAGACCCAGCCTTGGTCAGAGGCGGCAGGAGCCCGAGCTCGTACCTTCTTTGACCTCAGACTCGGTCTCCACACGTGCACTCAGCTCCTTCCCTCTCATGACAATATCAGCCTGCGATCACGCATCTGAAGCAGTCGTGACAAACCTGAAGGCGCCCTCCAGACTTCCCTCCTACCACGCGGCATAGATCCGAGACTTTCCTTGCAACCTTATTTTCATCCTCCTGGCGCTCTCCTCTACCATCATCTCTAGGTCTGGGCTTGTTCCTATAGACTTGCATCGCATCTCTCTCTTTTTCCGACCCATCCAGCATTCGTTCTGTGGCTCACCACATCTTTCGGTGTGGCCGAATATTTGCCAGTCGATCAGTTGTATCGTCACTAGGATACAGTCTTTCGCTTACTTGCAGGCACCTTCCCCGCCGAGCAAACCACACGACAAACGAGGACTCCGCCGTCAAACCGCGGCATCATCCGCCACTCTGCAACTGTTTCGACTGTGCCACTGGGCAGGCTCCTCTACCGCCAATGCTAGCGAGCACGACCATCTGTCCAACTCAGAGGCCACAACCCACGGTCGTCAACGCCATCCCCGTTTTCTCCTGAACTGCACAGGCAACCATGGAAGCACCTCGAGACACTTGGAAAGGTCTGCAAGGACCCTATTCGATAGCTTCCAACCCGTCTCCCGGAAAGCCTCAACCCCCCACTGGAGAAAATGGACTGGTTGGCAGCAATGTCGACGGACCCGTGGACCGAGTTCTGAGGCGCAAACCGCGACCAAAGTTCAACGGCGCCATCTTCATTCACGCGGGAGCCGGCTTCCACAGCCACCAGAATGAGCGGATACACCTTGAGGCATGCAACGAGTGAGTATTCCCACCTTTCGGACCGAATTGAACCTGCACTGACCAGCTCGGAGTGCTGCTCTGATGGGGATGCAGTTCATGCGGTCCGGGGCATCCGCTACCGAAGCAGTCGAGGCAGCCTTGCGTGTCCTCGAGGACAAGGAGATTACCAACGCCGGATATGGTTCCAACCTTTCCATAGACGGCACGGTCGAGTGTGACGCAACTATCGTCGACTACCTGGGACGCAGCGGTGCATGCGGAGCAGTTCCCAGTGAGTTGAGCCTTGCACGAGTGACCTCCCACCCATTTGCTGACGCTCCCAGACATTCGGAACCCCATTTGTCTTGCCAAACTGATTCTGGACAAGAGCACACAGCCCCTGACTCTTAGACGGGTGCCCCCGAACATCTTGGTGGGCGAGGGCGCTCGAGTCTTCGCCGAGAACCACGGCACTCTCGTGGTCCCCAATGACTCCTTGGTGTCCAAAAACGCTCGGGATCGGTTCAGAAGGTGGCAGGAAGATCTGAGGCGAGCGGACGACAAGCTGAAAAAGGAACAAGCTCGGAAGATGAATGGCGGAGAGCCCCCTTGCCCCAACACCGGACCTTGCCGGCAGTACGAGACCATGTCCGTGGCCTCGACCGATTCCAGTCGAACTGGAAACGCACAGCAACCGGACCATGCAAACGCCATTCTTACCGGCACGTGGAATGAGGGCCAGCCAGACTCACCCTACCGCGGCACCCCGGTCCTCGAGAAGCAAATGTCGCTGCCAACACCGCCGGCTGGTAGCCTGCCCCGTACATCTCCCTCACAATCTCCCGAGAAGAGTCCTCTGAGCTTGCTTGGCAATCCAAGTACCACGAAAGGCCGGCCCTCGTCACGGTGGCACAGGACTGGAGAGGGCAGCACGGCCCAAACCGTCCCGGTCCTGCCGGCACACGAGGGAAACCGCGATGGCGGAGGGTCTCCTCGAACATCGCTGCAAGTCTCTCAACCATCAGATGCAGTCGCCATTCAGCCAAGCACAGCCAGTGCAGGCGGGACGAAGCGTTCATACCAGTCCGATGAGAGCGAAGAGGACTCTGAACCTCGGATGGATCTGATCACGGACACCGTCGGAGCCATCGCAATAGACGATCAAGGCCGCATTGCTGCTGGCTCGTCCTCTGGCGGCATTGGCATGAAGCATCGCGGACGGCTCGGCCCCGCGGCGCTGGTGGGCATTGGAACAGCCGTGGTTCCCGTCGACGCGGCCGATCCCGATGGCGTCTGTGTGGCGACGGTCACGAGCGGCACTGGCGAGCACATGGCTACGACAATGGCCTCTCAGCGGTGCGCTGAGCGGATCTACAGCAATACACGCCGCGGACCAGCAGGTCAAGATATTGTCGAGTACGACGAAGACCAGATCATGGAGTCGTTCGTCACCCACGACTTCATGGGCCACCCAGGGGTCATCAACTGCAACTCGGTGGGCGCCATTGGCGTCATGACGGTCAAGAAGACCAAGTCGGGGTACTACTTGTACTTTGCCCACAACACCGACTCGTTCGCCCTGGCCTCGATGGGCGGGTCTGACAAGGAGCCGCAGTGCGTCATGTCTCGCCTCGGCAACGGCAAGCAGGTCACCAGGGGTGCTCGTAAGATCCGTTTGGACTGACTGTGAGCGAGGCAAGCGCAACGAGGTGTGCGCTCTACGTCAAGAGTGACGACATGCCCGTGGGCGGCGACCGCGGAGGTCAACGGGACGCTGTGCGGGCGCTGATCCCTTGTGTTGTTGTGTTATGTTGTATTCTAGATTCCAGTGATACCCACACCTAGACCCTAAGCACACAGCTGGATGGAGTTGGTTGGAATGGAGCTCGGGTGTGAGCTTGTATTGTTTTTTAATAGCCCTACAGGTTGGGGTGTTTGTGCCCCTTTGAGAAGCCCAATTCGACCGAAAGTCCCTGGTCCTCAGACCCCGATTGAACGCCCCGTGCCTGAATATTTACATCTGTTGAACTCCCTCAACATGCCGTTTCTCACCGCATGGGTGTGCCTCCACCCGGTGTGCCAGTTTCCTCTCGGACACTACCGTTGGCCAACATGCGCTTGCGCTTCTTCTTGCGTCTGGGGACGACAGCTGGTTTGGCGCCATAGCTGCCGAGCGCGAGATGCGTGCCGCACGTCAGGCAGTCGGCGCCCTCTGGCACGGAGCAGAAGATGCTGAGGCACACAGAGCAGACGAAGCCTGTGTCGATGACACGGCCGTGACAGAAGCAGGCGGCGCGGAAGTCGACCGTGTGGTGGGTGGGGGGGATGAGAGCGGCGCGTGCGCCATTGTCGGCAAAGGCGTAGGCGAAGAAGAGGTATGACAGAAGACCCTGTGGGTGTGCTGGCTGGAGGTAGACGCCGTTTGTGATGTGTGAGGCTTGTTGTAGGAAAGAGTTTGCAGCGGGCTGATCCTTGACGTTGGGTGGTGTGTCGGAAGCAGGAGCTGGTACGGTTCCGTTGGTCGACTGCGCTATCGAGGCGGGGGAGAGAGAAAGTACGTCTATCGGTATGCTCGAATGGGCGGCAGCGAATACGGCGTTCATCGTTGGGATATACTGGGAGGGCTCGGCGTCGGATACGGAGACGACGAGGATCGAGGCGGACAGGCCTGATGGGCAGGGGGCGTGTGACTTTGTAGTGTCGGCCTTGCTGGCGGTGTATGCCTGCGATATCTTGTTGATGTGTGCGAGCGCAAGGGTAAGGGCGCCTGAGAGCTGTGTCGTAGTCGTGTCGAGGTCAGGCTCGGTTGTGGACTCGACCAGGCGCTTGAGCGACGCGAGCACGGCGGACTCGATCTGGGCGAACTGAGGGTATTTGTTGGCCGAAGCTTGGGCGGTGCTGCCAAAGGCATCGTGCATCGGCACATCGTCGCTAGGTGGCAGCCTGATTGACTTTGGCGAGGGCTCTGGCTGTGTTGGGTAGAGCCAAACGGCGCGATTGGTGTGTGCGGCGATGACGGCGACCTGGTTTGCGTTGGAGAATGCCAGATTGGCGTTGAGGAAGACGAGAATGTTGGCAACTGCCTTTGAGAGTGGGAGGGTATCGCCGATGGCTGCCCAGGCGCGCGGGTTTGTGTCGAGGATGACGGTGCAGAGGGAGGGCGTCTCCTCGGCCGTCTCGACCTCGACATGCACTGATGCGTCGACAGCGTTCATGGTGTCGGTGTTGCCGGCGGGGGCTATCGGTGGGCGCAAGGCATGAGGTGTGTGACTCGGGAGATTTCCGAAATCGTTGGGTAGGGTTGTTCGGCTCTCGGGGAGGAAAGGTGGTCGACTCGTCTGGCGAGTTGGGATTGTTGTTTGTTCCGTCTGAACTCGAAGACGCCTCACTGGCTCGGAGGGAAACTTCCTTCTAGAAACCCGTGAAGTTCAAAAGGGAAGGCATGCGCAAATGGTCAGTGCGTAGACTTGCAGGAAGGCTTGCCTACGCGGGTGCAGGGTCCGCAAAGGCAACCTGTCCCAAACAGGCAACGTTGTAAAACCATAACGTCACCGGCTGAGGTAGATGCTTTTTGGCGCGCCTGATGAGAAGCCTGCCGTGCTGAGCTAAGGGCTGGGGGGGCGCGGCTTCGGGAGCCCGGGATGATGATGGGCATTTGAGACTGATCTGCCATGTGAGGCGAGCACGTCTCGGAATGGGACTCGCAGAAGCAAAAAATAGAAGTCTCGGTCAAGAGACGGGACGACAGGCAATGCAGATGTCCCTGGCTGAGGGGTCACGGCGTTTGATTCAGGCCTATCTTTTGAAGCGGATTCGCCGCGTTGTTGCGGGCGCAGATAGGAACAGCACGTGAAGTCAGTGCCCGCCGTCCGACCTCAGCTTTTGTATCAACAGAGAAAAGTCGAGGCCGACGGCGAACTGGGATGGTGGCCGCGGCGCCCCCCTAAAACGGGCCACGGGCCGGCACCTGCAAGCGCTGATGCACGTGATAGGCCCCGCCCTTCGCAGAGAGGTGACACTGGAGGCACGGTGCTGCGGTGTCAGGCTGTTTGCCAGTGCCCGCATGCTAATTCGGGGAAAGAATGGAAACGCCAGTGGGGGTTTCCGCTGAGACGCGCCAGGCCAGGCAGGCCCGTGATGAGATTTCGGATCTCGACGAAGGGGAAGGGGTGCAGTGCAGTGTGCGGGCGGACGGGCGCTCAAGGCCACGGGTGTCATGCCTCGTCTCTGACTGGCAGATGGGCTTGTCTCGCCCCGGACGTGCTAGTTGTGTTGCACCGGCAAGTCAAGTGTCAGCGGCGGCGGCGGCGGGAGGTGAGGTTCGTGGAAGCAAAGCTGTTGCAGTGATCCGAAAAGCTTAGGTCGGCGCGTCGGCTGCCCATCGCCGCATATCGCTGCGTTTGATTGGACCCTGCGTGCTTGCCCTCCACCAAAAAGCGAATGGTGGGCTTCCTGCCGTCCACCGCCACCCGGCGCCTTAGCACACCCCTGCAGGCCTGGCTGCACCAAGGTGGCACTGCCAGTTCATTCCAGCAGGGCCCTTGCTGCTGAGCAATGGTCAGGGCAGGGCCTCGGTCTCCTCCTCACAGAAACAGAAACACAGACGGGCCTTCCGCCCCCCCCCTCCACCCACGCCCACGCCTCATCCACATCCATCCATCCCTTCAACCCCTCCACACTCCCGCCCGCCGCGCTCATCCCACCCAAGCCCACGCAGACACTGGAGCTTCTCTGACACGCCGCGTCCCGGACCCAGCGCCTTTTTTTCTCTCTCTTGAACCCACCCCCTCGTACACCTCATCTCACCTTCCGTCGCATACCAACCAGCCTGCCTGCCTGCGCATTGCCCAGGTGGCTTCTTATTAAATCTCCTCTCGCCCTCCTCCTCCGACCTCCCCGCCTGCCATTGACCGACCTACTACCTACTACTCCTCATCCCTGCATCCATCCGCACAGTCAGGATAAGATACCTCACCCTCAACCATACCTTAACCATACCTTGCCTACCCTACCAACTGATCTCTCTGCACTCACCTTGCTCAAGACGCCTCTGCCAACTCTCTCACCTGTGTTAGTCTCGAACACACGGTACCTACCTACTGCCACCACACATCCCTCCCTGCCGGCGCCACTCTTTCTTCTCCCATCTTTGCTCTCCTCATCGACATGGCATCCGTCGCCACCGCGGCCCCGCCTGCCCCGTCCGTGTCGCGCGAAGATGAGACCCTCATCATTCTCGCGCGATTAATGGAAGGTGGCCAAGAAGACGACGAGACGGTCCGCGATCTCGGTCAGCTCTCCAGGCTCCTCAATGAGGATGCCGAGCTCACAAAGGCCGACAAGGGTTCTGCCTCCATCTGCTCCGTCATCGACGCCGACTGTGTCGACACGGTCGTCTCGTACCTGGACATGCGCCAGCCCGAGTCGGTTCGCGGCCACGCCGTCATCACCACCGCCGCCTACCTCAAGGCCGCCGGCGACGACGGTGCCAAGAAACTGTCGGCCTTCTTCTTTGACAAGGTCCAGCGCGGTACCTACGACGACTACATCTCCGCCTTCTGCGTCGCCGCTGCCACCTTCCCCATTGTGCCAGACCTCACGGCCGAGCTTTTCCTGAGCGAGGGCTTCCTCGCGTCCCTCGGCTCGCTCATGCGCCGCAAGTGGAAGAGCCGCAAGGTCGAGACGGCTTGCCTGGAGATGCTCAACGCCGCTTGCATGAACCAGGCGTGCCGCGACGCCGTGCAAAAGTACTGCACCGAGTGGCTCGAGGAAGTCGTCGATCAGGATCCCTCAGAGGCCGTCAAGGAGATGCAGCAGAACCCAGAGTACCTCACCCAGGACGGCTCCCTCTCCATGAGGCGCCACTCCGAGGCCGTGCAGAACCTCGCTGCCGTCATCCTGGCAAAGTTGAGGGTATGGTACCCTGAACACTATCCTCCCACATCTTCATCAGACCCCTACACCCCTACTTTCTTCTCTTCTCCTGCCACCTCCCCCACGCCGCGCACCCCCTCCCATGTCGGGCCGGCCCAGATGCAGCCCCAAATATGTTATTTTTCTCGTGGGACCGAGTTGCCAAGTAAGATCTGACTGACTTCAGACTGAAGGCAGTGCCGTCGGCACCCTCGCTGAATGATCAGGGGGGCCAAGCACAGGAAGGAAGGATATCGGCCGCCATCACCACCATTGAGGAACTAACTACTAGGTTCACCACCCTGCTTCTCAGCGAGGACGGCTTTGGCAAGCAGCACTCCATCGAAGGCCTTGCCTACGCCTCGTTGCAGCCAAAGGTCCGCGAGGAGCTCGCAAACAACAAGGAGTTTCTTAAGAAGCTTGTTGAAACCCTCTCGGAAGCCCCACCCAAGTCGCCAATGACATATGGCGCCCTCAGTATTCTCGTCAACCTCACGAGATACCAGCCCACGCAGTCCGAGGAGGAGAAGAAGATGAGCCAACTCAAGGCTTACGCCAATGCCGCCGGCAAGTTGGTGGCCGAGCCTCTCAATGACGACAAGCACGTCGCCAAGCGGTGCCAGGCCGTCTTCGACGCAGGCGTCACCCCTGTTCTCGTCTCTCACAGCAAGTTCGGCTCGCCTGCATCGCTGTCTCTCATCGTTGCCATCATCTATTCCCTCTCCGTCACCACAGCTCTGCGTGGTCAGCTCGCCCAACAGGGTGCCGTCAAGCTGCTTCTGACCTCCTGGTCCACCCTGCCGGAGACCGAGACCGCCGGACGGAGGACAGCCGCTCAGGCCCTGGCTCGCATCCTCATCAGCACAAACCCGAGCCTCGTCTTTGGCGGCAGCCGTTCCAACCCGCAAAGCTCCGCCATCAGGCCTCTTGTCTCGATCATCCCGCCTGACCCAGCCGCCGAGACGCGCGACCTCCTGCCCACCTTTGAAGCCCTCATGGCTCTCACCAACCTGGCATCTACCGACGACATTGACACCCGGAGAACCATCATTCGTGTTTGCTGGGAACACATTGAGGAGCAGCTCCTGTCCTCTAATTCCATGGTTGCCAAGGCCACGGTCGAGCTCGTGTGCAACCTCGTCCAAGCCCCCGAAGGCATGGCCTTGTACGCCGATGGTAGCCCCCAGGCCAAAGAGCGCATGCACATCCTTCTTGCGCTGGCCGATGCCGAGGACGAGGCAACCAGGAGCGCGGCCGGCGGAGCTCTCGCCGCCATCACCGGACATCCGAACGCAGTGCGTGCCATTGTCGCCCGAGAACGGGGCGTCAAGGTCGTTCTGGGCATGGTGGCCGAAACGCGGGAGGATCTGCGACATCGTGGCGGCTTCATCGTCTTCAACATGGTCGCGGCAGATGGAGAGGCGGGCAAATTGGCACGCGAGAAGATCCTGGAGGAGAACGGACTGGAGATTCTCAAGGAGGGTGCCAAGCAGAGCCGGCGGGCGGAAGTCGTCGAGGTGCTTGTTGAAGCGCTCAAGGTTCTCCTTGAGGGGCAGTGATTCTGACGGGGCATGTAATGATAGACGAGCATGGAGCTACTGAAGCAAAGGCGATGAACATGACACGTTGAACATTGCATCCGAACTCGTAAATGATCACTCGTCGTTTACTTAACAAGTAAACGACGAGTGTCACCAGAAAAGCTCATCACATCAACTTCCCATCAACAGCTCAACAGACGAGACACTAGACGGACGAGCCCGCTTGAACGTATTCTATTTTGCACCAAATGGCTCTGCACGCCTAGGTGCGACACGGCATGCAATATGCTGACCAAACACCCCCTAATCACTCCTCAACCCTGTTCAACACGGCAACGCCCTCGACGTGGCCGGTCTGGGGGAAGAAGTCAAAGCCCCTGATGCTCTCAATGTCATATCTCGTCTTCTTCCCGGAGGGAGCGCCCTCCTCGGGCTTCCAGCCCTCAACCTCGCCACGGACGAGGACGCCAACGTCACGGGCCTGGGTATGAACGTTGCAGCTGACGTAGATGACGCGGCGCGGGCCGAACTGCAGAAGCTGGCCGAGGAAGCTGGCATCACAGCCCTTGCGGGGCGGGTCAAGCACCACAACGGTCTCGTCGGCGTCGTATGCGACATGCTTGAAGAGCTGGGGGGCATCGGCGGCGATGAAGCTGCACTCGTCCTCGGGGATGTTGTTGAGACGGGCATTGTCGCGGGCCGAGGCGATAGAGTCGGCGGCAATGTCGATGCCCTGGCTCGACTTGAACATGCCGGAGAGTGTGATTGTGAAGAGGCCGGAGCCGGAGTAGGCGTCGATCAGGTAGCTGACGGGCTTGGCGGACGGATCCGGCGCGGGGGGCAGGATGAGGTCGCGCACGTAGCCGGTGAAGGGCGAGAGGATGGAGTTGTTGTTCTGGAAGAAGGAGCCGGCGGGGTTGGTGAAGACAAAGTTGTCAATGTACTCGGACGTCATGGCCTTGTTGTCCGTGGTGCATGTCTTGATATCGACGTACTCCTCGGCGTCGATGCGGACAACGTCTTCGGCGAGATCCTCGGCGGCTGGGGGTTGCTCTGGGCCGTCCTTGGGGTACCGGTTTGTGCTCTCACGCAGGAGGATGGTGGCGCCGCTTTTGTAGTTTCCAAACTCGCGGGTCATGCGCTCACGCTCACGCTTCATGCCGAGACGCACGGCGTTTGTGCCAATGGGGCAGTCTTCGATATCGAGCACGTTGCGGCGGCCCTTTTCGTTGAAGCCAATAGTAGGCACCTTTTCAAAAGGCTTGCGCAGGTTCTTCTTGCGCGGATTGCCAGGGGGCCCGTCGAAATGCGGCGTCAGCTTGGTGCGGTAGCCGTACTGCAGCGGACTGCCCATGGTGTCGAGGATGTCGGGCACCAGGTTGGGCGGCAGCTGGGAGAAGTTCTGATAGGCTTTTACGACGATGGACTTTTTGTGGCGCAGCTGCTCGTTGTAGTCGAGCATTTGGAACTGGCAGCCCGAGCACTTTGTGAAGTACTTGCAGCTGATGCGCGCGTCGTCGCGGAGTGTCGAGGGGGTGATGATGGAGTCGTAGTCGCACATGGTGTATCCGTCGCCGGGGAAGTGCTTGAAGACCTTGACGCGCGCCACGTCGCCGGGCACGACGAAGGGAGCGACGTAGATCTGGGGAGATGTCGAGCCCTGCTGCACTCCGAGGCCGTCACCCGTTGACGAGAGTTCGAGGACTTCGACGTTGATGTACGTGCCCGACTCGGGGAGGGGCTCAGACACAGCATCCGAATCCTCAGCCTTAGAGCTAGAGCCTCTCCGCGACTTGACGAGGGTTGATACGTCGGCGAGCAGAACTTCCTCGATGGTGCCTTCGGTCATGGACCTCTCCCGCTTGGACTTGAGCTTCTTGGCCATCCTTGCCGTGGGAACAAACGGCCTCTTTGCGGTGACTCTGGGTGCTTCCGGTGCAGCCTGGGGCGCGGGCGCGCTCTGAGGCTCTGATGTGGCCATTGCGACTTTTGTCGAAAATGTGAGTCTCTGAGGCCTGCTCAGGGGTTGGAATCGAAGTATTGAGGCCACGCGAGGCAGGTATCGCATGCTGCGTCCCAACGGGGAAGGGCAGGGCAGGGCGGAGTGGCGAATTTGATGCCCGTAGAGTAAATTCTGCTGGGAACAGAATTGAAACTTCCTTTGGTGTTTTCTGGTGTATTTGGGCGGTCAATATCACCGTGTCTGATGCTCATGAAAAAAAGTTCACCATGAGCCCTGTGTCGCTTTTCACCCTTGACTTTCTGCCGCTCAGAAAGTTTGGCGCCGTCATTAGGTGGATAATGATTGGCTGGGAAAGATTAGTAAGAAATATTCTCATTGGTCCTCTCACCGAGCCTATGGACCCTGACTTGCCTGACCGGGCGTCACCCAACCCAGCGGTCACGGACTTGCTTATCTTGGCCTGCTGATAAGAGCGGCCGCCACGGCTTCGTCGCGGCTCCGATCTCCCAGTCCTCGGCCCGCCGACCTGACTCAAGACGGGGGTGAGGCCGGCGCATCTTGTCCGTCGAGGTTCATGTCAGGTTCATCTACACATACATACTCCTAAACACGCTGCTGGGTGTAGTGTGTTTGTGTGTATCCCGCTTCACCCTCCAGACCTTCACCGTTTGTTCTAGGCATCCACTAACATGAGTTTGTGAACCCCTGGCGCCCTTCCCCTGTCATGGACCGAGGCTGACTACTCCCATCTCTAGAGACCACATCCGCATCGCGCCTGCCATGGCCGCTGCTCCTGTTGTCTCAGCTGCCCGGCTCAGCTGGCTCAGCCATCCCACAGGTCGTCATGAGTGGGGATGGCTACCTCGGCGCCGTTGCAAGTGAGAGGATGGAGTGTACCAAGATTGGGAGAGACCTCCTCGCCGGAGGGGTGAGTTGTCTCTGACATGCATGCCTCTGCTGAGTATTTGCTAAGGGCGCACAGGGAAACGCCGTCGATGCAATGGTCGGGACTCAGCTTTGTGTTGGTGTTACGAGCATGTACCACTCCGGGATTGGCGGGGGTGGCTTCGCCTTGGTCCGAGACGCCAAGGGCAACTACGAGAGCGTTGATTTCAGGGAATCGGCGCCCGCGGCGGCCTCGGAAGATATGTACAAGGACAATGTCCAGGCTAGCATTTTCGGTGGGTTGGCGGCGGGTGTACCGAGTGAGCTCCGTGGTCTCGAGTATCTCCACCAGAAGCACGGGGTAAGTGGTCTATCAGCTTTCACGGAGATGTTACTGACTGTTGACAGGCTCTGCCGTGGGCAGATGTTGTTATGCCAGCGTCCAAGTTGGCTATCGAAGGCTTCGCCGTGAACGAGGACATGGTTAGGTACTTTGCGTATAGCATTGGTGAAATTGGCTACAACTTTCTCGTGGACGATAAGAATTGGGCAATGGACTTTGCTCCAAATGGTCAGTTCTACTTTGCCGACTCCATCAACGTCACTGACGAGAACTTGCAGGAACCCTTCTTGGCCTAAATGATGTGATGACGAGGAAGCGATATGGAGAGTGAGCATTCCCTGACCACCGCCCACTGCACTGAATCATGCTGACCATTCAGGACTCTCGCGACTATTGCCAAAGAAGGACCCGGGGCTTTCTACAACGGAAAACTCGCCGCCTCCTTCGTCGATACCGTACAGCAATCCGGGGGCATAATGACCCTCGACGACATGTCATCATATGCCGTCAACGTCGGCGACGCCCTCAGCACCACCTACCGCGGCTACAGGCTCTTCTCCTCAGGCGCCCCCGCAAGCGGCGCTATCTGCCTCAACATTCTCAAGATCCTCGAGCAGTTTGACCCCGCCGATGGTTCCGACACCAACCTGGCCATCCATCGCCTCGACGAGGCCATGCGCTTCGCTTATGGCGCCCGCGTCCTCCTCGGCGACCCAGACTTTGTCGACGACATGAGCGGCTACCAGGCCTCTCTTCTCGATGAGACGGCTGCCAAGGCTATTCGTTCCCGCATCCACGACGACAGGACCCTGCCCGTCGAGGCCTATGACCCCTCTGCGGTCTACACTACCGAGAGTCACGGCACCTCGCACGTCGTCACGGCCGATAGCAGCGGCATTGCCGTCTCCCTGACATCCACTGTCAACCTGCTCTTCGGCGCTATGGTCGTCGACCCTCTCACCGGCGTCATCCTCAATAACGAGATGAACGACTTCTCCATCCCCGGCGTCCGCAATGCCTTTGGTTTCGAGCCCTCCTCGGCCAACTTCATCCGTCCCGGCAAGCGACCGCTGTCGTCCATCAACCCCGTGATCGTCGAGCGCCCAGACGGCACTCTCTACGTCACCGTTGGCGCCGCTGGTGGCTCCCGCATTACCAGTTCCACGGCCCAGATCGTCTGGCGCATTCTCGAGCACAACGCGACAATGGGCGACGCCCTGCGCCAGCCCCGTGTGCATGACCAGCTGATGCCCAACAACGCCTTTTTCGAATATTCGTTTGATAACGACACGGTCTCTAGCATGCGCGAGAGGGGCCACAACGTCACTTGGATCCGCGAGGGGCTGAGCGCCGTGCAGGGCATCCGCATTCTGGATGGCGGTGTATTTGAAGCGGCGAGTGAGCCGCGGCAGAGGAACAGCGGAGCGCTGAGCCTGTAGGACTTGCACTGGAAATGTAGCATCGCGAGCATATAGAACACACTCATCACTGGTAACAAATGTCTATTGTATCTTCGCCGTGTTTCGTGCCGTCCGTCCGCCTAAAAGAAACGGGGTATCGCTGAGTCTATGCCGGGGAGGACGACGGAACGAGGCCATATTCGCCTGTGGAAAATGGAAGTAGGATGCCGGGGACGCCCCTCAGAAAACAAGCAAATGCATCGCGCTGGCGCCATACCGTGACGCCGGCCAAATCGCCCCTTAGGTCATGGCAACCAGAGCATCCGTCTGGGCAACCCACTTCCTCGCAAACTCGCCCTCGGTGAACCTCTTGGCTGACTGGCGGGCACGCAGCCGCATGGCCAGAGGGTCTGGAACAGAAAAGGCCTTTTCGAAGCCCTGTGCAAAATCGTGGACCGTCGTCGCGTGGAAGCCTGAAGGATCAGTGTTAGCCAAGCTCTGTCAATTAGTCCTGAACACTTACCCGTGGGCTTGCCGTCAACCTCTACAACAATGTCAAGCTTGGGGCCGCCGCTGTCATGAACCACAGAGATGAGACCGGCGGCCTGGTACTCGACGACGCCGATGCCAAAGTGCTCGTTCCACATGCCGTTGGCGCCAACCGAGGCCTTTTGCAGCCACTCGAGAATCTCTGGCCACGAGGCATCGAGATGGAAATCGACGCTGTCGCGGACACCGAGTTCGTTGACGAGAATGCGCAGCTGGTACACGCGCTTCGAGTCGTGATCGTCCCGAACACTACCCAGGAGGACCAGACGGGCGCCCTTGCTGGCTTCTGACTCGGACTTGAGGAACTCGGCAAACGCCTGCACGACCAGGGTGTGGTTCTTCTCGGGGCGGAACTGTGCGATGTAGATGATGACCTTTTCCCTCTTGCTCTCACTGGCGGCCGATACGTCGACAGCTTCCTCAAGCTCTTCAACAGCGCAGGGCGGGTAGACGGCGGTGGGCAGGGCATTGCGCCCCTTTGCCTTGCGGTGTGGGCCCCAGAGCTTCTGTATGTGGCCCTGTGTCCAGGTCGAGTTTGTCATGACAATGTCAACGGACGAGCCAGCGCGAGAGTAAAGCTTTGCAAACAGCTGCCAGTACGCGCGCTTGACCTTGCCTCGCGTGCCGGTACCTTTGCCAGCGTTGACGCCGAGGCTGCCCACGGCCGACTTTGGATCCAGGGACTCGAGCATGTCGGTCGAGATGGTGGGATAGTGGACATAGGCGCTGGTGGGCACACGGGGGAACAAGAACTTTGAGAGGCCCAGGGCGAAGGCGTAGCCCATGGTGTCGATGAAGATGTCGGGGGCCAACAGCTGGAAGGCATCCCAGGCCATCACCATGGAACCGACGGACTGGCCCAGAAGGGTGAAGTGAGGCCAGGTGGAGGCCAGGACCAGGTGTCGGGTGCTCAGGTAGAGGAAGTTGACGGTGGGAGGGTGGAGGTCGATGTTGAAGCGGTTCTAGGGCTGTTAGTTATGCCCGAACAGTAGCAGCAGCATCTTGACTTGCCTTGACCCGAGCGAGGATTTGCTGCTTGTTGACCTCATGGTCTCCAGTGTACACTATACACAGGGCCTTGGGGTATCGCTTCTGCGTAGCTCGGATCGCCGCCCACAGCACACGCTCCCCACCACCTCCGGCGTTACTGGCTTCGTGTCAGCCCCTTTCCATACCACAATGCCACACGTGTTCCAGCTCTTACCAGAATGGGTGGAAGAAGGCCACAATGCCCGACCAGTCCTTCGGCGAGAACTCGCCCTCGTCCTTGTCCAGGCTCTTGTCGGATTGTTTCTCCTTCGACAGTTCCTTCCCCTTGGCAAATGCCTTTTCATCTACCACCATCAGGTCCAGAAGCTGTATCCTCCGTCCCTCGGTCTTCTTTCGAAGGTAGGTGCCCGCCACATTGCCGATCGAGCGCAGCAGAATGGGGAGGACGATGTAGAGGACGATCGGGACACCAGCGACAAACGTCGCAAGGGTATAGAGGAGGCCCGACATTGCTATCGTCGCAGCTCCGGTTGTCGGAGAGGCGCTGGAAGCTTTGCGGGGTATGTAGTTGTGTCCTTGGTCCGTCTGGCGGCGGTGTCTCGGAGCTATCGGGTTGCCACGGAGGGGCACAAAAGGAAGCTTCAGGAGGGAGCCTCAGGGGGAGGGTAATCGGGTTCTAAAGGCGTCGGAAAGGGATACACCATAAAGAAGCTTCAGCCCGCGAAGCTTTCCTAGGGGGGATGTCACACTTTGTCGAGGAGGAAGTGGACTGTGTGGGAGGACGAAGAGGGTTTGAGTTGGGAGACACAGAAGGCGGGCCAGGCCCAGTTGAAAGGGAAGTGGTGCAGGTGTTCAGGTGGTGATTCAAGGTGACTCTGACCAGCAGCACCAGAGCAAGAGCCCACGTTCCACCTGGAGGAGGGCGCCTCGCCCGCTAATTCGGCAGCTGGGCGTTGTGACGCAGGCACCACAGCGGCCGTAGGGCGAGTGAAAGAGACCGTGCGTCCCCTTGCAGGAACGCTAAGATAAGGGTCCGATAGAGCTCAGGCCTGGACTGATTTGGGTCTTCCGACTTCGACATCAGAGGGGCCTGCTCACTGGACAACATCATCAGCTCACCAATATCGACGACGGGAGCCCAGCTCCATCTGCCCATCCGCCCAGGACTCTGGGTCTGAAGAGGCATCTCCAAGGAGTGATGAGACTATTTGGCCCTCGACAACCCCATCTCAGCTCCTCATCATGTCGTCTCTCGTCAGGGGTCCCGGCCGTCGTCTCATGACCACGGCACGATGTGGTTCAACGGTCATGCCTCGCACACTCGCTAGCATCGCCACGCTTCGCCCAGACCTCGGCTGTCTTCAAAAGTCACCGTTCAGCCCAATAGCCAACCAAAAACGCCGCATACACTGGACCGGTGCCATCGAAAGCGCTGTCCAGTCATCGGAAGACGCCCTCGTCTTCCTTCACACGACCGTCGGCCTGCCATGGTACTGGGCCCTTCCCGTTTTTGCCATGGGCGTCAACGCGGTGTTCCGATTTCCGCTGCAATACTATGCCCGGACGATTTTTCTCAAGCAGTTTTCCACCCTCCACCTGTTTCAGGCATGGTTTGCCCGTCATTCGGCCAGATTTCCTCTGAAAACTACCGAAAAGTTGACAGACAAGACGCGTAAGCGGCTTTTTAAGGAGAGAGGGTGCCCGGCCTGGAAGGGATACCTTCCAGTTCTGAGCGTAGCGCCGTGGCTCGTCGTTGCCCAGGCCACGAGGAACCTCACTGGAGCCGGCGATGGTATCATTTCGCTCGTGGCCCCTTCGGCAGCCCACGCAGTGGAGGGTACGTCTATGACGACCCTGGCGGAGACGACAGCCTGGATAGATGAGATCACAGCGACGGCCCAGCCAGTCGCCGAATCGATCCACCAGAGCCTGACCACTGGTGGCATGCTGTGGTTCCACGACCTCACCGTGGCCGACCCCTACACGATCCTTCCCGTTATCTTGTCGCTCAGCTTCCTGCACAATGTGCTGCCAAAAGGGCTCGAGGACATCAGGAGCGTCTTCATGCCCTCCAAGGCCGAGAATTTAACCTTACGAGCCAAGTCGCGCACAACCTTCAGGAGGATGCTGGTCTTGGTGGCAGTCATGGCCCCGTTCCTCACCATGAACCTACCCGCCGGTATGCTCTTATACTGGTGTTGGTCTTCGAGCCTGGGATCTGTCAACTCTGCGATACTCTCCAGAATGCTCCCGCCTCCAAAGAAAAAGGTGGACGTTTGCAAGGGCAAGCCGGTCAGGCTTTTGACTGAGTAACAAGCGATGCTGTTTCACTTCATGTATACACTATCTTCATGTACAATATTGGGAATCCTCCATGAAAACGCCGCGGGCAAACGACAAAACAGGCCAATGCGGCGGGGGTGGGAGGGTGATGCAAGCGCTGTAGAGAGGGGGCGGATTAGACGCCGAGCCTCTTCCCCCGCTGGGGTGCCGTAGAATCAAGAAAGCAGGAGAAAATGAACAAGATGAGAGAACCGCTGACGCTCTCTAGTCCAGGAAGATGGCTAGCAGTACAATCGTCAGGATGATGGACAGGATGAGCATCAGGCAGCACCCCTTGTTCCGCGCGGCCTTTTGATGCCGCGACGCCTGCGTCAGCTCAATCTGCGCACCCCGGGTGTCGTCTCGGACGTCGTCGACATTGTCGGCGATGGTGTTGAGCTGCTCGCCCTGCTCACTGACAATCGTCGCCACCTGCCGGAACAGCACGTTGAGGTCGCCAACGCCCTGTTCAATGTTGCGAATCTCCTCCTCACGCTCGACGATGAGCGCCTCCTGGAAGTCGACGTCGTCCTGCGCCGCCAGACGGACCTGCTCTTGCAGCTGCAGCTGCTCCTGGCCACCCGCACCGCCGGCCCCAGCACTGCCGCCCTCGCCTTCGTCCTGCGCCGCCCGCGCTGCCGTCACCGATGCGCGCTCCTTCTCGAGGGCCTTGCGCTGGACGTCCTGGAACTCTTTCAGGGCGTTCTGGAAATCGGTCGATACCCGCTGCTGGTCGTACTTTTGTTGTTTCTGTTGAATCCAGAGTCAGCCCAAGAGTCTCACAGCATTTGTGTCTGTCTGCCATACCGTCAGGTCGTCCCACGTCTGTAGCTTCTTGACGCCCTCGCCAATGTCCTTGCACATGTCCCTCGACTTCTCCAACAGGTCGCGCACCCGCTCCTGCACGCGCGGGGTATCGCGCTTGGTTCCAAGGAGGTCGACATCGGAGCTGAGCTTGGTGACGTTGCGGCGCAGCGTTAGCAGTTTGTTGATGAGGCTTGTCTGCAGTTGCGTGAACTCTGGGTCGTCGCTGTAGCCCTCGCGGCGTCCGGACTCGAGGGATGAGAGTTGATCGAATGACATGACGGCTGATCTATGCGCTCTATGATTTCGCTTCGGAATGGGAATGTCGCCGCGGGGTTCGTTGGGTTGTTGAGGCAATGAATTGGTGGATGGGAGCCTTTCACCGGTGCCTTGAATGTCGCCGCCGCGACATACGCCATCCCGCCTGCGGAGATGTCGGCGCCGAGCCAACCGCGGGCGCTAGGTTGCATCATCCGGCGTTTCTTATCGACACGTGACGATACCTATGATGGAGCTCGTGTGGGTCCGGGCGCTTGCTTGTGTTCCTTGTACAGTGAACCTGGCCCGGCCGTTGCTCAGTCCTCGAAGTGCCCTGGAGATTTTTATTTACAAACGGCAACCGGCAAACCACCATCCCACCTTGACGAGCCGCCGCCGCCGCCCGCGCAACCCAACACACCCCGTCGTGCATCCCCCCCGGATGATGACGAGTCACCATGGCTCCCGCGACCGTTAGGAGAGCTCCGTACAAGGACTTCCTTCAGCCCGCACTACACAGGAGGTTCTCCTCCACCGCCAGCTTCCTCTTCATTCTCTCCTATGCCATCGCCATTCTCCTTGGCAGCTTCGACTCTTGTATGTGTCTATGCGCCCGGCTTTTGAATTCCTCGCTGACATGCTCTTTAGTTCTCTGGTCTTGGTTCCCCATTGGCCCCGTGGGCTTCCGAACCGCATTCCTCTTCGCCAGCGCCCTCGCTGTCATCGTCCTTCGCATCTCGCAATACCATGTCGGCATCCGCGCCTCGGCCTCGCCCTTCCTGAGCGCCGTCCCGAACCTCTTCAGCATCCAGTTCCTCGAGGCATGGCTCTTCTACGGCTTCTCCAGTGGCTTCTTCGGCCTGGTGTACCTCTGGACCGCCTCCGAGTCTGGCGACCTTGCCTGGATCAAGGTGTCCAGCGGCGATCGCGCACGACTCAACCAGAGACCGGTGTTCGTGGCATTCTATCTGGCCGTTAGCGCCGCCGTTCAGGCCTTTCTGCACATTGCCCGGGACGAGGACCGCATCGAGATTGATGTCAGCAAGCGCAAGGTGGCAGCCGACGGGACGAGCCCCTCTTCCAGAATGAGCGTCGTCCTGTCCAGGCTCCCCGCTGTCTTCGTCGAGTCTTTCATGAAGGCAACCATTTCCTGGACGGTGGCCTACTCCCTCTACGCCACGATCTTCCGTCGCCCCGTTTGGGCGTGGGCCATGGCCTTCTTCCGCCCCTTTTACAACCTGCCCAAGACCAACATCGCTCCCAGTGAAGGAGTCTTGAAGCTGTCCTTGATGTCGAGGTGCACCTGGGCTGGGTTCCTTCTGTTTATCATCTGGAACATTGGCAACTATGCATTCTCCCTGTTCATGGTGAAGGCGCCCCTGAAAAACGGCAAGCCCCTCACCAGTGAGTCTAAGGATCCCAACGGGAGCTTGCTGAATGGCCTTAAGAGCAAGAAGATGCCGATTCGGGTATGTACCCCGCACGCTGACTGGTGGTTCACGTTACTGACCTGATGCAGTGCTTCGCTTTCTGGGAACTGGCGTTTATTGCCCGCGACTTTGAGATCCGCCGCAAGGCCATTTTCGAGGACATTGACCGCAAGGACGGACCCATGTGGTCTCAGGTGTATGCCATCTGCCATGATGTGATCAGGGCTATGGAGAAGCGGATCGACGACTACGGAAAGCCGCCACCACCGCCTGTCGCGGCGCAGCAGGAGCTTGCGCCAGTTGAACCCAGGGCGCGGACGTCGGCGCCCCCGAAAGACGACCCCATCTTCCAGACGAGGTCCGCCTCGAGATCGATGCGCAGCGAGGTGGAAAAGGCCATTGGCCAGGTTGCGCGGGATCCCGGCCAGACGCCGCTTTCCCAACTCAGCCCTCGCGCTCTCAAGACCTTCCGCGATGCGAGGGACAAGATGCTCACCCCCGAGCAGCAGGCGGCTCTGGACCCGGCCAGAGCGACGGGCTTTGTGCAGTCACTGTCACTGTGGGTGATTGAGAATGAGCACATTGGCTGGATATTCCGCCAGAGCTTCAGGAGGCGCTTCGCTGCGGCAGTCTTGGGCACGCCCTTCTCCGAGGCCAGCCATCATATTAACGCCGTGGACGCGCTCACGCACCTTGTCGTCCACAGCCTGTCGGAGGACAAGTTTGGAAACGTCCACCGCGACGTCACATCGATCATCCGCACCTTTACGGCGGTGATCAAGAAGCTGGAGGCGTTCAAGGCCGGCTTCCCTACGCACTGGACGGACACAGAAAAGAGCAAGGACTCACCCGAAGTGGATGCTGTGCTGAGCGCTCTGAAGACGGGACTGGCGGAAATTGTCAGGGAGTTTGAGCCATACGCGATGGACCTGCGTCTCAGTAGGACTGATCTCAGGTTGGCGAGGGAGGCTTCAGTGCAGGAGAAGGTGCCTGAGAAGAAGCAGCCGCAGGCCGAGGGCCGCCCCGAGATGACCCAGACCAGGTAGTTTTTGACCTGTGTCGCTCGGGTGCTGCTCAAGGCCATGGAGGGTGGACGCGACTGAAGCAGTGGATGACGAAGAACGTGTGTACGATGGAGGCGAAATAGACAGGCCTGCCCAGGCCGGATGAACAAATTAAAGCAACGCCGAATGATTTCATGCAAGATTTGTTTCCCAGTGTGCAAGGTGGGATTGAAACGGGCACTCACCCGATGAAGTTCGTCCCATGTCATCGTGCCCCACTTTGCTCTGTTCCCTGCCCAACAACTTTAGCACTTGCAGCACCTGCACTGGGCTGGAGCTCAATCTCGCCAGCCGACCTGCATCCAACTCCTTTCCACAACGCTGCACCTACTCCAGCTTGCCGAAGCACGACACTCCGACCTCCAGTATCAAACCCCGAGTATCGATGCTGCCGATATCAGCGACAATTAGCCTGCCATCATCATAGATTCGCCGGGCCGTTGCTCGCAGCAATGTGCCGCCGGGCAGCCGACAGCTTTCCGTCCGCAAATCGTCATCGACCTTGAGCCTCCCCGACAACCACCCCTACGACCGACGCAATGTTCTCCCCACGCGCCGTGTTTCGCTTCATCTACAACAGTTCCTACTTTATCCTTTGCTTCGTCACTACCGCGCTACTATGCGTCACGCCCGGCGACATCATCTGGCAATCGCTACGGCGCCAACAGTACAACAACATCTGGCTCCTCGCCTCCTTTGTCGTCGGCGTCATGCTCGTCGTCTCCTTCGTCTACGCTTTGCGACTGTACAACAATAAGACGATTCTCGCATCCATTCCCAAAGCCTGGGTCCCCGTCGAAAAGGGCGATGTGCCGAAGCGCGTCTTCCACATGATCTCGGCCGGCCTAGACCGCAGCGCCGCCATCGCCTACGAAGCTCGGCCACGCCATGTAGCCGATATCGACGTTGCGCTCGCCGCGGATCCTGATCGGGAATCTGTCGTGTCGTTGGCTGGAAATGAACACCGCTGCAAGGAGAAGGATGGCCGCACTGCTGCGGAGGGGTTCCAGCTTCTCAAGGTGCGGACTCTTCCTGAGGTAGAGAGGATGCTGGGAACGCCGCTCCCGCGGCACCGGCCGGTCTGGGGCGAGGTTGAGCACGGCGGGTGGGCGCCGCCTGATTCTGCGGACATACCGAACCTGCAGTACGGCGCTGTTGTGTCGGAGCTGCCTCATCTAATCGAGGCAAAAGCCCTGACGCTGGCCCCTGCCGATGTCGACGATGGCGAAGAACCCGTTCTGAACGCCGAGGCCGCTGAGATGTTGCAGCGCCCGCCGCACCTGGGGTTGCGTCAATATCTCACCCGATTGGCCGAGCTGGGCGTGCTGCCCATGGACGCAACGACGAACGAGTTCTTGGCAGTGTATGAGCAGGCACGCTTCGCGGTGCGACCCATTGGCCTCGACCGGTTTCGGGACTTGATGCATCTGTTCGCGGCGTTGCTGCGCAGTATGGGTCCCATGGACGCTGCTGCCCTTGATCCGCTTGAGGAGGCAGAGGACGAGGAGGACCAGGGCATGGCATCAGACAGCGACATTGATAGCCAAGGCCCCGACAGCAGCATCCGCACCTCGCCTCGGGGGAGTCTATCCCGGTCCGTAACAAGAAGCACGACCGGATCACGGCGTCGGGTGCTCTTTGGCGCCCGGTCAGCCTCGGCGAGTACTTGGCAGAATCAGTACCGCACGGCGCCGTCAACCATGAACGCCAGATCTACGGGCACTGCTTCCGAGACGTCAAGCGTTGTCGGTCCCTCTCGGCCGAGGCAACTGTTCCACTCATACTCAAACGCGAGCCTGCGGTCAAAAGCCTCTTCAGGCTCGGGCGCCTCTGTCATTCGTCTGGCGGGCAGAGCGGATATGACGGATCTGCCATACGTACTCAGCCTGGCGGACACTCGGTGAGGGAAACAAATGATGGGGGGATGGGCGCTACAAAGTATATGATACCCGGTCTGAGCATCGCATTTTGGTATGGCGATTGCAATCTCTATTTAGTTGTTAATGATAATGGCATGTATTACTACTCTATACAGCAACGACTGAAGTGTATTGACTGGAAAAAGCTCGGGATAACGATGCCGGACACTCGGTGGCCATGGTCCCGGGCCCGGCCGGCATCGGGGCAGAAACCCCCGGAGCCAAAGCCTGGGACTCGCCCCCGCTCACTGGAGCAAATTCGAGCCGGTCCATCTCCGCCCCCTCACATCCACCCCCGGGCATACCGTCCGTCTGGTTCAGGCAAAAGACGCCGAGTGGTAATCGCGCCCGGCAGAACAGACATACGTCCTGAGTCAAGATGGATAAGGACAAGGACAAAGCCAAGCGCATCGCGTGTCATCGATGTCGATGTGAGTCGTACCCCTTTTCTTCCTCCGTCGTGCGATGTGTTGACCCATTTCCAGCGAAGCACCTGAAATGTACGCACCCTGCACCCCAATCACCGGCATGCCGGACCTGCAGATCAACCCCGGCTGCAGACACTGACTGATTCCCAGGCAACGGAGCGTGGCCATCGTGTGGCCGGTGCGATACCCTCGGCCTGAGCTGTCGCTACCAGTCGCCTGTCCGGTTCGTGTACTGGACCGAGCAGGAGTTCCAGACGAACCAGAGATGGGTCCGGAGTTCCGCGAGGACGTGTGAGTGCTGGTGTTTGGGTTCCTTTACTTGAGCTGACGTTGCTGCAGTCTGTATCGACAAGTCGGTGCCCTCGGCGGCATGGAGTACCCTGAACGGATTGCTCGATCACAGCGAGGATGATGCGCCGCCAATACGTGATGGACGGGGCTCGCCGGGCAGTATCGTCTCGGATCACGACTCAACGGCCGAACCCTGGGAGGATATCACGGAGCTTCCGGATGCAGATGCCTCACACGTGCCCCATGCGCCCCCTCGTGAGAGTCCTCGGCTTCGACCAGTCTCGGTACCATTGCCGGAGCCTCACCGACAAGGCTCCCTAGAAGATTCAGGTCTCAATCTGGAAGATCCCGGCGCGACCAAACTCAGCGAATCTCTTCATGTCATTCGTGGACCAGCAGATAACCACGCCGCCCATAGCGACAAGACATCGCCATCAGTCCCTACACCCAGCACTTCACACGCCATCGACCCCTTGATGGCCCTTGCACAAACCCTCCTCCGATATTTCCACGTCCCTTCCTTCTCCCAAGACCCTTATACCTCAAGCAGCAACATCTCAAATCCAACCACGCATATACCCTCCCTCAAGGCCCGCAAGTTCCCACTCGTCGACTTCCTCGAAGCCTATCTCTTCAAATACTTCATCGACGACGTTGCACCTTGGGTACATTTTCCCCTGCGCTCTTCCATCCCCCACTGCTAACACCACCAGCTCGACATTGCCGATCCAGACCGCTACTTTGAGCTCGTCGTCCCCATCATCGCCCGCTCCAACCCGCCCCTCCTCTGTGCCGTGCTCGCCCTCGCAGCGCGCCACCTCCTCTCCGCGCCGCCCGGGCCAGAACCCAGAGGCCGTCGGTGCTATAAAGCTGCCGTCCGCGCGCGGATCAGCACCATAGCCGTCATCGAGCTCATTATCGAATGTCTCCCCTCCCTGCGTGCTTACGACGCAAGCCCTGAAGATGAGCGGCCGGGTCTCCTCACTGCCCTCGTGCTCCTTCGTCAGGCTGAGCTCCTTGACCGAGACTGCAGTCCTGCCGACCGTTGCTTCACATCGGCGGCCGACGCAGATACATTTCTCCCCGTCTTTAACAGCGTCGTGCAAGGCCCCGAGTTTGAGCGCATGATGCGCCGCAGTGGTCTTGCACAGGCGGCGTACATGCTTGCCCTCCGGCAGGAGATGTACTACTCCATGGCCTCCGGGCAGCCTCCTGCCGTTGCCCTGGCGGGGTGTCCGCCGTTCCATCCCTTTGCGTATGAGATGACTGTGAACATGATCAAAGTGCTCGGGGCATGCTGGTGCAACGAGCGCGCAGGACGGGCACCAACAGAGGTTTTAGGTGAGCTCCCCTCTATCACCAACCTCTTACCTTTTGCTTACATGACACAGATCAACTCATGCAGCGGCAACGAGACCTCAAGAACGATATCCTTCTCGGGATCCGGCCCATCTTCGAGCACCGGTCGTCTTCAGCCGAGGACACAATTCCGACGCTATGGTATGCCTCCAAGACGGAGGTGTACTTGGTGCAGTTGTCCAAGATTGCCCTGGCCATCCTAGTCAACTCAAGACCGCAAGACGAGTATGTAGTCACACCTCTTTCAAAAATGCCAGCTGACACGCCCTTCCTCAGACTCTCAGACGTGATGAACGGCAGAAATCACCTCGATTCGATGAGGGATCTTCTGCGAGACACATTTGCCATTGCTCTGGGCCGTGGCGAATCGCCGCATGCCATGTTCCACGCCAGCATGATGGCGAAGCTACTCAAAGACACACCTGTGGGTCAGGAGGCTGCTGCGGTGCTGCAAAGAAGTACAGATCGTCTGAAGGAGATGAAGATTTGGCCATTTCGACATATCGTGGAGCTTCACTGGAATTGACCTGGAAGCTCAGCCGGGCACCGCCGCTGAGACCACATCTACACTCGATGTCTCTGGCCAAATATCATGATTGCCATTTCCCCGCCAGCACTAGCAGCACTGCCAGCCCTCACCACCTCATTTCCCCATCGCAGAGTTGACTGGCTCTTTGCCCTCGTCGATGGGCAGGACGTCATCATCGAGCACAAACTGCGAAGATTTACAGCTGAGAAGCTAACATCCACCTTTTGTTACAAATCTTCCGGAACACACCTGCTCTTCATCATAAGGTGGTTGTCTGTTTCCATCCCTGCAGAATCACCTCCTCAAAGACCGTGTTCCTCGTTTCGGGTCGTCAGCAATGGACAAACGCGGGCGAAACAAGAAACCGCGATGAAGGATCCAGGAAAAACCTGATCCTGGTATCTTTTGGGGCGACCTGCAGCACAGCCTCCCATATTATTTCCAGATCTGGTCAAATCCATGCAACTGTGCCGCCCTTGGCAACCTGAACGTGCGTCATTGTGCCTGTAAGATCGGCGGCTCGTGGTCTCTGAAGCTCACAGCTATGCTGATCTCACAACTACATCGAGCTTTAATATCGATCGCGCCGGCTGTAGAATTCTGTCTTTTCCCATCTTTCCCAAGCCATGCACTTTGCAATCATGTCCAGCACTTACGACTACATCATCATCGGCGGCGGCACCGCAGGCCTCGTCCTCGCCGCGCGCCTCTCCGAAGACCCAGCCGTCTCAGTGCTCGTCCTTGAGGCCGGTGACGACCAGTCTGCCGACCCGCGCATCGCCATTCCTTCCATGTGGCCGACACTTCTGGGCACCTCGGCTAACTGGGGCTTCACCACGACGCCTCAGCCTGGCCTCAACGGCCGCCAGATCCCATTCACGCAGGGTCGTCTACTCGGAGGCTCGAGCGCCATCAACGGCATGTCCTTCACGCCCACATCAAAGGCCAACGTCGAAGCATGGGCGAAGCTCGGCAACGAGGACTGGACCTGGGACAAATTTGCTGCCTCCTTTGCCAAGAGCTTCACATCTCCGTCAGGAGAGGGGAGTGACGGGGGCCCTATCAAGCTCAGCGTGCCCAATGACCCGGAGAACCCCTGGGCGAGGGTCTGGTACGAGACACTCGGAGGGCTGGGGTACCCAGGAGACGGCGACGCATTTACCGGCCGTGTTTCCGGAACATTTGTCAACACGGACGCCATTGATCCCGTTACAAGACAGAGGAGCTACGCTGGCAATGCCTACCTCGGCCCGGCGCAAGAGAGAAACAACTTGGCCCTCATAACGCAAGCCTCGGTGGATAGGATCATCTTCAACACATCCAATCCGGAGAGCATCATGGCAGATGGGGTGCAGTACATCAAGGATGGGGAAACACACACAGCCAAAGCCGGAAAGGAGGTTATCCTCTCAGCAGGAGCCGTCAACTCACCCAAGATCCTAGAGCTTTCTGGCGTCGGCAACCCCGAGCTACTCAGGAGTCTGGGCATCGACGTTGTCATCGAGAACAAGCATGTCGGGGAGAACCTACAAAACCATGTCATGATCGGAGTCAGTCACCAAGCCCGTGAGGGCCTCAAGACCATGGACCCCGTCGCTCGCCAGGACCCAGTTGCACTAGACGCCGCCATGGAGGCCTACGGTAAGCAGTCAGGCCCTCTTGCCAGCAGCGGCACCAACGCCGTGGCGCAGCTTCCCTTTCCAGGGATCGAGACCGACGAGGGGCAAGCGGACCTCGAGCGCCTCCTGGCCGAGCACATGGCCACCCTCGTCGAGGACAAGCAGACCACAGCCGCTTTTGCAAAGGCCCACGAAGACTTTGTCACTTCAGTCCTCTCCTCCAGAGACGAAGCTTCGGCATGCTACCTCTCGTTCCCCGGTTTCGCCTGGTTCCAACCTGACGGGCACATGGCACCCCCACCCACAGGGCCCGAGAACTACTTCTCCGTCGCCCTGCTGCTGTCCCACCCGCTCTCCCGGGGCTCCGTGCACATCACTTCGGCCTCAGCGGCGACAGACCCGTCCCAGGTAGCCATCGACTCGCGACATCTAACACACCCTCTCGACCTTGAAGTCCTAGCGCGTCATCTTCGCCATCTAGAGACCATTACCGCCTCGGAGCCTCTGGCCAGCCATCTGGTGAAGGGAGGTCAACGCAACCCCGGCGCTTCAGCGTCCTTCTCAGACTTGGATGCTGCGAAGGAGTATGTGCGTGCTACGGGGGTGGGGGGAAACCACCCTGTTGGAACGTGCTCGATGATGGCGCGGGAGATGGGTGGTGTTGTTGACTCGAGTTTGAGGGTGTATGGATGCGCGAACTTGCGAGTGTGTGATGCGAGTGTCATTCCTATTTTGCCGCGGGCGAACCTGCTGGCGACTGTGTACGGGGTTGCCGAGCACGCCGTGAGTCTGATCAGGGGACTTTGAAGTCTGTGCTGGTGCTGTCTGGGGCGTCTGGAGAATCAGTAAGAGTATTTAGAGGCAGGCAATATCAGAATGTGCTCAGTGTGTCCACCCGTTGCCCGAGGTAGTGGAGTTGTAGCCCCTGAGTCTGACTCTTGGCCGGGCGTCGAGCACGGGCGCACAGCACAGCATGTAAGCAGTCGCCGTTCAGAGTATCTCCGGGACATCGGCAGGCATCTCAGTCTCGTGACTTTCAGGAGATATTTTGGGCACATATACCGGTAGTCCTAAGACTAACCACATTCATCAGCAGCCATATCGAGCTATCGGCCTAGAATGCTATGCGAACTAAACCCAATATCATCCTATCTTTGTTTCACAAAACACTTGACAGGACAGCCATGTCACCGTGCCCGACGAACATGCCCAAGATAGCCTAGGGCATACCTGTCATAACGGTTCTCCTATAGTCTAAAGACCCCAAGTGTTCGTATCGAGCTTTAGAACCTCATGCTCTCTCAGCACAGACCGGTAAGACCGAGCAGCGCCGACCCTGGATAACTTCCCCGCGAGTCAGATTCTAGGACCCGCGCCGGTCATACCGCTCAGGAGGGCAAGAGGGCCCCGACCCTCTGTGGGGAGACGTAGGTGTTCCCTTCAGGGGTATGGCAACGGCAAGATCCGTAGCAGGCTGCTGTGCAGCATACCAGCAGCACGGAAGCAGACATCAGCGCAGCCCTGCGCCCCCTGCCTGCCAGAGCGCTAGAGTTTCAGATGTCAAAAGGTCTTCCCAGGGGAGTTTTCCGCTGAAGCTTGGACGCTGGATCAGGTCAGGGAGGCGGGGCGCTGCACTGAGGACTGACTCGCATCGTGGCATGTCTGCCCTGCCAAGAGGGACGGCCACCTGAGCCTCAGGGGAGGTGAGAGCATTCCGTGGAAGCCGTGGTACTCAGGGGCAGACAGTAGTGGAGGTGATCCGAAGGACGTCCGAGGGTACTGTAGCCGCTGGCACATGTCACTGAGAAAGAAGTGTGTGATGTTGGCCGACTTGAAGAAGACAGCAACAACCCTCGAAGCACAGCACAGACTCTGTCAGTCACGACTCGGAGTAATACCCCCAACGTCAACCAACACTTCACCACCATACCCTCACGTGCATGAAATAAATCCAACGGGAACAAGCTCCCGCCCCGATCAGACCCCCTGTTCATCGGATTCTCCGTCGCCCTACCTATTTTCAGGACCCCGTTCATCCCTGCTTCCTCTTCCCTCTTTCGTCCACCCAAGTGCGCCGTTTTGGGCACGGCATTGACACGGCATGCAGGGGACGTCCTGTCCCGCTGCGTTGCATTGCCCTGTGCCCCATCCGCGCTCATACCATACCCCACGACTTGGATCCCAGGGCGCAGCCGCGCTGCAGAAGGGGGCAGCCGCGCTTTTGCTCCTATCACGAACACGACGTGGGCCTCAAGTCCCGCTTATGGGTGTGTTGTGGGCTCGCGGTGCCCGATGCCGTGCCTGGGGGCATGCACGATGTTGGACGTCAAGCCAGGGGCATCATGATGTTCACGATGTATAAAGTCCCTGGGATCCAGGACCCTTTTTGGTGATGTTTCCTCTCCTCATCCAGCAGCATTCAGCAGCATCCAGTCTTTTCTTTGGTCTTCTCATTCTCTAGATACCACACCTTCATTCGCTTCCACAGTCGCTACAGCAGCATCGCCCTGCCCGCTTCTCTCTTTTCGCACAAGCTACTTCTCCTTACTTTGAGTCTTCGCCCACCATGAAGACCTCTCCTTTCTCTCTTCTCTCCATTGCCGCCCTGGCTGGCTTCTCTTCTGCCGCAGCCCTGCCTGCCGTCGAGGACAGCAAGACGGTCCTCGTCCCCGTCCACCGCCCCGATGGCCTCAAGCCTAGCCTCCTGACCGACCTCGATGCCCGTGCCGACCCCAAGCCTTCGCCTCCTACGGTCCTCAAGCCCATTCGCCGTCCCAACCAGTCGGCCAGTCTGCTCAACGACCTCAAGGCTAGGCAGACCGATCCCGCCCCTGCCAAGCCCATCGTGCTCAAGCCCATCTCCCGCCCCCAGACCCTCAAATCTGGCCTTGCTGCCAACCTCAAGGTTCGCCAGGACACCCTGACGCCCGCCAAGGAGATCGTCCTCGGCTATGCCGCCGGCGATATGACGGCCCTGGTCGATGCCGCTCTCAAGCAGCCCGCCGTGGCTCTTGAGGAGGTCGACGGCATCGCCACTGTCAAGTGCACTGACGCCGACATTTCCATGACCTTCAGCGACGATGCCGCTCTGAAGGCCGCTTCTGCCGCCTGGCCCAAGTCCGAATTCATCATCGTCACTTACTCCCCTGAGGGTGGCTGCAACACTGCCGACGAGCGTGGCTGGTACGATATCACCGGTCTCACCTTCGACGACGCCTCCCTGACGGCCGTTGCTACCGGCAAGCGCTCGACGCTTGACGAGCAGAGTGAGGATGCCGTCGTTGAGTTCGACACCACCCCTGCGCCCGTACGGCGCGATCTGTCCGCCTCGGTCAGCGGCGAGATCTCCGGCACCGTCGTCGACACTGAGAACCTCAAGATCGTTCTGGACGAGGCCCGCTTTGAGAGCAACATCCGCCTCAAGGGTGGTTTCCGCTTCAACTTCCTCAAGTTCAAGCCCAGCAAGATGTACCTCGACGTCGATTACTCTGGCCTCGTCAACGTCAACGTGTCCACCCACGTCGCTGCCTCTTTCTCGTCCGACCTCTACAACTACACTCCCCTCTCCGCCTCCGTCTCTGCCTTCACCATCCCCGGAATTCTGGACGTCGGTCCGATCGCCGAATTCGGCGTTGGTATCGAGTTCGCCGCTGAGGGTTCTGTCGATGCTTCCCTGGCCCTGCACAGCGAGATCACCAACGGCCAGGTTCACCTCGACCTCCTTGACTCCAGCAAGACCACCTCGACTGGCTGGACCCCTGAGACCACTGTTGCCTCCGACGTCAGCGCCGAAGTCTCCCTCCAGCTCAACCCCTACCTCGACCTCAACCTCGCCCTCGGCGTCAAGGTCTTCAAGGGTGTCATTGACCTGACCGCCGGCATCGAGGCCAAGCCCCAGATCATCAACGCCTTCTCTGCTGATCTCAACTTTGCCTACACCAGCTCCTCGGGCGTCACTTTCACTAGCCCCGAGGCTGCCACCTGCCCCAACGGTGCTTGGTTCGCTAGCACCTTCAACATGGATGTCACTGCGTACATTGGTACTCTGTACACTAACACCCTCTTCAACGTCAACAAGCCCATCTACCAGTCCCAGTGCTGGACCTTTGCTTAGGAGCCTGGAAGAACCGAATGGAGCTGATGGGAAAAATATAGACGGTGGGTTGGAGTTTGGATTTTAGCAAGGAAAGCATGTACAGCATACAATGAGTTAGCGAAGGTCCTCTTCTCATTCGAGCCCGCTCGATACTTCTCTGTCACTCTTATTGCCACTACCCAGAACTGTGTCTCCATTGAAGTGACTTCAGCGGAAAGATTTGGCAGTTGAAGCCAAATGTCGCAGCTGCAGTGGCCGGATGCAAGATTGAACAGGGTTGGAGGTTGAAAGGTGAAAATGAGCTTCAGCTGGGGGACTCACGCACGGGCCTTTCCTGAAAATTCCGCTCTCTGCATTTTAGAATTACAATTACGTTGGGGAGTGTTCGCCTCGTGTCGCCTCTTTGCGGCCCCAGACGCCTTCTCCGGTCTGGAATGCCGCCCAATGGAAGCAGGTATTCCATATTACCTCCCACCCTTTATCCACTGTCTAACAATCTGCATCACGGGCCATTACGACTTACCGTTGGCTGGGTGAGCCGGTTAAATGATGTAGGGCACGCCAGTCTGGCGCCGGGGCAGAATTGATACGGCGCCGCACAGCAGACATCAACGAGAAGATTTCGTCCTTCTTCTTCAACATGTAAGGTCACCTCGACTTCTAAATTGGCATCTACCGAGCACTTGTGACCGGTCGTAAGAATTACCGACTTCGCGTTTGCAATTGCTGCACGAGTCACGGCCTCGGTCTCCTCTGGTGCGATGTGATGTTGTACCAAGACAAGTGCTCGGGGCAAAAGCTGAACGTTGAGATTCGCCACGGTAGTCTAAGGCGAGTGGGAATGGTTTTCAAGCGAGAATGTCAATGACATGGTCAATGCAAGAAGTGCCACGTATCTAACAAGCCAGCATCAACAGTCGAAGGGGCTGACGAAAGCAAAAGCTCATCGGCGGCTTGGTGGTTCGCAACCTACCAACCTTACCTACAGCAGTTCGCATTTTCGGTGTGCATGAAGGGGAGACTGCGGACTCTGCCTGTCAACGTCCGGCTGGGCCGCGGCCCATTCGCGTCATGTACTATGACTACCCAGCGTCGCCCACCCCCGACACCTCCACTGGATTTTGGTACCCGGCACACCGCAGTCATCCAAACCCGACGAAGACGTTCACAGCGCAAAGACACGTCCCTCCTCCAAGTGTCCTTCTCACATTTACCCCACACCGCAGTTGTCCTTACCCCCCCCCCCCCCCCCCCCCCCCCCCCCCACACACACACACAACACTGTGAAGCACAAGCAGACGCAAAGACACCTTCGCACCGTGCCCCTTTCCAGATTACAACACACCAAAGTCGTCCAGAAGACCCTCCCACCCGCGCCGCTTCGAACTTACCGCCTCACAGCTGTGCAGCCCCCGCCTCCTCTTTTCTGAACATTATTTCAGGTTTAGCCTGTTATCCTCTGAGCCATGAGCTCCGCCCCATCCAATCGAGCACAGGTCAATGGGTAAGTCCTTCGCCGAATAATCCCACGCCTCCCGTCCAGTCTACCCGTTCAGCGTCCATTGTATCGACCTGGGTGCCTCAAGGTGGCCATGGTAGGGTGGTGGCCCGTTGCACAAGGCTAATCCGTGTGCGGACCAAAAGCGACACTTCTGTCGCCGACCCTGGTCAGGCCCAGCTCTGCCAAACCCGCACCACTATTGCAGCGGTCGAGATGATCCTCTCTCAACCCACAACCTTTGACGTGATGCTCCAAGCAGAGGCCTCCAGCCAAACTCCTATGCAGCGCCATGTATCTGCCGCCCTTCTGGCGTGTCAATACGTCGACAGCGCCCTGCAGCGTGGTTCGGACACAACGCAGCAGTAGTCCGGGTCCGAAATGCTTCTCGGCTGGGAAGTACGTCCACCTATCACGTTGGCCCAATAACGCCGCCTTGTACACAGTGCGCTAACTGTGCGCCTTGTCCAAGTGCACCTCCCCCCGACTCGACGGCCGCCGTGTATTTATTCGACCAGCCGCTGCCTCACTCAACATTTGACTCGACGGGCACGGCAGATCGTGGGTCTATGTGCATCAGGCAACATCACACTAGGCCAGGGAAGCCACGCACAATGGCAGCCATCAAGTTGTCTACCGACCCCTAAAACGACGAATCGAAGACAAAGACCACACGCGACTTGAGGCTGGCTTCTCCCATACACGCGAAACGACGCAACAGCGACGGCATCATCTGTTGCTTTACTTTCCTATGTCTTTCTTTGGCTCGATTGTTCATGTTCTGAGGATTGAAAACGGGTAGGGAGCGTCATGACGAGAAACGCCATCTCATTTGACTTGACATCTGTTTTGGTCCTCCGGCTCTTCCTGGACCACAGAAGGATCACGCAGGTGGCGTTTCTACGAGGCGGCGTCTAGAAGGGTTCGAAATGCAACGATGTTTTCTCCGCAACACAAGCCATTGACGATCTTGAAGGCAACCCGCCGGGTGAAAGTGGAGCTGACATCATCGCACTGTCCATCCCGTAAATCTTATCTAATCAGCAGGCCCGAATTTTCAAACCACCATCACCGCAGCATCGTGAGCTTTCTCTCTTCAAGTTCCAGCAACATACCAGCGCCCAGCGCAGCGAGCGCCCAACACCCACAACCCGCCCACCATGGCCCCCAAAGCCCCCGAATCCGCGGCCCCCGCCCTCCCCTCAACAACAGACTTCAACGCCCTCTACAACCGCATCTCCCTCGCCGCCGCAAAGCAAAACACCTTCCTCACCTCCATGCGCGCCAAATACCCCAGCCTCAAAAAGACATCAACCCCAACACAAACCCCCGCCTCTAGCGCACCTTCAACCTCCGGCTTCTCCTCCCTCCGCCCCGAGACGACCGCACCCACAACAACAACCTCCCTCTCTGTCCCGACAAAGACAAAAGCCCAACTCCGCGCCGAGCAAGAAGATGCCGCCGACCCCCTCCGCTACGACTCCCCCAACGCCGGCCTCGGCTTCGTACCCTCCAAAGCTGAAGCGCACGCCGATGCTGCCACGCAGGACCTCTCGCGACGTATTCTTGGGAAACGCGCGCGGGAGATTAAGAATCGTGGCGCGGCGGGCAATGCTGCGAAACGGCGCGCGGCAGTGGATGAGGAGAGTGATGAGGACGAGGGACGGAGTGGGTTGGGACGGCGGAAGAGGACGCGCGCTATGCGGAGCGGGGAGGTGGAAGATGATACTGAGGTGATGGCGCCTCCAGTGGTAGAAGTTTTGCCAGAGCCGAAGCCAGAGATGGAGGCTGCGCTTGAAGGCTCACCGGAAGCTGCACCTGCGAGCGAAACCCCGGCGCCAAACGCGTCAGAGGGAAAGAAAAAGAAGAAGAAGAACAAAAAGAAGAAGCAGAGCCAAGAATAGGCCACAGTGGCAGGTTAACATAACATCTGCTACAAATACAAGCCGAAGCTATGCTCGAGACAATGTCACGGATACCATACGATGCACAACGAAACGACGCAAAGCAAGGCCAATGGTTCTCCTACTACCTATCGTACCTCCTACAATCCACCCTTATACCCTCAACCACCATCCACCCTACAGATACACCCATGTCTCATTACTACGTGCGTTGACTTGACTTTTGAACAACTGCCCCGTCACGAGGCGCCTCCGGTTTGGAACTAGGAACGAAAGAGAGAAACATAAATAGTAAAAGAATGAGACGACTCTTGGAATCTCCCCGCCGAAGGGAAGCATCTGATATCCAGAACAGACCCCTGTCCATGCGTAAGAAATGATTGAGAAGCACCCCGATCGGTGCCCACGCCCCGCGGGATGTGCGTCTGAGCCGGCCATGCGTAGTATTAAGGTGTAAGCTGGCCGCTGTGCGCCCTCCCCTCTATACAGGGAGGAAAAACAAGGGGCTGATGATGACGGGGGATGTAAGGAAAATGTTGGTATCGTCGTCGTTAAGTTGTTCAATATGTACGGTTGCCGAGGGCCTGGCCCGTCGGCGCATCTAGTCGCCCGTCGTGTGTTGCCTCTCATTGCATTCGTTTGCGTTTCCGGTCGTCCTCCCCGCGGGGATCTTCGTCTTCGTCGTCGCGCTCGGCAATGTCCGTCGGGTTCAGGATGTGTGCCATGCTGCCGCGCCGAGTGGGGGGGACTGAGCTGTCCTTGACGGCGAGACTGCCGCGGTTGACGGCGGATCCCCATGACCAGTTGGCAAACGAGTCGGGACCTCCGCCGCCGCCGCCGCCGCCCCCGCCGTTGGGGAAGTTGGAGGGTGGCGGGGGAGTGGCAGGCCTGGATCCGGGGCGTTGTGATGCCGACTGGAAGGAGTATGAGGAGAACGAGTCGCGGATGCGCTGCTCCTCGGGCATCGCCCGCCCCGGTGACGGAGGCCAGGCTGAGGAGGGGGGTCCTGGTGGTGGGGGCCCAGACGGCGGGTATGGTGGGTTCCCTTGCCAGCCATGGGCTCTGATATCTGCAGACGTGTGACGCCGGGCGAGGCTGCCGGGGCCTTCGACTTGTGAAAGAGGATGAGGGCCGGGTGGCGGAGGCGGGGCCTGTCCGCGCAGGGGCGAAGGTGACTGGGGTGCTGTGCTTGCCCCGAACGACCCGTACGGCCTCCGTGAGTTGGATGTAAGGTTCGAGAGGTTAGAGGGTACTGGTGGTTTGTAGTAATTGGCTGCCGGGCCGCGCCCTGACGGAACGGCGAGGTTACCACGTCGTGGGTCGTCCTGGGGGAGCTGACGAGGCGAGACAGGGGCGTTTTCGATGCCAGCGAGGTATGATCGACCGCTGGAGAATGGCGATTCCTGCGGATCGTCGAGGGAGCGTAGCATCTCCCCTTGTCGCTGCATCTCATTCTGCAAATTGACAACTATCCAGAATTAGTGACATGCGTCACTTAGCTCGCATGGGGGAGCGGTTTCCTACCATCTCTGTAGAGTGCGCTGTCCGAGGTTGGTGCCAGGCCGAGGACCGCCCGGGACAGCTCTTGGTTGAAGTATAGCAGGCGGTTCATGGATTCCATGAGCGTCTGCTGCTTCACGTACATGTACTGGGCATTCTCCTCACTCCGCTGCAGGCGGGCACTTAGGTCGTACAGGGTATGCTCGAGGTGCCTGGGGTCGTTCGGGTCCGCAGGTGGCGGCGGCGGCATGGGTTCCTGGGGAGTGCCAGGCTGCGATGAGGGCTGCTTGGTGCTCGGGTATTCTCGGTGGACCAGCGCATGTCGTGATGCCCGGCGCTTGATCTCCCGAAGACCGACGAGGTCTCCCCGCTTGAAGTTGCCGTTGCCGTGCTTGAACTCCCACAAGGCCATATCGGGGTTTCCAGTGTGGAAAGCATCACTCACTAGACACGAGTCAGAGGGCGTAGAAGGGGCGGGGTTCGTGGGAGGGACTGACCTTTGTGGAAGCCGTACATGTTGAGTTGTCGAACAAATGAGGAAATGTTGGTATGTTTGAAGTATTGCCTGTGTCTCATCCGTCAGCACTGGTCTTCTGGAGGGTTTAAATCATGGGCTTTTCTTACGCGAGAACCTTGGAGAAATCCGGCGATGGAGACATGACGAAGCTATCGGCAGAAGGCGACCATGATATCAGGTGCTGGATGGTAGGATCCTCCAGCATGCTGAGTGTTCAAAGTTAGCAATGCGACATCAACAACAATCCCTTCACCCCTGCGCGGGCACCTTACTTGTACAGCTTGTGGATGAAAGCGGTCTGGACAATCTTGGGTTGGTGTACGGCCGGCGCGGCGGTTGCGGGCGGGGCGGCCATGGGCCCGCCGCCGCCATGGTGCGGTTGCGATGTCGGGGAGGTGTTTTTGGATGAGTCGCGGGCACCATTGGGACCGCCATCGTGCATGCTGTGGGCAGGCGATGCGGCGCCCGACTTGTTGGGTGTAGTTATATCCATGGGATCGTCTCGCGGCGAGGGTGCCGCGGTATGGATGATGGTAGGCGGCGGGTGCGGGTGGACGGGGACGATCCGAGCAGATGATGGGTGGTCGTCGGGGCCGTCGGTAGGCATAGAGTGGTGGCCAGGATGGCCCTGAGGAGTCTCAATCGCGGTAGCCATCGGCGCTGTCAGGGAAGCATGTCAGCGGCGGTAGGCGGAAATGGAGGCGTCGTTGTCGAGTGTCGGCGGCGGGTGGGCGGGCAAGCGGGTGGGAGGATAGGAGCGACCAGCGGGAGGCCGGGGCGGGAGTCGGCGAAGATGGACGCGCGACAGGCGAGGACAGGCGTGCAGGGAGAGAGAGTCGGGGGCAAGCGGGCGATGCTTGGGTGGTGCTGCTGGCGGCAGACGGGACTCACCTCATGTCTGCTGAGCAAAGGCGACGTGGGAAGAAGCTGGGGATGCGCGACGGCAACGGGAAAGAGGATGATCGGAGCGCGAGCATCCAAGTTCGTTCGACAAGTGCCGGTGCCGCAAGTCGCTGTGCGAAGGACGCTAGCCTAACAGCGCGGGATGGCAGTGGAGTTGGGCCGATGAGCCTGAGGGAGGGCGAGACTGGAGGGTCGAGTTCGGTGGAAGCTGACTGGTCTGGCAGGCATGCGCGTAATCTGTGGCCAGCCGGGGGTGGGCGGGCAGGGCAGAGGAGGAGTCGGACGCTGAGGCCCAGGAGGGAACCAGGTCAGGGGGTTCTATCGGGTCGAAGTGGAGTGAGACTGGGGTCGAGTCGGTCGGTGCTGGCGGGTGAGGTTGCAAAAGGGAAGATGATGATGATGAGGAGAGGAGAGCGAAGACGAAGAGGGGTTGATGAAGATGACGACGGCGGATGTGCCTTGGGTCGCGACGGGAGGGTCCAGGTCCGGTCGGGGTCCTTGTTGAAGCACGGAGAGGAGGAGCAAAAGGCGGGAAACGGTCGCCAAGTCCAGGTCGGCGTAGAAGAGGTCGAAGCGAGCTAGCTCGTCGTTAGGTGGCACTGGCAGCTACCGGGTTTCCTCTTTCCAGGTTCTGTTTCTCTCCGGGTCGTCGGTCAGAGACGAACCAAAACTGGCTGTACAGTGGTTCGGAAAAGGGGATCCGATTTGGAGGGGTGAAATCTGAACAAAAAATAGATGCCAGTGTGAGAAGGGAGAGGAGAAGGAAAAATCCCGTGCTGCTCGCTGGCTGAGGCAAAGCTTGCTGATGGATCAGAGATGTCAAGATGCAATGCGAACATGAAGCAGATGCGATGGGGAAGCTTTCCAGTAGCCCGCCAATGAGGCCGTGTGCAGAGGGGTGGGGACCAGAAAAAGAAGGGCGGTTTTGGGGTTCGATGGGGCTCTTGGGGGGGCGTGTGTGGCGCCCAGAGGTCAACCAAACACCCCAAGGACCAAGACCACCCACTGTCAAGACAGGACGGGGATGCGATCAGCAGCGAGTCGTCTCGGCACAAGCGCAGAAACTTGAGAACCTGCAGTCGGTCGTGTCGCGGAGTTGTCAGAATGCGCTTGGACCCCTGTGCGAGGGCCGAGGCCTCTGTGCCGTGCTGCCAGGGCTGCCTCTCCAGCTCCCGTCTCTCTGTCTTCGTGCACCTACAGGGTACACGACCCGTCGTTGTACCGCTTCAGGCGTACTTGTCCGCGTTGATATCTGCACAGTGATCTCTGTTTTTGCCCCTTGGTGAGCGCTTCTGTCGGCACGGAATATTCCCGAAGGTTACAGACGTCACGGGCGCCTGGGATTCGCCCAAAATCTCGGCCTCCTCCGTCGTGGCAATCAAAAGGTTCCCAGCTGAACGCGGATCGTCAACCTCGTTCGTTCGGCCAGGCTCTGTCCCGTCCTGGGTCCTGCCCACAGGCCACTGACAGACAGACATGTGCGTGCTCATCGGCTCCGCAGGGTAGCATTGGCAGCACCGGGGGGTTGCACCCAGGACAAGGATGGGGGAGACAGGGAACACGCTGGATTAAGTCCCCTGCCGCGATTCAGAGGAGATCTGAGAGCGAAGCACCAGCGCCAGGTGCGAATCAAGGAAGCAAGCAGCCCGCCCAATCGCCGCCCCCGTGTCGAGTCGAGTCGTGTCGAGTCAAGTCGAGTGTTCCAGACGCCCCAGAAGGTCGAGGCCCGAGGAATGGCAGACTCGGGAGGGGGCAAGGAGAGACAGCTTCCATCTTCTCTAGCTCGCCCACCCACCTCCTCAACATCCGCCGGCGTCAACGCTATCGCCATGAACGGACTGGGAGACAAGAGAAGAGGCGGGGTTCGTTCGGCCAAGCGCAGACCGCCGGGGTAGGAACCCATGCAAGATGAGGGGAAGCTTCAATATCGACGAGATGCAGGATTTTGGGACGCGCAGAGGCTTCTCAGTCTGGAAGGTCGGCGGTCGGTTGACCTCTGGCTGATGCGACACTCACACGCCCCCCCGCTTGCCGAGGCCGTCCGTCCGCCGTCAGTGGCAGTCAGTCAGTCAGACCCCCAGGCCGTGATGCTTCCAGGTAGGTGGCGTCCAACTTGGGTGCAGTATCGCCGACGGGTTCGGCCAAGCATCTGCCAGTTGAAAGCCACGGCCCACAGGTCCAAAGCCATCTCCGATAGACGTGCGCCCGGATGGGAGGTCTGAGCCTGGACAAGTCGAGTCGAGTCGAGCTGTGCGGAATTGAGGTTGCAGCGAAAGGGTTGCGAGGTGGCCCGGGCGGGCAGATCTCCGGCACCTCCCTTCGACCTCTCAAGCAACCTTTTCAGATGCGGGTGGCCCGTGCCCCGGGGTTTTCTAGCCCATCGCGCGGGCTTGTATCAAATCGCTGCGCAACCGTGGTTCAGTGGTCCACGATGCAGCCGTGGTGGCCTGAGGACGGGTGAATCTGGCCATCCCGCTGGCCACTTCGCCGAGCCGTCATGCTTAGCGACAACCTTATTGTCACCTAGTCCCACCCTCAAACGCCTATTACTTGACCCTGACAATTTGACGTTGACCGCTGACGACGCATGTCAAGTCCTGGCAATGCCCGGGCTCCTGCCGCTAGGGGCAGCCGGTCACATGGTCGCACCTTCCCTCGCGACTTCATATCGCGGCACCTGCCCTAACAACAGTAAGCCAGAGACACGCGCGGGAGGAAAGAAGGGAACTCCGTGGAAGGAATTTTCAGGCGAGGCGGCAGGAGCGAATCGGAAATGCAGGACCTCCCAGCAGTCTCGTGCTTGCCTTTCTTTTCTGCATCGGGTCACGGGTCGCAGGTCTCTTGGCTTGGGCCTTGGCCTTGGGGGCGGCTCAACGTTACGGGAATCACCAAGCTCTCTCCACCAGGCACTACCTCACTGAAATGCCAAACTGCACCAGCCCAACCAGCCCAATATCAAGGTGCCCCTGACAGCGACCGATTGTCTCACCTCTGCACCTCTCAGATCAAGTTTTTCACCCAGGCCCCGTCTTAACCAATACACCACAATCCTTCAGGCCAACCGGCCCCCAACACCCAGCTCCAGGTGTCCCGGCTCGACTCGATACGAACGGCTCCTGGTTGGCACGGACGGGCGGGCGGACGGCCGACCCGGCCTACCCGCCACGGCGGTTTCGTTTCGATGCGATGCTCCAAACCAACCCGTTCTCCAGCACAGCACGGCCATGACCAAGCTTGCGCGCTACGAGCAACGGTTCGCGGGAGAAGACCCTCGAAGGCCAACGACGGCTCCTGCCAAAAGCACGCCACGGCCCGTGTCATGTATCGAATCGAATCGAATCGCTGCCACATCAAATCCTTCCAAAGCCGCATGACAACTGCATCTCCCGCCTCAGCTGGCTCTCATGCAAGGGAAAAGGAGAGGCGCGCTTCAGGCACCCCATTGGCCCGTGTCCCCCTATTGCAGCCGTGCAACATGAGATGCGACCCTCGAAGCCACGTCAAATCACGGCCGAGCTTCGACACGTACAATACGACAATGGGGCTCTCTTAGGTAGGGGACGCGCCGTTGTAGCAGGCTTGTAGCGATGCGGGCATGGCTCCGCACACCTCGTGGCATCCCGATCCGGGGCGCCGCCCTTCTTGGACAGACGACGCCCATATCTCCCTCCCAGCGACATGGCGTCATGTCGTCGTTCGTGACCGGGCAACACCTCAGCTGGTCCTCGCAGAAACCTCGAAAAGGGGGCCGGGGGGTGCTGTGTCTTTTCAGCTCGACAAGGGGCTCCCCGGCGACTTGGCAATTTCGCTATCGCATCTCGGGGAAACTCCCCAACGCCTGGCTGTCCTCTGTCATTTTTCCCGCAGCTGTCGAGTCGACGCCCACAAGAGGGCATCCAGCGGCCAGTCCGGCGTCGTCTTCATGTGCGTCACCCACTGGCAGGGCAGATTTGCCCATTGCCAGGACCAAGGTAGCATTCCGTACCCCTGACGACACAATGCCTTGTCGACGCCAATGCAACCTCGAGGCCTTTCCGCACTCCAGCCGCAACCACGTCCCCTGTGCGATTCTCGCATTCCATCTGCGTTGTTCACACTGGCTCTCCGCCGACATGTCCTCGACCTCTGGCCTGGGCAGCAAAACAATGAAAATCATCAAAGTTGGTCCCTGTCCGTCCGTCCTGTCAGCACGACCCCGGACACGACCTGGAAACGTCGATCTGACACGACTGGAAACGCCGAGCAAAACATGCCCTCCTGTCATGTCCCGTTCCCGTCTCCCGTCTCCCGGCGCCCTCGGTGGCCCAACCCTTCTCGAATGAACCTGTTCCATCTCATCTTCTGCTGCGCGCATCAGGAATGGTGCCAGATGAACCTTATGATCTCCTGCTAGCCCTGCCGGCACCGCGATACGCGACGCGTGAAGCGCATGGCGCCCCGGTCGCGGCCATGCCCCGGACGGGAGCGACAAACGAACCGTGACGGCTACGCCCGCGCGCGCCTTGCTCCAGGCCTGCCCCGAGTGTTTGTAGATCACCCACCCAGATTCCTCTGCACCTGGTCGGCTACCTTCCGAGACGTGCACCTAGGCCTCGGAATATGCAGGGGGCACGCGCTACCCTTCAGGCTCAAATGCCGTGCATGAACCGTCCAACAACACGGCCAGCATCGCCGACCCCGTAGAGACATCTGGGGCCCGGATCGGCTGCCCCTGCATGCTGCCCTCGAACATTCCACGGGAACCAGCAGAGCCTCCCGACGCGCCCGAGACGTGCCTGCTCGGACGACACGCGCTCGTTCCTCCGCTAGCAAATCGAGGGGCCAGACATTGCGTCAACGACTCAGAGACACCCAGACACGCCTGTTTGCAGGGCCGGTCCCGATCCAATGTGAGACCTTCGCGTGGCAGCATTTCGAGAACTGTAGACTTTTCACAGCAACGGCAAATTGCCGGGCCATATCCTCCGTCCGTCCGATGAGAGAGGCCATCACCACCGGCGCCAGCAGGCTGGCTCAGCCTACGCAAAGACTGGACGAAGCCAGTCGAGTGACAGGCGCCACGTTGCCGGGCCAGGAACAAGCGCGCGGGTATCTCTCACTCCTTCACTTCACTCCATTTGACTTCTCACGCGTGATGGACCAAGGGCAGCACCTTACTGTACTCTCGCATTACAATAGTCTAGACAATACTTTGTACAAGCAACATTTGACAGACAGCCGTCTCTACATTGCTCTCAGCAGCAGCCAGCCATTACGCCGCCTATTTTTGAGGTAGGCGACGGCAGGGTGAAAATACAGCATGCAAGAAGCATCAGCAGACAGTAGAAAAAACTCACACAGAGTCATGACTCGTCCAGGGGTAATTCTTCTCTCTCTTTCAGAAAAAAAACGAGGGGGGGGGACGATGGTCCGGCAATTTGAAAAGGAAAATAGGGCATGGGGGAAAAGCAGAGCAGCGTACTTGTAGTATCTGAACCGGAACGCCCGTGCAAATCCAAAGCCAGCCCCCTCCTCGCCAAGAGTGGGATGAAGAAACGCGTTGGATTCAGGGGGCCGACCCCGCTCCCTCGAAGAAAAAGAAAGCATTGTTGCCACAGGGTGAAAAAAAGTGAAGCACCGGTCCCAAAATGCAGATGAGGGGAAAAGGGAAAAAGGGGAAAGGCCTAGGCGAGGCCGAGGAACTTGAGGGCCTTGTGGCTGTTTCCCTTGCGAGGGCGCGGCTTCTCGTCAAAGATTGGCATGAGCCGACGCTCTTCAAGGTCAAAGTCGCTGTCGTCGTCATTGGCGATGTACAGCGCCGTGTTGTTGGCATCGTCGGCGCCACCACCGCCGCTGAGGGAGGTATCGCTCTTGCGGGAGGAGCGGCCGCGGCGACTCCGTCCGGAGCGGCTCGTCTTGACCGTGTCGGAGAGCGAAGGCGGGGTCTGGACGGAGGAAGCGGGCGATGAGGGCCTCGGGGGCGGGGAGCGCGAGACGAAGCTGCCGGCTTGAGCGGGTGAGGGCGACAGAGGCGGGCTCTGGGGCATCATGCTGGCGCGGGGGAAGGCGGAGAATGTGCCGCTGAGAGGGGTTGGGTTGCGGCGGGAGAGGCGGCGTTTGGGGAGGTTATCGTCGGCCGTGTAGTAAGGGGATACCTCGACGAGGAGTTTGCGAATGGTGGCGATGAATTTCGCGACTTCGGCCTCGGAGGCTGTGGAGGTGAGGAGGAAGTTTGCCTTTGTGATGGAGACGCTGTCCTGCTGGGAGTGGGAGCGGTGGGACGGCGAGGGAGAGGAGGGCTTGGATTTGCCGTCCTCCTTGATTGGGGTGCGGGTGATGGACGGGCCGCGGATGTGGGTGAAGGGAAGGGGTTCCTTGCCGTTGGCGTCGACGACTTGGGCGACTTTCATGAGGTCGACGCCGACGAGGCGCTGGAGGGCGAGGATGGTGGGCAGGTGGTCCGGGGGGTAGTCGAGGATGAGGAAGCGGACTTCGTTGTTGGTGACGAAGTAGGTCTCGAGGTGGGGGATGATGAGTGTTGCGAGCAGGTAGGTGTTGGTGAAGGGGTTGTCGCGCGTCTGGTTGGAGAGAGGCTGCGCTGTGAATGTCTGCATGGCGTTGGCGACGAGGTATCTGTCTGCTGTTACTTTTGGTCTTTTCTTGCGGTCATCTGATAGCTTACCTGAAATCCAGTCGTCCTGACCGGCTGACCTCGCCCATCTTGGATCCCAACCGCTCCAGCTGCGCCGTCATGCTCGAGACATATGCCCTCTGCACACCACGCTCAGCACCAACAGCCAGGATCTGATCTATCCTTCTCGTGCCACTCTCGCTGGTATCGTCATCGGTCTCGCGGAAGATGGGCTTCCACATGCCGCCCATGTCAGGCAGCAGGGAGAAGTGGAAGTGGTGGTACCCTGCATCTTCGGAGGGGAAGTAGATGTTGAGGATGTAGCGGAGGTCGTTCTGCATGGCCACTGCCGTCTTGCAGTCGACAACATTGCACACGTGGAACTTATCCTCGTTGGCAAAGTTGGTCTGCGACGGCGTGGGTGTCCGGATTGGTGTCGGAGGCAGGGGGGTGACGAGCGCGGACGTGGGGATTTGGAGGGAACCGGCGGGCTTGGGAGCGTAGGCGAAGGGATCGTAGTCGTCGGGGTCTGCGGTGCTTGAAGGGATCGGCTCGATGACTGGGGAGTCGGCGGTTGTTTCTACAGTCGTTGCCGAGTCGTCGTCCTTCACTGGCGATTCTGGCTCTGGCTCTGCCGCAGGCGAGGAGGGTTTCAGGGGGTAGGTCCCCGTCTTGTAGGACTGGATGATGCTTTCCAAGAGGCGATCGCAGGTCGCGTCCTGGAAGTTGATCACCAAGTCTTCCTTGAAGGGGATGACGGGCACAAAGTTGTCTCCCTCGCCTCCCGCATCAGTACCCCTGTCGACGTAGACGGACGACAGTCTCTTTTTGAGAGGTGCCGGGGACAGAGCGATGATGGGCTGCTCGGTGCGGACGTAGAGGGTTCGGGTGGGTTCGGCAAGGCTCGCTCGCTTCATGTGCAGGGAGTTCCTGTTGCGAGAGGATGTCGTGTCAATGCTGGAGTGACGGCGTCTGTCGGCGGGCAGATCCTGGCCGCCGGCAGTGGAGGCGGTTGACAACCGAGCCTGCATTCGAAGAACAGTGTCGCGGTACTGGGTGCTGCAAGGGATCACCCTGTCGAGTGACCTAGTCCTCTTGAGGGGTCGCCTGCGGCCCGAAGCCATGACTTGCACGACAGACGCCCTGCCAAACACGAGGGGCTCCGAGGCCTTGAGGTGGTATGGGATAGTGTCCAGACGGGGAGAGAGCATGTCGACGACCAAGTTGGTTCGAGGCGTGGGCGGGCCGTAGGCTTCACCCACACAACTTGGTGAGGTCGGCGGGTGTGCCAGCGCGCCGCACGACGACAGATGGTCTGGCAGACGAGTGGCAAAGTGTTCATGGAATGTGTCGGCGGTTGGCGAGACGATGGTCTGGGGCGGCATGAGGCTCTCGTCGTCCTCATCGTCCACGGCAACGCCCGACTGCGTTCCAAAGACGTAGAAGGGGGCAGCGTCGCCGAATCTATCGTCAAAGCTGTACATGGGCAGGCTCATGCTACGCGGCCTTCGCCTCATGGCTAGGTCGACGTCTGTGTTGGGCTGTAGGTTGGCCGTCAGGCGGTCGAGGGCGTCTGCGGCGCGCATGGCGCGGTAGGTTGGGTCTTGTTCGAGAAGATCTGGTGACATTGGCGGCGATGTCGAAGCCTGTGATGTCTGAGAGCTCTCGCTCAGACCAGCCAGGCCGTTCTTCACAAGTCCCTCAAATATCTCCTGTGCCGTCGCCATATCTCCATGCGTCTCGTGCTCAGCGATTGCCCGAATACAGGCTGCAGAAACGCCGGGAGCGCCGCCGTTCATAAAGACGAGCCTCTTGTGTTGGGTCGTCGAGTCCTTGAGGAAGCCGAGAGCGATGTCATTGCGCGAGACGAGGGCCGCGTGCATCTTACGAATGAAGCGCCTGGCGTCGAAACTCTCTTGCTCCTCTTCATTTTCGAGATAGGTCTCGACGGAGGGGAGGATTGAGATTTGTGGCGAGGTTGGCAGCAGACGAAGCTGTGTTGATACGAGGTCTATAGGGCCTTCAAAGGCCACCATGGCCCCGGCATAGTCTCGAGATTCCGCCGAGTCGGCCATTGTGAGGATTTTAAACCGATCTGCCGTGCCAGTAGAGGCTGGGGTTGTATAAGCGGAGGCGTAATGTCCTGTAGTGGTAGGCGATGCCCTGAGGTGATGGTAGGACGAGGTCGAGTCGACGAGTCAGACACGGTGAAGGAGTGGTATTACTGAGCCAGGAGGTAGGATCTTGGTGAAGAAGACATATGGAGACGGTATAATAAGAGAAAGAAGGGGGGAGAAAGGGAGGGAGAGGGGAATGTGGGCAGTTGGCCAGGAGTGAAGGTCCGGGGGCGGAAGGGTGAGTCGGCGGAATTCGTTGGTGTACGGACAGGGGCCGTTTTGGTCCAACAGTGTGGTGGGCTGCAATCTGAAGTCAGTAGCTGCTGGGGCGACAAGGTTGCTGAGGCAGGGCAGGGCGGGTAGGGCAGGCAGGCAGGGCAGGGCAGAGCATAGGGGCAGAGGGAGGACGCGGCAATGCGGCCGGCGGGCGATGGGTGATGAGTGAACGGGAAGAGTGAGACAGCGCGCCGTGGATGGCGCATGGATGGGATTGACGGGGAGACACTTACTAGAATGGCGATGTCTCAGTCGAGATGATGCCAGCTGCGGTGACAGGGTCTCTCTGGAATGGTCCAGGCTGCTGTCACGGGGGAGCCGGCGGTTCTTTGGTTCCGGAAGTCCACGTCGCGAGGCCTTGGGAGGGGATGATGATGGGGCGGAGAGTTGAGTTGGGAGGGCGACAAGATTCCAGCCGGAAACGGGGAATATCAAGCAACCTTGGCCCAGCCAGCCTTCCGCAAGCGCCACGAGGCAGGTGGGCTGCCCGGCGAGGAATGGGACCGCGTTGGCCGAGAATCAGAGACAGGTGGTCGATCTTCGTCAGATGGGCGCAGAAAAAGTGGCGAGGGAAAAGAAATGTGACGTGGAGGAGGGGGGGGGGGGGGGGGGGGGGGGGCCAAAGTGATTGATGATGATGATGTCGGTGTCGATGTTTTGGTGCCGGCGGGGCTTCGAGTCTGATGTCGGAGGACTGTGGTGGGCGACAAGAAAAAAATTAAAAAGGGCAGTTGCATGCAGCCGCGGCCGCCTTGTTATTTCTTGTTAGGACTGCGCGCACGAGAACACAGGCCGTTTGTACAAGCTGACTGGCGCCGGGCAAACGCATGCTCCCCTCCCTTTCACGTTGTTGGCAAGGATATTCAGGGAAGCCGCAGGAGTCCTTGCGTACGTGTATGCGAGCGCGCAAAAAAAGACGGACGACACAGCTCCTTCCGCTGAGGTCAGAGGTCAGATGTCCAGGACAAGGGCCGTTTCGTTTTCCGTGGTAGTCCACTCGGTGGGTTCTTGGCAATGGATAGGTACTTGAACGAGGAGGAGGATGGGATGATGTGGATGCTTGCGTCGAGGGGGAGGCAACATGACATGGACTAAAAAGTGACTGACAAACGGTGGCCCATGTCGGGGCGGGATGTTCTAAGAGCAGCAGCCCAGCCCCAGAAAAGGCACGGCCGGATTCGGGGACGAGACCCGTCAGTCAGCCCATTCATCGTGGATCGTCCGTCGCCCGTCGTCCATCGTCGACGGCTCATCTACGATAACGGAGTGAGACCTGCGTTGGCGGCCGTCCACCACCGATCTCGAGCCCCTCCCCCTGCTCCCTCCGTGCCCTCCTTGCCCCCCTCCCGCAGAGGCCAGTCCATGCCGGTGCGGTAAGGAGACGGACGGGCTCCTGCGAGGGAAAAGGATGGGTAGCACGGCTCCCAAGCTTGGCTATCTAGCCAGGACGAGCCAAGACCAGCAGCCACTGCCGGGACATGGGTGGCACAAACCGCCCTCGGGCGTGTCGAGCCGGCGGGTTGTTTGCGGAGACCTTAACTGGATGAGCCGGAGGACGGACAGAGCGGGCTGGCCGGCAGCACGAGCATGAGCATGAGCAGGAGCTTGGGCATTGCTTCTGCAGCTTGGGGGCGTGGTCTACTGCAAGTCCAGTCGAGTCGTGCAGCGAGAGGCGAAGCGTGGTCTACGAGTAGTGCCAAAGTGTCTTCTCCGTTCGCTTCGTGCCGGACACCGCCGAAACTCTTTTTCGTTTGGTCGCCCTCGGGGGAGTCCGTCTTCTCGGGAATCTAGGTATGCAGGGGGCGGGCGGGCTGAGGGACCGTTGGGTTGCACAAGCGCTGAGACCGAGAGAGAAAGAGAGAGAAAAGGGCGAGCCTGCGAGGCATGTCGCCGTCCGACACGACGACGTCCCACCCCACCCAGCCGTGCAAACCCACGCCGCGTTTGGGCTCGTTCCTAGTTCCTAGTGTGCGACGGCGGCAAAGGAGGCCTCGATGTCGAGGTTTTTCGGGGCCAGGAGGTATAATAACGCAGGTATACGTCCTGGATCCTTGCGCGTCGAGTAGCGTCAGTGGCAGCGTAGGAAGTGTCCATCGTCAGGGACCGCACGATGGCTCGTCGTTGACTGGAGGGCTGACAGGAGAAACATGAGTTCGGACAATTTTTGTTTAAAGTGCAAACAGACGCCGTCATCCGTCAGAACAGGGGAAATCCCCCAGGGCCGAGAGGTCAGTGCGGATTGCGGGTCGCCCCTTCCCTGCACTGTCACCTCACGGCCCTCGCCTCTGGATTTTTATGGGGGGGGGGGGGGGGGGGGGGGGGAGGAGCCCGCGTGGCCACCCGCTGACGATGCTTCCTTCCCCCTGCCTAAAGTAACACTTTGGACCTGCAGGACCAAGCCATCCAGGACCCCGACATGGAACGAACCGGTGCATGCTGGCGGCGTTCGCAACTCAGAAGCAGACTCAGGCAGGTGGTTGGGCCGACGGCTTCACGCCATCTCAAGCCCTGTTCACCTCTTGGGAATGGCCTGCTCCCTAACCAGAAGTCAAAAATCGCCGCCAACATCAAACAGAGCTCGATGGTCGTTTCGGCTCATTCTCCGGTCATCGCCTCTCGCCCCGTTCTTCCGGCCTCCGTCCGTCTTCCATCCACCGTTCCTATCCAGTCCTTTTCCCGTTTCCTCCCTCCCTCCCCTTCAAGACAATCGCCGGCCCGCAATCGCTGGGGCCGTTTCGCTATCCTTCTTTCGATATCGTCGACCAGTCTTCGGAAGACGGGCACTGCTTAGACTGGACCGGGAGCCCTTACTCGTACGATCGACAGGCGCCATTACGTCGACTAACAATCGGTTGCCACATGGAGCACGTTGTCGGACCCCGATCTGGTCTTGTCTTCTCGCGCCTTCTCTCGCGCCAAAGTCCGGCCGTCTTGTCCATCCCATGGTTGACGATGCTTCTTTCAGCCGGTCTTTTCTCGCGCGGCGGGGCCCTCACATCTCCCTGCCTCCCTATCTGCAACGACGACGCTCGCCGCTCAGACATCTTCTCCACGACATCTGGATACCAGCTCCCCACGGCCCAGACTGACAGCTGTCGGCCAGTCGCATTACCTTGCTTTTTCTCACAACATCAGAAGCCCGACTTTGCACACATCTCCATGAAACAGCAGGCGTCTTCGCTGGCAACGTCACAGCCAGCCAAACACCCGTACAACCACCAACGCCCCTGCCGCGGCCTCTTTATCCCGTCGATGAAGAAGCAAGAACGTCGCGCGGATGCGTTGGCAGCCCAAGTTGAAGCAACCGGAAGCCCCAGCCCTGTCGCACAGAGCACCAAAACACCGACTCGGTCGCTTTTTCTGCCCAGGTCCAAGTCCGGGTCCCGCAGCACCATGATCCCAATTGAAGCGGTACTAACTCATTTTGATGCTGGGGAAGCTCCAGCGGATGTGCTCTTCTGGGCAGCCAACACCCAACACGTCCCACAGAACAACCAGGTCCGCCGATCAACTACTGCACTGGGGTGTGTGCCTTGCATATCAACATGATCCGCGCCAGGGGCAGGGCTCATCAGTGGAGAACAGCCCATCCATTCAACCACGCTACGCACCTCCCCCAGTCATCCTCCCCCCCGGCCCCCTTCTCGTCGCTGCACGACATCTCGCCTCTTCAGACAATCCGTCTCTTCCGAGGGAGCATCGGTCCGCTTAGCTCGTCGTCCCAGGTTAACAAAAGTGCGAGAGTCGAGGCCTCAACAAGATGGCACCACATCTTCTCCCCGAGCTGCCAAGGCGTCAGCCATGGACACCAGACGACACCTGCAAGCCTTCAATGTGCTGGAGACGGACTCTTCTGTCCGATGCTTTTGCCGCCTGTGCCGCGCGCAAGGCGTTGCGCTGTCAATCCTTCCCGTCTCGTCCGAGCAATGCCGTCCGTCGGGGCCACGATCTGGCTCGTTCACATGTCGCACTACTTGACCCAGCGTTCGTTCTATTCGTGAACTCATCCCTACCATCCTTGCGACACTGGGTCGCAGGAGGCGACTGCTAAAACCACCTTGCCGCGGGAGCTCAGGTGCCGCCCCGTTCACCTCCCCGGGACTCCTCCTGACTGTCCACTTGTTAGAGACCTACTGCGGGTTCATTTCTCGTCGTGACGGCATATCCTGGACGTCCGATGTCAAGAAGCGGTGTGGAAGGGCCCCATGAGGTGTCAGCTCTCACAACTCGTGTTTGCTCCCTCTTGCCCCCCCAACGGTCTTCATCAACAGGAGACAACGGTGCGCTCGCACTCATCTCGCCCCAGACCTCATCGGGGTCTGTCCGCAAGCCATGCCAGCTTCTGGGCAGATCCTTCGAATGGCACGATGGCTGCTGCTGATCCTCGCACAAACGCGCTGGCGCGCACTTTTCCTCGTGGGCTCAAGAGAAGCTAGAACCTGCAGCTTCCCGTCTCCGGTTCTGGAACATCCCCTGCCACAGCATTCAAGCTGCGCAACCCGAGAGTGCTGCAACTGATGCAGAGATGCGACAGGGAGATCATGGTTGGTGCAGGGCGACCAGGAAATCCTGGCCTTGGGTTGCCGCCCTCGCTTGCGCTGGGCAAGGTTTCAGCCCTTCCATATCAGTGTCCGGTGACACCAAGCGCACAACAAGGATGGCATCGACTGCTCACCGTTCGTTCCGTCCTCCGCGGAAGGAAGCACTGGCCATAAAACGAGAATGCATCTCCAAGGGCCCCCTTGTCTTGTGCTTCTCGCTACGGGCGGGCAGGAAAACCGGGTTGCGTCCCGGTCAGCTCTCTCGCGGCCCTTCTGCCCCTGAGCCCAAGCCCTCCCCCGTGGGTGCAGGCAGCCGCCCCACGTATATTCGCATCGTGATATCAGCGTCCCCAGCTTTGTCCGAGTCAGGGAATGGACACGGCAATTCCAGCTTGCTCCCATTTACAATCACGTCTGATGTACCTGCTGCCGTAGATGAGCAGCTCTTCCGCAAGGGGCACATCCAACTGCCGGGTCGGTTTGTGGTTTGGAGTCAAATCTATTTGTCATTTCCGCAATAGACCAGATGACTTGAGGCATGACACCCGGGTGAGTTCGGACAGGTCTACCTGCCACAATTATCTGGAGACATCGTGATGGAACGGCCGGCAACACTCCTCAGCCCTCTCGTCATCGACCCTCAGTCGTCGTCCATCAGCGCCGCAAGCTCGGCCTCCTCTTCGGCCGTCATTAGACCCGGCCCGGCCTCCTCCTTTTCCTTCTCCACCTCCTTGTCGTCTCCATCCGTCTCCGCCGCCTTCCTAATCTCCTCCACCGCTGCGTCAAGAGCTGGCTTGTCTAGCGGCCAAGTTCGGATGGTGCAGTCGATGCTGACGCTGCAAAGGACATCCAACCTGCTCGAAGGGCCCCGGACGATGGCAAAATCGGTAATCTCGTCGAAATGGGCAGAGATGGTGTAGAGCAGGGCTCCGGACGTCCTGTCCCACACCTTGACGTCCTGGCTGAAACCGCCGGTGAGGACGTATGCCTCCGTGACGGCCAGACCCTTGACAAAGTCGCCGTGCTCAAAGGTATCCTCGGCGGTAAACTTTTTCGCGCGGGCCAGGCATTTCGTGGTGCCGTCCGCACTGGCCGTCCAGAGGTCGACGTCCTCTCCGTCAGCGTCAAAGAGGACCTTATAGACGCTCGTCTCGTGCTCCTCGATGGTGACCCGCTCCTCGCCCGCCTTCAGGGGCTCCTCGGCGATCAGCTCGCCGCCGTCCTCGCGTAGCCGCCACCTCCGCACATAAGGATCACTGCTGGCGCTAACGACGACCAGCTCCTCGGCGGTCGAGAGAACGGGGTCGATGGCGAGCGACTGCAGGGACATCATGGTCGTGTGGGGATCCTTGAGGGTGTAGAGACGGCGGCCAGTGGCGATGTCCCAGACCAAGATCTTCTTGTCCGCGCCGCCGCTGACCAGGATGTCGCGACCTCCCAAACGGCCGGTGACGATGGACTTTACGAAATCAGAGTGGCCGTCGTAGCGCCGCAGGGGCTTGCGGGTGGCCATGTCCCAGGACCAGACGGACTTGTCCCAGGAGCCGGCGAAGACGATGCTGCCGTCTTTGCCGCCGATGGCGAGGCATGTCACGGGGACGCTGGGGCCTTGGTACCGTCCGATCGTGGTGCGTGTCTAAGGGCAAGGTCAGTGGGGATAACCGTGGTAACACTTTTGGCAAAACTAACCTCGAGGTTGTACCGGGCCACACGGCCGCCGGACTCGGCGGTGAAGACTGTCAGGGGCTGGGTAGGGTCTGATAGGACGGCGAGGACCTTTGAGGTGGCTTTGATGGGGTTTCCGAAGGTGTTGCCTTCTTTTCTGGACCGTGCTTGTCGTTTTGCGACTTGGGCGCTGTGGGATGTGAGTAATCAGGCGAGGTGATGAAGGGAAGGGGGGCTTACTCGGTCTCGAAGAAGTGTTCGGGATTGGAGGACTCCATGGTGAGTTTTGGTGAGGGAGTTGAGGGATGTGTGTTTCCCGGGGCTTGAGGTCGGTTTAGGCAGTTCTGCTGCTCACGGTGTTGGTGTTGCCCCTATATCTGTATGGTGGACGTGGGGTAGCTGCCTGTGAAGTCGCGCCGGTCACAAATCATCGCGGGGCACTGATGGCAGTTGATTTGGATGAGTCAGCAGATATCTCGCCACGATCTCCCCCAAGTCCGCTTCAAACACTTGAAAGAGGTGGTAAACTCGAGAGAACTATGTTTTTTTAGCGATGAATCAAACATACGAGTCTAGACTGCAGCGTTGAGCAAATCAAAAAACCCATCATCAAAGGCAAATACACGGGCATCAACCTGACGTCGACCTGAGTGTGAATCTTAGGCTCAGCTGGCATCAGCTGCTTGCCCGACACACGTCCTGGCGGGGCACTCAACGCGCCCAGACCTGAAATCTCGCGCTTAATTGCTGCAACGCGTCCAGACGCGTCCCACCAGCAGAGACCAGACACGATTCTGGGACTTGACTTTCCACCATACATCTCTGCCACTCTATCACCGACAACCCAGAGAATCCGAAATGTCAAACGCAGCACCAAGACCCAGGCCTCGGCCTGCGCATACGTCGGGCACAACGCGTTGCGCCTACACCCCGAGCGGCGCCCGCCTCGTCACCGTCGGCTCCAACAATACCATCCGACTCTACAAGACCGGCTTCGACGGCGAGCCTGCCAACATTGACGAGTCCCAGGAGCAGAATGTTGCCGTTGCCGCCGCTGACGACTTCTTCATCGTGGGCTCCGAGGATGGCACCGTCAGTGTCTACTCCATCGAGACCCTGCTCTTCGAGCGCTTCATCATCCGCACCTCGCTCCCCGTTCGCGACGTCGCCCTCTCCCCTGATGGCCAGTGGTGCGCCGTCGCCAGCGACGAGCTGACCGTCAAGGTCGTTGGCGTCGAGGACAACTCGCAGGTCAAGACGCTCAAGGACCATGGGCGACCCGCCAAGCACGTCTCCTTCGATCCCAAGGGCGGCATGCTCGCCGTCTCCTGCACCGACGGCATCGTCTACATCTACTCCTTGACGTCAGACCAGCCCGAGCTCATACACAAAGTCGACGGCGTCATTGGCTCTCTCGAAACCGATTCCGATGTCTCCTCCAAAGCCGCATGGCATCCCGACGGCCGTGCCTTTGCCATGCCTACCCCGACACGCGATATTCAAGTCGTCTCCAAGAACGACTGGGAGAAGCAGCGGATCTTTTCCAACGGCCACTTGGGCGATATCACGGCCATTGCATGGTCGCCCAACGGCGCCATGCTGGCCACCGCAGGCAAGGACTCCAAGCTCATCATCTGGGAAACGAAGACGCAGAGCGTCATTCAGAAGCACGACTACATGAACATCATCGACATCTCGTGGCACCCGACAGACAACCTTGTGTCTTTTACGACTCTGGAGGGAGAGGCGTACATCTGTCCGGGACTCATCACGGAGCAGTTTGCGGGCTTCATCAAGCTGCCGAAGCAGCCCGCGCCCTTTATCCACGACCCCCTTGAAGAGATCTCCAACCTGCGGCGGCCACCAGTCAACGGCCATGGGGCGATACCAGAGAGACCGCGACGAGCGTCGCTGGGAAGTCTAGACTCGTTCCTCAACGGGGGTGATGACGACGGCATGGACGACATTGACGACTTTGTCGTGGACGATGATGGCGCGGGCTACACCACAGGCAACGCGCTGAAGCGGCCGCACGATGGCCCGCTCGATGTGGCAGCAAAACGCCGCCACCTTATGCAGCCGCAGTATCACGAATCGTTCCAGCCAGGATCGACGCCGTGGCGGGGAAACCGCAAGTACCTGTGCTTGAACCTGATCGGTTTCGTCTGGACAGTCGATCAGGATGGTCACAACACGGTGACGGTCGAGTTCTATGACCACGAGCTCCACCGCGATTTCCACTTCACCGATGGCGACCTCTACGACAAGGCGTGCCTCACCGAGCACGGCACGCTCTTCTCGAGCCCTCCAACGGAGAACACGCCGGCGATAATAGCGTATCGACCGCACGAGACGTGGACGCAACGGCATGACTGGCGCATCCAGCTCCCAAAGGGCGAGGCGGTACTGGCCATGTCCCTGAGCGAGTCCTTCATCACCGTCACGACAACAGCCAACTACGTCCGCGTGTACTCGCTCTTCGGCCTCCCTTACCGCGTGTACCGGTCCAAGAACAGCCCCATGGTCACCTGTGCCAGCTGGAAGGACTACGTCATGACCATGGGCAACGGGTCCGTCGGAGGCGATGGCAGCACCAAGCTGGTATATACCATTGAGAACGTCAAGTCGGACGTCATCTGCCAGAATGAAGATACGGTTGCGTTGCCCGAAGGTGCCACGCTGAAGAGTGTCTTCTTCTCGGACAAAGGGGTAGGTTTCTCAGATAAGCCGCGGAATGTGCACACTAACATCTCCCAGGACCCATGCATCTACGACTCGATGGGCACGCTGCTAACGTTGCTGCACTGGCGGAAGCCGTCTCAGGCATCATGGATCCCGCTTCTCGACACCAAGCTTCTGCCGCGCCTGGCAGGCGGGCGCAAGTCTGAGTCGTACTACCCAATCGCGGTGGCGGACAACAAGTTCCACTGCATCATTCTCAAGGGTGGCGACCAGTACCCGTACTTCCCTCGGCCACTACTGTCCGAGTTCGATTTCTCCGTACCTCTGACATCAACCCCGCCCAAGCCCGCGCGAGACGAGGGAGACGAAGAGGACGAAGAGCAGGACAGCGAGCGCGGTGCCGGCGCCGAGGCCGAAGCGCGCAAGCTCGAGCAGGCATTCCTGTTGGGCACAGTGGCAGCGGCACAGCTGCGCGACTCGGCTGCAGACGAGCTACACGCGCCAGACGGCGGGCGGCACGCACAGAAGTCAGCACTGGCGCGGCTGGAGCTCGAGGTGGACAAGACGCTGCTGCAGCTTCTGGCGGCTGAGTGTCGCGAGGGCGAGGAGAGGGGCATGCGGGCGCTCGAGATGGTGCAGCTGATGCGTGACCGGACCGGACGGATGATTGAGGCTGCGGTCAAGGTTGCGGAGCGGTATGGGCGCAGCGTGCTGAGTGACAAGATCCGGGACGTGGGTGAGAAGAGGGCCGCGGGGATGGAGGAGGATTGGTAGGGGGCAGGGTATATATTGGTGTTCTGGGATTATGACAGTAATGATGGATGTTTGAAAGAGAAGAACAGGATGCAGGGTGTGTTGAGTGCAAGTTGCAAATGGTCGTCAGTCCTTCATGACCGTCACAGCTGACTGTCATTCTGTCGTACAAGTCGACCAGCGCCGTATGTGTGAGAACCTTCAGGCTAGATGCCGCAGTTTCGAAGCTGTGCCACGGAGCGCTATGCTACTCGTACAAAGTCATGCAAGCGCTTCTCTTCGTCCTTGGGACGGTGCCGAGAGCAAAAATGACGATGGTCGATTTGTGATGAGGAGCTAGAGAGCAAAAGTAAAGGTCGAGCTGGGAATCGAACCCAGATCAGTGGAATCAGAATCCACGGTGATAACCATTACACTACTCAACCTGCTTAGTCAGAAGCTGCTTCTGTTCTGTGAGAGCTCGAGAAATTTCTGGCACTATGATGTTTTCCTTGAGAAGACGAGGCGGGCTGTTTGTTGATGGCGGTTGCAATCGTTGTGTGATCGACATGTTCGGGTGGCTGTGTTGTGGGTTTCTAGAAGCCTTGACATTGTTCTAAAGAAGGCAGGCATGTCTTTGGTCCAAGTCTCAGGCATTTTGCCTCGAACCAATGCTGCCATGGACTTGGTGCCGGTATTCGTATTGAAGCTGAGTATTTCCCTGCAGCCCAGTGATCTTTTAGCACCTGGAAGCTAGCGACATCATTCCCGACTGCACCTATATTGTGTCCAAAAATTTCTGGCACCAACTTGAACCAAGCCCGACTTTCATTGCACTGTTCATGGCAGAACAGTCCGAAGCTGACATAGCATGAGACCGGGACATCCATTCGCCTCCGGGTGTCTTGGTCTCTCCTTTTTCCTGGCAGGCAGCTGAGCCATCGCTCTCCTCACGCTCAGCCTGTTCCTGACAGACTCATTCATCCGTGTCTAGCCCCATCTGATACCTTCAAACATTATCACGCCCACGATGCCTGGTGTCACTGGTCCCGCGGCGCCCCACCATGGAGGCATCTGGGAAGCCCAGCGCCGTGCAAAATCTGCAACCCCAAGCCCCATAAACCCACCACCGAGCCCGATTTCCAACGATCGGAGCTTGGCTCAACGGTCAAATCGTCGATGGTTGAGTAGTGTAATGGTTATCACCGTGGATTCTGATTCCACTGATCTGGGTTCGATTCCCAGCTCGACCTTCACTTTTGCCGATCATGGTTGAGGTGTTGGTGATGCTTTTTGGTGGTGGGCAGCAAAGTGCATTTCGTGACGACGTGCTTCTATGTGGCGACAATTTTTCGAATTGTGCCACGAAGATGTCCTTGATAGATCAATAATATGAGACAGCTTCTGCTTTTCCCGTGGGTGGCAGAAGGAAGTGCAATGTTGCCGTCGGGTGTCACAGTCTTGGGTGCGTGCCCCGCGCAGCGACCCCAAGTTGACTGGTGCACTGGAAGCTTCAGCAGCAGGTACCCCGCCAAAAACGTCCGCCACCAAAGCTCCCTCCAGCTCCGTTCGATCGCTTTCAAGACCTACCTCCTGCAACTCCAGCTTTCCCCCGAATCGCACGAAGATACCCCGTCTTACCCGAAAGACTTCCGAATCGTTTCCTACCGGCACCAAACCTCCCTCCCACCGATCTCAACCTTTCGCTCTGGTGGGGTCACAATGGCAAGTCGTCCCTCGTCATCGCCAGCCAAACCCCGCTGACGATCACAGTCCAAGCAATACCTCACCACGCACACCGTGGACAATGGTGAGGCTCCTTGCGCCCTATTGTAGCCGACACAGACTGAACTTCTCCAGCCCACATAGCAGACATCTTTGCCGTGGCCACCACCCCGAGAGCCCTCCTCTCCGCCAGCGGCTCGTCCACAATCCACGTCCACGACACGACGGACCAAACCTACCCGATCACCCAGTCCATAAGCGGCGCACACAAGCTAGGCTGCCACCACCTCACGACTTCCAGAAATGGCCAGATAGCGGCAAGCGCTGGCTTCGGCGGCGAGGTCAAGATCTGGGCCGTGACAAAAGAGACGGGCGAGTGGAAGCTACACACAGAAATCAAGCAGGCTGCCAATGCGGGCGAAGTCTGGGCCATCGCACTCAGCGAAGACGGCCGCTTCCTGGCGGGTAGTACGCTCGATGGACGGATCAATGTCTGGGACGTCAGCGGCGCCGAGCCTGCAAAGATCCAGGAGTACGAGACGGGCACCGGCGGCGCGGGAAGCTTTGGCATCAGCGTGGACCTCAGCCGCGACGGCAGGCTCACAGCGAGCGGGCACCAGAACGGCGCTGTGTACGTCTTCAACAACGAGACGGGCAGGCTGATCTACTCGCTTGCTGGTAAGAATCACGGTCATCTGGAGTCGATTTCTGCTAACCATCCCAGGTCTTGCAAAGCCCGTGCGCGCAGTCTCCTTCTCCCCCGGAAGCTCGCGCCTTGCTGCAGCTGGCGACGCCTCAGTCATCGCCCTTTACGACATGAAGCACGGCGAGCACGTCGGCAACCTGACGGGCCACGCGTCCTGGATCACCTCGGTGGATTGGAGCGACACTGGCGAGTATCTCCTCAGCGGCGCCATGGACGGAAAGGTCAAGGTGTGGTCTGTGGACAGGAGCGCTTGCGTCGCTACGCACAGCGAGACGGACAAGCCGCTGTGGTCGGTTAAATGGCTGCCCAAGACGGTCCGGAGCGAGATGTTCTGCACCGGCGGTGCCAACCGGAGCCTTACGTTCTACAGGGAGGCCACGGGTATCTGAACAGGTGCGGAGGACGGAGCATTGATAGCGTTCGGGACACATGATGCATTTGGGGCCAACTGAAGCCGATCAATCAGACATCGAGATGATAGAATAAATCATTTGATGAACACTTTGCTGCCTCCAGGCGGCGGCGCTGGAATGCACCAGAGGATGGGTGACGGCACCTGAAAGCTCACGTGACCTCGTTTCACTCTCGCGTTGCCCCGCCAATCTCCACACCCCCAGACCGCCGGGCCAGCCCAGCGTGCATTTCGTCATTCACGCCGCTCATCATCAGCTTTCCAAACAGAAGAGAATATCGTGCCATCAATTACGAAGGAACATCAATCGTCTCATTACGGTGCACCAGACCCTATCACACATTCATACACATCTGTACCTACACCCCAGCCCGCCAAACCATACAACCCCCGCCATGCCCAACACCCGCAGATCCACTGGCGGTGCCCGCGCTCGCCCAGGCCCCGCAAAGGGCCAGTCGACAATCAGCTTCGCGAGCAAGGTTTCGAAGCCCGGTCCTCGTCTGGACGGAAAGAAGGCCGTCATCGAGTCGGGCAAGCCCGCCACCAAGGAGATCAAGGATGAGGACGTGCCTGTCAAGGTAGAGCCAGAGGTCGAATCTGTGCCTGTCAAGGTAGAGCCAGAGGTCGAATCTGAGGAGGAGGAGATCGAGGTCCAGGAGGAGACTTTGCCTACGCCTGAGAAGTCCGAGGCCGAGGTACGCGCCGAGGCAATCTCAGAAAAGCAGATCGGCAAGTACTGGAAGGACATTGAGGCGCTGCGTATTGCGCCTAGGGTGCACGTCGACGACCTGAGCGTTGGAGAGAAGGTGCTGCGTTACTTTGACGTCAGCTCGCAGTACGGGGTGAGTTTGCGCACAATCAGGGCGGAGAGATTTCAAAACTGACGCTCTGTAGCCATGTGTCGGTATTCAGCGTGTCAAGCGCTGGCAGCGGGCCGAGCGACTGGGCCTCAACCCGCCGATCGAGGTGCTGGCCGTCATTCTGCAGGAGGAGCAGAAGGGAAACCCCAAGACCCAGACGGCGCATATGGATGAAATTCTCAATTCGACCGCCGTGGGTGCCGTCTAGACGTTAAGTCGTGTATACTGCAACAGCACATGGGTTGTATTTTTGGGGTGGACAAGGAATGCGAGGCGTTGGGGAAAATGTTTTTATGCCGGACTGGCAGGACCGATCAGATGTGGCGAGGATGAAGTAATATGCAGCATCTTTGGTCCAACGTGTGGGAATGTCAACTCTTTGCGTGCTGCTCTAGTCATCTATCGTCTCTATGGTATCGCGTGAGCGCTCTCCTCTGCATCCTCAGTACCAGATGCTCCGGGTCCGGTGGTGGGCAATAGCGTCGGCCCCTTTGGCCTCGAGCTCCTTCATGGTATCGTACAGGAAAAAATCAATCAAAATGGCGTTCACATTGGCCTCTGGATGCTCCTTCAAGATCTCTCGCTTGATGAGCTCCACGCACCAGATGCTGCAGGCTGCCCAGAAGGTTAGCATGGCTTGGTCAAGATTTCTCAAGGGATTCTTACCTCGAATTTGCATTTCTAGCCGCGACCCCGTCTCGAGCATCTCTTTTCGCGAGATTCTCGTCGACAATGGCGGGCTGTAGTAGAGGCAGCCCAGGATGTTGAGAATTTGTGGTACGCGATAGTCGGCGAAGATTGTGATCTTGTCAATGTCCCTGAACTCGCCAAAGCCCTCGCCGTCGAAGCACGCCCAAATGTCGGCAACGAGAATTTGCGCGCGCTTGAGGATTCGGACTGGCTTGCGGCGGCCCTCGAACTTGTGCTCGTCGCGGAAGCATGCAAAGTCTTCGGCCAAGATGTTGACCAGCTCGGCTGCCGAGCCGCCGGCGGCCTCCACCAAGTTGGCGACGCTGCAGTCGTAGTGCTCGTACAGCACCTGTCCGGCTTCGCGCAGACACTCCAGACGCTCCTCGAGCAGCGGCATCTCCTCGTCTGTCGCGGAGCGGAAGACGTGGCGTAGGGTCTCGAGGTTGCACTCATCGCGGCTCTGCCAGAAATCTGGGCTCGTGATCGGCACACCCTCATCCAAGGCGCGCTGCAGCGCTGCGACGAGACTCCAGTAGCCAGTCCACCGTTTGCCACGGTATTCGATGCAGAATCGTTCGTCGTCGGGCAGCTCAGACCAGAAGGAGAAGTTGAGAAGGTCAATGGTGAAGATGAGAGCCAGGGTGGCCTCGTCCTTGGTGTCTGGGTGGAGCTCGTGCTGATTCCAAGAGGCCGTTGAGTACGACTTCAGTTGCATCTGGTTGTAGATACTCTCGGCGGCGCGTTTGGTGGCGCGCATGTCGATGGCGACATCGATCGAGTCGTCGTAGACTGCCTCGGCGCTCTCAAGGACGCCTGTCTCAGGCTCCGACGTGACCTTGAGCTTGCCCTCAAAGTGCTGTCGCAGCAGGGCCAGGAGCTCAGGGTCGGCCTCGTCGTCGGACATAATGGGTTGCGGCGGTGCGGATGTATGCGCCGGCAGCCGGCCTGTTGTGCGATGTGGTGCGGCGGGCGGCGTGGGCAGAGTTTGATATCGCGGTGAAAGGGCTTCCGAGAAGCCGCGATTCAGGGGTCGTTGCCAACATGGGGAGAGCAGTGGCTGTTTCCATTTCGCACTGACCACGGGACGCATCGCCCGAGGGAAGAGACCCGGCGCGGGCATGACTACGGGTTCCAGGCCGGGGAGGAAGTGTCCATCATCGGGATGTGGAAGTGTAGTAAGGATGAATGACGGTCTTGACTCTGCAAAGTCATGTCATGAAGTCCGTGGGATGGATGATGCTACGACACCTGCAGATGTGAGCTCGGCCGCAGTTGGCCGGTCCGGTCTGGACAGTGCAAGTACAGTGAGCCTCAGCACTCAGCGGCCCTGATTTCTCAATGCTTGGGCAGCCAGGGTCTTCTGGTCACTTTTCGGTGCCTTCCAACCAGGTTCCAATGTCCCTCCACGTCCCGCTCTGCCGAGATGTGGGGCCGCCCCTGCCTGCCCTTGCGTTGGCCAATTGAACCTCGAGCGCTGACTTTACACCCCCACTCAAGGTACCAGCCCGCGAACCCCTGCCCGTAGCCATGAGAATGTGCCTTGATTGGCTGGACGCGCGATTCGCCGAACTCGTGCTGGTGCCTTCCTTGCTTCCCTGTTCTCCAGGCGATCAACGTTCCGTCAACCAACACAACTTGCATCGCCCAAGGCCACCAGTTTTCTTTTCCCACAAGAACCGGCCCTCCCGAATTTCGAGCCGGAAGAACCTCAGTACTACTCAATCGCCAACTCGACGTCCCGTAGCTATCTACCCGGGACAATTGACAACATCAATCCCGGTTTTCGAGCGAGGGCGTATGCGCCCACCGTCATCCGGGACAAAGTACTGCCCGTCATGGAATCCTCCGAACAAACGACTCCAGCCGCCGCTGGCGTCCCGCCTGCCGACGCAGCGCAGGCCTCTTCTGCCGGCGACGCGGCATCATCATCAGCAACTCCTGCACCCGCGCCTGTTGCGCCTACGCCTACGCCAGCACCCGCAACCGCTTCCGAACCTGCGCCAACGCCGGCGCAGGCAACCGCGCAACCGACCCCCGCGCAACGGCAAGCAGTCGATCCGCGAGGTCGCTTCTACCAACAGTCCCTAGGCGGCTCGCTGTTTGCCAAGGTGAAACAGGTAAGCCCCAGAGCGCATCTTGCGGTCAAGCTGAAGAGTTGGCAGCAACCTGCCTGCGAACCCTCCCCGCCTCAAGCTGCTCCGATCCCGAACCTTCGACTGCCACTCCTCCCAAGCGTCCCGGACACAATATTCCGTCTTAGACACTGACAATCATGGTGCAGTGCCGCGTGTTGATGGTTGGAGCAGGCGGCATCGGCTGCGAGCTCCTCAAGAACATCGTCCTCTCTGGATTCGGCGAGATTCACGTGGTGGACCTCGACACCATCGATCTCAGCAACCTCAACCGGCAGTTCCTCTTCCGACACGAGCATATCAAGAAGTCAAAGGCGCTGGTAGCGAAGGAGGCAGCGCAAGCCTTCAACCCCAGTGTCAAGATCGTGGCCCACCACGCAAATATCAAGGACTCCCAATTCAACGTCAGGTGGTTCCGCGGCTTCGACCTTGTCTTCAACGCGCTGGACAACCTCGAGGCGCGGCGGCACGTCAACCACATGTGCCTCGCCGCGGATGTGCCCCTGATTGAGAGTGGTACCACTGGCTTCAACGGCAACGTGCAAGTCATCAAGAAGGGCGTGACTGCTTGCTATGATTGCACCGAGAAGCCAATCGCCAAGTCGTTCCCCGTTTGCACAATCAGAAGCACACCCAGTCAACCCATTCACTGCATTGTATGGGGCAAGAGCTACCTGTTGAGCGAGACCTTTGGGCAGAGCGAGGATGACGCTGCCTACGACCATTCCGCCGATGCGGACAATGCCGAGGAGATTGCCGAGCTCAAGAAGGAGGCCGAGGCCCTGCGACACATCCGGGCGTCCCTCGGCACCCCTGCGTTCCCGCAGCTCCTCTTCGACAAGGTGTACAACAGCGACGTAGTGCGGTTGCTGTCGATGGAAGACATGTGGAAATCGCGGAGAAAGCCTGAGCCTCTGGAGTTTGAGGCGCTGATGCAGAAGTCGGCCGCGGCCATTGCCTCGACGCAGGACATCCTCCGTGACGACCAGAGGGTCTGGACCCTGGAGGAGAACCTGGCCGTGTTCATCGACAGTCTTGACAGACTGAGCAAACGCCTTCAGGAGCTCAAGACGACGCACCAGGACGCCTCTGGCCCGGAACCCGTCATCACATTTGACAAGGACGACGAGGACACGCTGGACTTTGTCACTGCGGCGGCGAACATTCGATCTACCGTGTTTGGCATTGAGGGCAAGTCTCGATTTGATATCAAGCAGATGGCTGGCAACATCATCCCGGCCATCGCTACCACCAACGCCATCGTTGCCGGTCTCTGTGTGCTGCAGGCGTACAAGGTTCTCAAGGGGGAGTATCAGCAGACCAAGGAGGTGCGTGCCCCCGACAATCCCTCAAGTTCTTCCCGTGACTGACTTTATGCCTAGCTGTTCCTCGCACCGAGCAACCTCAACCGGACCATGGAGTCCACTCCCTATCGCCCCCCGAACCCTAACTGCCCCGTGTGTGGCGTGTATCAGACCAGCGTCTCTGTGGACATGGCAACGGCGACGCTGGGCGACTTGGTCAACGATTTCGTGAAAATCGAGCTGGGCTATGGCGAGAAGGAGTTTGCTGTTAGCAACGAGGTTGGCCCTCTCTACGACCCTGAGGAGACGGAGAACCTTGCCAAGAAGCTTAGCGAGCTCGGCATCAAGGGCGACTCGTTCCTGACTGTCATTGACGAGGACGATGAGGACACCCTCGTCAATGTCGTGATCAACATTGAGGAGTCGTACGTCGCCATTTCTTCTAGTATTGTGTGTGCAGATGGCTGACAAGATGCACAGAACGGATCCGCAGGAAAAGCCTGTCAAGGGCCTGGTCGTTGACCAGAAGCCGCAGATTCCTCGCAAGCCCAAGAAGAAGGAGGAGCCCGAGCCAGTGCCTGTCATGAGCGAGAAGGCCAACGGCAAGCGGCCGGCCAATGACACAACCCCAGCGCCGGCCAAGCGCGCCCGTGGTGACAGTGATGTCGGCACGCCCTTGGCCAAGCGACCCAAGGTCGCAGACAAGGGTGATGATATCATTTTGATTGACGACGACGATGATGAGGTCATCTCGCTTGACTAGAGCAGACCCAGGCACTCAGACTGCACTCAGTCCACCGTCCAGATTCAGGATGCAGTTGTTTGCATATGGGTTTTGAGCAAGGAATGCCGCCGCGTCCGCGACCTCGTCAGAGGTGCCTAGCCGACGCAAGGGAATTTTTTTCTCGAGAACGTCCCTCGACATACCTGTATTGTACTTTAGTAAATGATGACCCTGGGAGACGCGATGGACTCACTGGCTAGCATGTCTGTCTCGATGTAGCCGGGCACGATGGCGTTGGTCCTGATGCGAAAGGGAGACAACTCGGCAGCTAGAGCTCTTGTAAGGCCTATTGGGGTAAATTAGACACTGGCTAGGTGGCTGGACACATGAATCACGAAGGGGGCATTTGCAACACGAAGAAGATATTTGAAAACACGCACCGAGGAGGCCTGCTTTTGATGCGGCGTATACGCTGGCGCCAGGGACGCCTTTCTGAGCCAAGAGGCTGGAGATGTTGATGATACATGCTGCGGGGGTTAGATCAAGTTGAGATGAGAATGGAGGGCGGGAGTGATTACCGTCTCTGTCTGCTGTTCGGCGCTTCATCTGGCGAGCGAGGAATTTCGAAGTCAGGATTGCGCCCATCAAGTTCGTGTCGATCATGGCCCTGGCGTCCTCGAGAGACGTCTTTTGGAGGAGCTGCCATTGAGCGACGCCGGCAGCATTGACGAGGACGTCGATCTGGCCTGTCTTCTGCCAAATGGAGTCGAGGGTAGCATGCTGGAGCTGGTACGAGTCCCCGTCGGTGCTGGTCGTTGCTGAGGATGTGAGATCTAGGACGTCGTAAGAGTGCTTTAGCGCTGACTGCGATGTGTTGGGAGAAGCGGATTTTGAGGAGTCGACTGGTGAGAGGCTGGATTGGCCATAGGGTGTAAGCTGAGAGAGGACGTTTTGCAGCTTGGACTCGTTGCGGCCGGTGAGAGTGACGAGGGCGCCATCGGCGGCGAAGCGACGGGCGATAGCTGCACCGATGCCACCGGAAGCTCCTGTGATGAGACAGTGCCGACCCTTCAGAGGAAGCAATACTCTTGATGCGGACATGACTTGATGATGGCGTCTGGTGGTGAGCCTCCTGATGCGACTGGAGCTGGATGAAGGTCGCTGTTGAAGCTCCTGCAGCTCTCATGCAGGCACATTACGTAAGGTCCTGGTAAGCTCGTGCCACGACCGACGGAGGGACTTTTGTCCACAGCGGGGAGGTTCGCCGGCTGGCTGTTCGTCCAGCTGCCAGACCAGGGGTTGACAGCGTCAACAACAGCACCCTGGCAGGGGTCGGACGTCCCGAACCATTAAGCATGGACCAATGACAGCTTTGCCGCCCGCAAGAATTCAGGGGTACAAACTGAGGCCAGACGGGGGAGAGGGGCGAGGGGGCATGCCCAGGTCTCGAACGGTTTTGGCTTCCATGTCGAGTTCCACCTGCCGCCACACTTCACCGTGCTCCAGCGTCCCCAGCGACCCAACGTCTGGGCTTCGTTCCTTCTCCGTCTCGGCCAACAGGGCACCCAGCAACACCAGCAGGGCAGATCCACCACGACAGCCCCTCGACCACGACTTTTCCTTCCCAACCCTTGCCCTGCGCGAATCGAACTCGACCACCACCCAGCTGTGCTTGCTTCCACGACCCAGGCATATTACCGACGCAGCAGGGTTCCTCGACCTAGCGACCGAGAGAACCCTCTTCCATTGCACCGAAGCCGACTCGACCCCTCTGACCGCCCGCCGCATCGACCCACGAGAGAGAGATCACGATCACACAGCCTGACATTTCGAACACCACAAACAATACATATACTCCCACATGGCTCTTTCGCCCAACGGCGCGGCCGAGGGGCGCGAGCCCGAAACCTTGCCGACCAAGAAGTCAGATGCCGCGATCGACGCGGGCCTGAGGGACCAGAATCACTGTACGTGTGGTGTCTTGTAGTCCTGCAGCCAGGCTGAGAGTGCGCAACGTGTCAATCGTGGTCGCAGCTTTGCCCTCTCCTCTCTCGCTCCCGCTACCCTACAAACAATCGCTGACCGAGGCCGCATCGCAGATAGGAATGCTCTGCCCCCGTGGCGCTACGCGATCCGCCAGCGCATGCTGCCCCTAATCCGATGGGAGACACCGTACCTTGCCTGGCTGCAGGAGAGGGTGCGCACGCCGGCCCTCGATAGCTACTTTGCCATTACTGCCAACCTCGGCACCCATACATTCTTCATGGTCGGCCTGCCCATGCTGTTCTGGTTCGGGTACACCTCGTTTGGTAAAGGGTATGCTTGCACGAAGCCCCGCCTCCAGCAATAGTTGATCTCTAACACGAACAGTCTCGTCCACATCCTAGCTTCGGGCGTCTTCTTCACCGGCTTCGTCAAGGACTTTTGCTCCCTACCGCGGCCGTTGTCACCGCCGCTTCACCGCATTACAATGTCCGGCTCCGCGGCGCTAGAGTATGGCTTCCCATCAACACATAGCGCAAATGCAGTCTCGGTAGCGCTCTACGGCATCCTAGTCTTGCGCAGCCCCGACTGCACCCTGCCCGACTCGGCCCGCCTTGCTCTCGAAATCCTGTCGTACTTTTACGCCGTGTCCATCGTCTTCGGCCGCCTCTACTGCGGCATGCACGGCTTCCTCGATGTCATTATCGGCTCCATCATGGGCGCCGGCATCTCGCTCATCGAGTTCTACTACGGCCCGCCTCTCGACGCCTACATGCACGTCAGCCCGTGGTACGCGCCGCTGATTGCCTCGCTCATCATTATCGTTCTTGTGCGCATTCATCCCGAGCCCGCAGACGACTGCCCCTGCGTCGACGACAGCATCGCTTTTGCTGGTGTCTACATTGGTCTTGAAATCGCGTCGTGGCAATACGGCCGCTTCCCGCTTGACCCCTTCCACGCCAACGCCCACTCGGTACTGCCACACGATCTGGCTGCGCTTGGCTGGGCCGTCATCGCCGCGCGACTCGTCTTTGGTGTCTTCATTGTGTTTGCCTGGCGTGAGGTCAGCAAGCCTAGCTTGTTGTGGTTCCTGCCTCACCTCTTCCGCCTCATGGAGCGTGCTGGACTCTCGCTGCCGCGCCGCTTCTTCACACCGGCTTCCGAGTACAAGTCCATCCCGTCTGGCTCCAAGATGGATACTATGATCCCGTCGGTGCGCGATATCCCTCGCGTCGTCGAGTCGATCCGCCATCCCACCACACGTGGTCGCTCTGTTTCTATCGGCCCACAGAGCGCTGCAGATGCCTACGAGACGCTTGCCTATCGTGACCGCCGTCGTCGTGAGAGCATTGGTAGCAACGGCAGCCTACGGAGCAAGAGCAGCATTCGCGACCTCCGCAGCGGCGGTGGTGACGATAGAGCCACGGCCTCTGGCGTGCAGGGCGGCGCGTTGGCCGAATATGAGAAGCAGATGGGTACAGGCACCGTGCTCGAAAGCCCGAAAGAGGAGCAGCCTGGCTTCGAGTTTGAGGTGACCCAGGCGGAGGATGAGGCCGCCGAGCGGGACATGTTCATCAAGCTTGTCCGGCCTCGCATCAGGTACGATGTCGAGGTCGTCACCAAGCTGATCGTATACACTGGTGAGTTGATACCTGTCCATGTCGCACCCCCTCTCACCCTTGCTTCAGTCGCTAATCATCCCAGGCATCGCCTATCTTGCCGTCGGTGGCATCCCCGTCATCTTCGAGTTTACCGGGTTGGGATCGAACCACCTCCGCACCCTGGCGTGATGAGCCCCGCTCCCGCCAACACCACCAAAGCCCAGCCCCCCCTGACGATCTCCGTCCTACTTGGGGGATGGGCACCACACCACGCTTTGTTCCTCCTGTGATCGGGCGAGTCTGCGGCGCGGCTCCTACCTGATCCAACTTATACATTTCTCTTCCACTTCTTGGGTGCATATTCTTTGGGCTGGTGGACTGTCTCCCACCTACCCCCCCTGGTCCACTGTGTCATGGTATCTGCTTCAGTGCTTTCCCGGGCATGGCGTTGGGGCGCTTCACGACGGGCCGGCAGGCGAGTTGGCCGGGCCCAGCACCCTATCTTCGGGGCACGGGCGGCTATGTTGTGTTTTGGATGAGAGCATGAGGTTTTCGAGTTTCTTTGGGCAAGACGAGCGGCTCCTTGTGCGTGTGCCGAATGATGAATTCCAAGTTTTTGCATGCCGCTTCAGATCGATGATAGTGAGGGCCCCTGAAGAGTCGGACATCCGCCAGGGCACTCAGTGCCAGTGCTGGTGACCTCCGCGGCACATCGGCATCGTCCCCCGAGGTTGCCTCCGTCGCCTTCTTTGCCCACCGCACGTGAGGGGCACCCCTTGTGCCTGGAACCTTCGGAGCCGATCTGCTTGCCGGACCCGCCGGACAGATGCAAGCCCTGGGCCGCCAGATCCATCCGACGAGATTATCAGATCAAGCATCCAGGCGCCATTGGCTGCTGGGTCGATCTTGAAGTGTGTCTCGGCGCGCCCTTGCAGATGCCACGGGGATTTGAGGCTACACTAGCGGTTGGCGCAAGGCAAGACACCGCAAGTCTGCAGCAAGGTGCAACAAACACCGTGATGGTAAGATGACTCTACCGGTGAGGCACAGAGCCGGAGACCGATGTGTCAATGGATTCAAGCCACATGCTTCATGAATCACTGTGGAATATGTCATAGGGACGGCGATGCAAGGAGGATAATTTGTAGGGTTGCCGCGCTCGTGGCTTTGACTTGAAGAGATGAGAGGTGACTGCAATACGCTCGAATGTTCGTCACAAACATCACGAATGAAGCCATCCCCATCTCCCCTGAATGCCAGAGTTTGCGCACACCCTATCTGGCTAGGAGGTGCCGACGTCACCGGGAAGCCTGGAAGTTGATACCTCAGGCAGGAAGTGTACGGAAGACTATATTCCCAAATCTGGAGGCATGGGGTGAACTTCATGACTAGGACTACCCTAGGGTAGTTCATCCCACGACACAGTAGACATGACGAGACAGACACGACCTCGCAAGACAGACACAACCTCCAGACATACCCTCCAGACACGACCTCTAGATATAACCTCCAGATATAAGAGACATATACAACAGATATATATATAACAGATAGACGCGACAGACAAATACGACCTAGTAGGCAGATACAACCTGGTAAATAAACACAACTCAGTAGACAGACACGACAGACAGATAGACACGACAGACAGATAGACACGACAGACGGATAGACACGACAGACAGATAGACACGACAGACAGATAGACACGACAGACAGACAGCAGGGCCTAGACAGACAGCAGGGCCTAGACAGACACGACCGAGCTTATCCGAGGACAGAATCGAGCCTGTCCAGGAACATAGCTAGCCAGTCCAGAGACATAACCAGGCCAGAAACCGAGCATCCTATGACTCAGCCAGTTCAGAGGTCGCACCAGTGCAGAGGTCGAACCAGTACAGATGTCAAACCTGTTCAGAGGTCGACGAAGTCTTCTCACCAGACAGGCAGCATGAAGACAGTCTCGGTCGCGAGGCTCACTGAGAGGTCCCTGAAAACTCCGCTCCGGGAGGGCGTAATGAAAAAGCCAGGGTGTCGGCGTAAAATTTGAAAGATACAAACTTCAAGTTATAGTCTTCCGTACAGGTGGCCCCTTCGGGCGCCAAGGGAACCCCGGGCTAGTCCCGATCGGCGGCCTTCCAGTCCATCTGATCGGAGGAAAACGAGCGCCGCCATGCAACCCACCCAATTGTAGGCGCCCCCTGGGCGTCATGGCGGGTTAGGCCAGCAAGCCAGGTAGGTACCTAAGTACCGCCGCCCGCTGCGTCACCAGCTCCTGTATTGAGACGCCGCCGTCGCCTCCGTGCAATGTTTTCGATACTTACGCCTCAATTCCGGCGGATGGAATACGGGAATGGCACACGCACCTTGCCAAATTCCTCGAGTCACGCTGACGAACGATCAACTGTAAAGGTTGATCGACTGTATTGGCCGGTTCACTGTAAAAGTCGATTTACTGGTCGATGCCCGTTCTTGGGGTCACCATCAGGCCAGTTTACCCCCGTATCGGCCCATTCTCAGCACCTGACCCGGCAGGGATGGCCCTCGTTTAGTGGACCTCAGCCTGCCAATCTCCCCCCCGCAGCTGCATCTGGACCGGCCCCGGGGGCTGCACCAAAATCTGAGGCTGCCAGCCAGTCCCAACCAACCTGGCTCCGCCCCTTCCCTTGCCGAAATCCTCGAACCTCGCATTTTCGACATCCTCCCTCGCCCTACCAGCCCGCCTGCCTGCTGCACTTCCCGACTTCCACCACAGCCGACCGCCGCAATCCAATATACCGCCAGCAAGCCGGGAACTCGCCGAAAAGAAGTCGAACCAAAGAATCAACAACGCTGCATGGCTGGCCGCATGTAGTCATGTCAACCGAGGCCGCCAGCGCCCCTGCGCCGGAGCATGTCTCTGCGCCAGGCACTGCGCACCCACACCCGCAACTGCAACCGCAATCGCCGACCGCCGCCCACGATGGCGACCTCCAGCAACCCGCCGATGTTATCCAGTGCGCGAAACCCGCCTTCCTACACTCGCCACCGGATAGCAACAACGTCGCAAAGTCAGAAGGGTCCGATTCGGAGCTGAGCGATCTGGATGAAGATACCTTTGCGCCTCCCCAGAATGTCGAGCCCACTGTCGGGCCCGAGGCCGAGCCTGTCGGGCAGACCGAGCCACCTGTCGATGAGATTGGCGAGGTTATCCCGGACCATTGGTCTGGCACTGTTCCCGTGTTCTGTCCAACGATGGATCAGTTCAAGGACTTCAAGAAATTCGTAAGGGCTCCTTCCATCCTACCCATGCACCGCAGGCGCAGGCGCAGGAAGGCGCAGGCGCAGGAAGGCGCAGGCGCAGGCGATCGGTCTACCTGCTAACGGCATGCGTAGATGGAGAAAGTTGACAGCTACGGCATGAAGTCGGGTATCATCAAGATCATTCCGCCCAAGGAATGGAAAGAGAAACTGCCCAAACTCGACGAACTCGTTAAGCAAATCCGCGTTCGCGAACCAATCGCGCAGGAAATAATGGGCTCGGGCGGAACGTACCGGCAGGTCAACGTGCTCCATGGGCGATCCTACAACCTCCCTCAGTGGCGCAAGCTGTGCGAACAGAGCGAGCACCAGCCGCCCGCCCGTCGCGGCGAGCGACGAAACGCGGCGGCCGAGAAGCCCAAGGCTCCAAGGCCCCGCCCAGCCGCTGCGCCGAAGACCGCGCCGGCGGCCAAGAAGCGAGGAAGCGCTCGAGCCCGTACCCGCGGCGGCCGTAAGAAGGCCAAACAGGAGGCCGAAGCCGAGGAGGATGAGGACCGTCCGATGACGCCGGTATCGCCGAAGCTGAAGCCCGAGGAGGAGACACCTGTCAAGACGGAGGTCGTCACGCGGTCCGTCGAAGAAGAAGAAGACGAGGCCGACGAGCCACCCGTCGTCGGCAGGATGGGAGGCCGTATGGGCGGCGTCGTTAGACCGGCCAAGTCCAAAGCCCAGACAGTCTCGGCCCGTCGGAAGAACGCCCGACGCGAAGGCTCGGCTGCCATCGACGAGGAGGCTTTCAAGGAGTTTGACTACGAAATGGACATCTCCGACTACACGGCTGAGAGGTGCGAGGAGCTTGAGAGGGCGTACTGGAAAACCCTCACATACGCACCGCCTCTCTACGGTGCTGACATGCTCGGCACGCTCTTTGCCGAGGACACAGAGGAGTGGAACTTGAACAAGCTACCCAACCTTCTGGACGTCATCGGCACCAAGGTACCGGGCGTCAACACTGCCTACCTCTACCTGGGCATGTGGAAAGCCACTTTTGCCTGGCATCTCGAGGATGTTGACCTTTACAGCATCAACTACCTTCACTTTGGCGCGCCAAAACAGTGGTACAGCATCTCCCAGGGCGACGCGAGGAGATTCGAGGCCGCCATGAAGCAGACCTGGCCGGGCGACGCAAAGTCTTGCGACCAGTTTCTTCGACACAAGGGCTACCTCATCTCGCCCCAGCATCTGAAGCAGCACTTCAACATCACGGTCAACAAGTGCCTGTCATATCCCGGAGAGTTCGTCGTCACTTACCCCTACGGCTACCACTCGGGCTACAACCTGGGCTACAACTGCGCCGAGGCTGTCAACTTTGCCCTCGACTCGTGGCTGCCCATGGGAAAGATCGCTAAGCGCTGCGAATGTGCCCAAGCCCAGGACAGCGTATGGGTAGATGTGTACGAGATTGAGCGCAAGCTCCGCGGCGAGGAGACCGAATATGAGGAGACGGAAGAGGAGGACGACGAAGAAGACGAGGATCTCGAAGACGCCTCCGGTCTGCCTAGTCCGCCCGAAAGCCACGGGATCCGGTTCAAGGCACCCTCACGCAAGCGCAAGCGGGACCCCAAGGAGAAGGAGGGCAAGAAGGTCAAAAAGGTCCGCATTCGTATCAAGACTCGTGTGGAACCGCCCTGCTGTCTCTGTCCCAACGATCTGGCCAACGCCGAGCTTCTGGAAACCGACGATGGGCGCAAGGCGCACCGCATGTGCGCCCTCTACCTGCCGGAGACCTACATCGACATGGTCGACGGCAAAGAGGTTGTGGCCAACGTCGGCGCTATTAGCAAAGAGCGCCTTGATCTCAAGTGCTTGTACTGTCGGTCGAAGCGCGGAGGCTGCTTCCAGTGCTCCCACAAAAAGTGCGCCCGCGCCTACCACGCCACATGTGCCGCCGCAGCGGGCGTGTTTGTGGAGGAGGCCGAAGTCCCCGTTTTCGACGAGGATGGGACCGAGTACAAGGAGCAGGCCTTCGAGTTCACCTGCCGATTCCACAGGACCAAGCGCGACAGAAAGTTCGACGGTGCCGCTCTGGAGGACGATCTCACCATCGAGAACGCTGCCAGAGCGCTTACGCCAGGCGAGACGTGCCAGATGCAGTACTACAAGGGAGATATCTTTGCTGGCATCGTCGTGGAGAATCGTGCCGATGAGCACACGGTCCTTCTCGACATCCTTCCGACAGGTGACCGCGTCGAGGTGGAGTGGAAGTGGCTACTCGTGCCGGACCCAGCAGACTATCGCCTCCCTAAGGCCTCGGCCAACGCGATTCCGCTGCCGCCCACGCGCAAAGCCAAGGAGAAGCTCAATGCCAAGCGCACGGACGAGCAGCTGCCTCGCAAGGACGATCCGTTCGTGGACGGGGGTTTCCAGTGGGCAGAGTTTAACACTTGCAAGCTGGACATCAACAAGGACCAAGCCAAGCTCGACCTCACCAAGGACAACACGATGTGGTATTTCCTCGGCAAGGGATCCAGCGATGCCAAACCGCAGTACACCGAGAGCCTGGCTCTGCCGCGACACAATCCCAGGAGCAATTTCCTCGACACGCTGCCCAAACCACCTAAGAAGGTGACGGAGAAGCAGAAGCCAGCGCCTAGACCAGTCGCGAAGCCCGTCTCTGCGCAGATCATGCAACAGCCCTTTGTCAACCAGTTCTCTACAACCATGGGAGCTGCGCCTTCGCCGGCTGCACCCCCAGCTGGAGCCCCTGTGCGGGCTCCCGTCCAGACTCCGGTCCCGATTCCGGTCCCGGCCCAGGCCCAGGCCTCTGCTTCCGACACTGGCGCACCCGCGCCTCCTGCCATTTCCAAGACGGAGAAGCCGTACGTTTACAAGCCGCGGAAGCCTGTTCAGCCAACGTGGACCGGCAGTCCGCAGGGCTATACCCAGCAGCAATTCGCCTCTCGCAATTCTCCCCTGCCGTCTCCCCTCCCGCAGCAGCCTGTCTACCCCAACAACAGCTTGCAAGGCCAAGCGGGCTACTTCACGCCAGGTGCCCAGCAGCCGGTCAACCGCATGCCGCAGCCTGCCGCTTACAACCCGGGAACGCCCTACGCCAACAACGCCACGTTCACACAGCAAAGATTCGTTCCGCCAACCGGAGCGGCTGGATATACGCCGCAGACATCCCGCAGCCCTCCGGTGTCCAGCCCGGGCATGGGATACGGGGCCCAGAATTGGCAGGCCCCCCCTCCGCATCAGCCGTACCAGCAACCTCCGCAGTACCAGAAGCCGGCTGCCAAGCAACAACTGGCACCTCGTCCGGAACCGCAGAGGTCCCCGTACGCCCCGTCACCATACGGCGCTCAGGCCCCTCCCTACCCGCATCAGCCGTCATATCCTGCGCATGCTACACCGCAGCCGGCGCCTTCCGAGAGACAGCAGTCTATCTACCAGAAGTATCCCTTCTTCATGATCAACTACAACAGGTGAGTTTTTTGATACAGTTGTTTGGCCATTGCTAACCTTGCCCAGGAACCGTGACCACTACCGATCGCCGTATAACCCCAGCGGTGGGTTCATGAACGGGTACGAGGGCAATTTCAAGGCTCACATGATGAACTCGCCCTTCTCGGTTGTCGAACGATATGCTCAGCCCAGCTCTGGAAACTATAGCTCGCCGGCGCCGCCAATTGCACAAACCCATGCGCCTGTTGCGGCTGCTCCGCCGGCACCAGCTCCTCTCGCCGAGCAGCAGCAAGCTCCTCAGAGGCAGCAAAACGCTGGCCAGACGCAGTTCATACACTACACGCAGTCGAATCCATTCAGCAGCGGCCCTACCCAGAGCCGACCTCTCCAGCCACTTGGGCCTGTCCTCACCAGCCGGCCGCCTTCAGCACCGACGCAACAGCCCGTAACGACGAACCAGCCTATGATTCGGCCGCAGATGGCCAACCCGCCTACTGCCAACGCTGCCCCTACATTTACGCCTCAACGTCCCATCATGCCGATGCAGAGCCCGGCAGCGCCGCAGTCTGCGCCCTCCATGGCGCCAGCTGCACCGCCGCCGACAGTCATGAGTCCGCCGGCAACCGCACCAGCGAAACCCGCCCCAGCAAAGATTCAATACAAGGTCAGCCAGCAACATTTCATTTCTCAGTCTCAACAAATTTTCACCAATCGTCAACCTCGCCGCCCACCACAACACGAACTAACAGCAGAGTAGATCCCCGAGAAGCAGACCCCTATCCCGCTGCCGCCCATGTATCTGGCCGCCGCAAAGAAGAAGACGCCAGCTACGGTCGCCGCGCCGATTATTACACCTGTAGCAACACCGAGCCGTGCGTCAGAGGCAGCGGTCACCAGTATCGAACGCCCTACGTCGTCGTCGAAGAGCACGTCACAGAGTACGCCTGTCCCGGCGCCTTCCCCGAGCCGGCAGCCGCCGGCGGTGCAGCAGCAGGGCTCCCGTATTCCGCAAACGCCAGTGCCGATTCCTATGGCTCGGCCCATGGCTACACAGCCGGCCCCGGCTGCCGTGCGACCGGGCTCCAGTTCTTCCACCACCCTTCCTATGGCCCCTCCCCTTGGAGGGCCGGTCCCGCAGGCCCAGGCCATTATGCCCACGCCGCAGCAAACATTTGGCTCGCCACCAGCAGCGTCCCCGCCTCAAGTGGCGAGCCCTTCATCCAAGCAGGCGCCCAAGGCTTTCCGGCCAGTTTCGATGACGCCTATTCCTTTGCCTCCGATGCCTGGGAGGGCACCCCGCAACTTGGTTTTGGCCAGCCCGGTCTTGACCAGCTCGGCGTCAGAAAGCCCAGCGCCCACGGCCGCAGCTTTGGTGCTTGAAGGCATCTCGGCCGACGCGGAGAAGGACATCAAGCGAAGCCAGTGGTCGAAGAAGGCTGCCAAGGTGGCAGAAACCACAGACGAAGAGATGACCGGCGTCGGATTTCCCGACGTTCCCAGGGAATCGATGGCGCTCGTAGAGCAGATGATGGTTAATCTGCGTCGAGCGAGCTCTCAGAGCGCCCCGGATTACTGATGGTTCGCATGACGTTCTGAACGAGAATGTGTGGACGACTGGACACGAAATGGATCATGATGTCTCGAGGGGCAACCCGCAGCGGATTTGATTTTGGGAGGCAAGGTTTGGAGTTTGGTTGGAGGCGTCAGCGGTCTCATGCGCATCCATGGTTGGTGTCTCGGTATGATTAGCGAACCTGTACGGCATAACCCAGGAATTAAGTTGGTGATTTTTTGTGGTACAGCACCGAGTTGCTGGGTGAGTGACGCGCCATATATTACGTGCCGCGAACTTTCATTTCGGGAACATGGGGTTACGGTTGCATCGCCAGGGGCAGACAGAGCGGAGGAGAGGAAGCGGGCCACTAACAACAGATGGCTGCCATGTTGATGGCATGAGGGCGGATGATCGGAAGCCGTCTACCGCGTGACATGTGCTCACGCCACCCCCATGTCGACCGTTGATGCAGCTCCAAGATGGGGCGAATGTCGGGGTAACGGCCGGCTTGTCCTCGCTTGGCCGGGATGGAGTCCGCCACGCGGGGAAGAAGAGAAACTGGGCGCTCGCCGCTCGCCGCTCTTGGTCCTGAACGACGACCCGAGTGGAGCGTTAGTGAGGCTTGTCGAGCTCAAGCATGCGGGAGGCACGGAGAGGGCGCTCTCGCCAATGGACGTTGCAATTGAGAGGGGAGCCGGAGAGTCGAACCGGCGCGGCGGACCGAGCCAGGGGTTGTTGGCCCCAGGGGCGCAGGGGCAAAAGGCGGGCGGCGGCCGGGAGATCTAGCCCTTTCGGATATCCGGGCTGGCTTCCTCCGCCCTGTATCGACGTCGGATACTGGCGGTGATGGACGGCCAGGCTGGACTCGTGGAGTCCCAGCCTGCCATGAGGCCCATGAACGACCACCGCCCCCTCCGGTACAATGGGCGATCAGCATGTTTGCGCGCTAGTAGGCGTGCAGGCCTCCACCTCGTGGCTGGCAGAATGGACGTCTCCCCCCTCATCAGGGTTGAAGGTGAGCGGGCCAGCGCTGGCCGTCATGAGCGGGCGACCTTCTTCCGAGGTCCTCTGGGGGATTGAACGGGGGGGCGACGGTGGAGATTATTGGCCAATGCATCTTTCCCCAGGTTGGGGTAAATGGAGGGTTGCAGCGAGGCCGTCGGGAGAGAGAGGCGAAGAATAAATACAAGGGCAGAAGGGCGTGCCCGTCTGGGTAGGAGGGTTTTGTTGATTGTGCTTCAGTCCTGAGCCTCTCTGCCGCCTTTGTCCCGAATAGCTTCCCCGAATCATCATCACCATGCGTCTGGAACTCCTCTCGGCAGCCAGCCTCCTCGCCGCCGGTGCTGCTGCGCGCTGCGTGCCCAAGGGCTTCGTCACGACAAAGGGCACCGAGTTCTACCTCGACGGCAAGCCATTCCGCTTCGCCGGTAGCAACGCCTACTACTTCCCCTTCGACAACGTACGTCTCCTATCTGGTCGGTGGAGGGTTGCCTCCCAGTGACTAATATGAAAATAGAACCAAGCCGATGTTGAAAAGGGCCTAAACGCGGCCAAGGACGCCGGTCTCAAGGTGTTCCGTACCTGGGGCTTCAACGACAAGAACGTCACCAGCGACTACGTCAACGGTCTGCCGCAGTACGGCGGCGAGGGCGCGGGTGACACGGAGGTTGTCTTCCAGCGGTGGGAGAATGGCAAGTCGACCATCAACCTCGAGCCGTTTGACAAGGTTGTCGCTGCTGCGGAGGCAACGGGCATCAAGCTCATCGTTGCCTTGACCAACAACTGGGCCGACTACGGCGGTATGGACGTGTACACCATTAACCTGGGCTACAAGTACCACGACGATGTAATTTCACCATGGAGGCATCCTATGTCCTGCTTGGAGTGGCACTGACATCAGTGCACAGTTCTACAAGGAGCCCGAGATCAAGGACGCGTTCAAGCGCTACGTCAAGGAGTTTGTGACTCGCTACAAGGACTCGCCGTCCATTTTCGCGTGGGAGCTGGCCAACGAGCCCCGCTGCGGCGCCGATGGCAAGAGGAACCTGCCTCGCAGCGCGGACGGCTGCAACCCCGAGGTCATGTCGGCGTGGACCGAGGAGCTGAGCGACTACGTCCGCTCCATTGACCCGTACCATCTCATCACCTGGGGTGGCGAGGGTGCTTTCAACCGTGTTTCGGAGGACTGGGCCTACAACGGCGCTGATGGCTCCGACTTTGACCACGAGATGACCCTGAAGGTGAGCCTACATTAACCATCCTCTTTTGTCCCATGCTAACCCTGTCAGAACATCGACTTTGGCACATACCACCTGTACCCCGACTGGTGGTCCAAGACGGTCGAGTGGTCGAACCAGTGGATCCTGGACCACGCCGAGGTGGGCGTCACGGCCAACAAGCCCGTCGTATTCGAGGAGTACGGCTGGCTCGAGGCCGACAAGCGTCTCGAGTGGCTCGGCCAGGTGCGCAACGAGACGCGCCTGGAGGTCATCAGCCACTGGCTCGAGCTGGCGCGCGAGGTCAACCATGGTGCGCTGTACTGGCAGTTTGGATACTGCGGGTACAGCTACGGGTGCAACCACAATGATGGGTTCACTATTTACCTGGAGAACGAGGAGGCGCAGGAGCTGGTGTATGACCATGCTGCTATTGTCAATGGCGAGGCGTAGGCTGCGCTTGGTGGCTTGGTTTTGTCTGAGTAAGGGGTTTGCTCGAGCGAGATAGATCGGCCGAGAACATATACATATGACACTGCTCAGAAATATCACAAGCAACACGTCAGAGTCCAAATATGTCGACGATGAAGCGGTGGTCAGTCTTGCCCGATTTTAATACTGTCCAGAGATCCTTGTACCCCGTGTCCATGTTAGTGGCTCCACCAGATCACCTCGCTTTCACTAACATAGAGCCCCGACACGCCCAACGCCACGACTACGACCCACCAAATTGCTGTCGACGAAGGCGTCCACATTTCAACCAACCTACAACTTCAGGCCCTCGCGTCTCCTCACCAGTCGACTCCTGCGTCGCGCGTCCTTGCTCGCACAGCGCGGTTACCATGTTCCGCGGCGGAAATGTTCAAATTCGTGTCCGACAACGTCGGTGGAATCGGTACGAAGCGCAAGCTCGCCCAGAAGCCCTGCGAATCATGCAAGAAGCGCCATGTGAGCCATCTAGTTTTTGGTACTACGCCTTCAATCCTGGTATGGTAGCTAACAGTCATTTAGAAACGTTGCCCTCATGTCAAACCAGACAGCAGTACCCCGACGCCATCGCCATCCACAAATGGCAGGGATGTACGCGCAGTCGAGCCCGTCGTGCCGGACAGCCCTTCAAGTGGCACCAGCATCATTGTTGAGCCGCGGCCACCCTCGTCACAGACAAGGCTCGCATCTGCCCTCGAGAACAACCCGCCGCCGCCCGACTCTCGCGACCCTCCATCGGACGGCGTATTTCTACGCTTTGTCGGTGACCTGCGCCCAGAGGCGTCCTTCCTTACCTACGGCAATCGGGACGGAAAGCGACGCGGCGATATTGGCGTCTGGCTCGGCCAGAAGCCCGATGACCAGACGGCAGGTGACGGTGACGGCGACGGCTTCGTGACAGTCGAGCCCAACGGACGACCATCCTTCCGTCTCGCTGGACTTGCTGGTCTCGAGGCTCTTCACCCCTACATGCGCCGCGAGTGCGCGTCGGTTCTCCCGGTCGACTATGCACGCTTCGAGACCGTCTACTTTGCCAAGTTCGATCCCCTCTTTCCCATTCTCCACGGCGAAAAGCTCAGCGAGCATGATTTCATGGACTACACTGTCTTGAAGCAGTGCGTGTGTCTGATGGCCGCACTCGACCCCTCGCTGAGACCACACCTTAAGCTACCGCATGTCCACGGCCTCCTTTCGCAGGCAGAGTTCCGCGCCTCTGTGGCCGCCGCTGTAAAGCAGTCGCTCGACACTGGCTTCGTTCGCGACCGCATGGTCGTGCTCCAAGCCACGGTGCTCATGGCCCTCTACACCGACGGCACCACCGAGACCAGCGAGGTGTCGACGACGTACTGCGCCCAAGCCGTGTGTCAATGCCAGACAATGGGCCTGCATCTTGGCTGGCTCAAGGACGGCAATAGCACTGCCCGCTCGCGTCGCGTGTTCTGGTGCATCTGGGTACTGGACCGCCTCAATGCCGCCACCAACGGCAGGCCCATCGTGATCCACGACCAGGACATTGATGATCGCGTCTGGGAGGCTGTAGTCGAGCAAACTCCTGCTTTTCGCCTCTTCATCCAATTATCACGTCTTTTCGACGAGGCGATCGCCCTTTACCGCCCCCGCGCCGTGCCGCAGCCGCCAAAGTTGCCGCCCGCATTTGAAGATCTGGTATGCGAGGCCAAGGCTGTGGACGTGGCCACCCCGCTGCTCGTCACCCTCGAGCTCTTCTACCTGGCAGTCGTCATCATGCAGAGCGGTCCGGAACGGGCTGATCCGAAAGGTGAGCGCACCACGGGGCCAGGATTCCAGGTTCACGCGGCGTCCCTGATCGTCGAGCTGGCCACCGGCGAGTACAAGTCGTCCATGACCTTCTGGGCAGTTCTGCCCTTCACAGTATCGATAGCATGCTCTGTGGCCTACAAGAACCTGCGCAACAGCAGCGTCACCTACAAGCGCAAGCAGGCATACACCCTATTCCACAGCACATGCGACATCCTCGACGATCTCAGCAAACCGTTTCCCTCGGCGCAGTACATGACCAAACTCGCCAGGGAGACTCTCAAAGAGGTCGAGCGAGTCTCTACTTCCCGAAACAAGGGCAAACCAGCCGAAGGACGTCAGGCCCCGGCAGAATCAGCCTCGGGGACGGCAGATGCTCCGCCAAGGGGCACTCAACAGCCAGGAAGCACTGTGTCGACGTCGCAAATGGAAACGCCGGCATCGCGGGGGCCTCAATTCATGGAGCCCTACGTCTACGGAGACCCCGCGGCCCTGGGAACGCTAGACCCGGGAATCCTCACAGGCATGGACTTTGCAGATGTCGGGGGCATCTTTGACGACTTTGACCCAAACTTCCAGCTCAACAGGGTCGACGCCGTTTTCTCAGCCAATTTGAACCCAGCTATGCCGCTCTTCCCGATGGACTGGATGGAAGAAGGGCCTTCCCTCCAGTGAGAAGTCCGCCCGCAGCCTCCAGATTTCCTGCGCGCCATCGAGATGGATGGGAGGGAGGGAGGGCGGAGGTGGCAAGTGGCTGTCCGTCGGTGAGTTCCCAAAACGGACAACCCGTTGGTTAATGTGGAGGCGGGTTTGCCCTTTTTCTCGTCGCCGCCATGTCGGCACTTCCGGAAACAGAAAAGGGGCGTCAGTGTCTGACATCGGACCGTTGACACATTGAACGCCAGACGAAGAAAGATGAACCTGGGGTAGATGGCTCGGGGAAGAGCTCGGTGTCCTTTAAAGAAGGCTTCTGCTGTTTCTTCCTACCCCTCATGCATCCTTGCGTGCTGCTTCGAAAGCCGACACCTCAACCACAACACCCACCTTGAATATACCACACCACTGACACGTTCTGCATACACTCGCCATGCTTAGAACCCAGACGATTCGCGCCCAGTCCGGCCTTTTGGGCCTGGCAAAACGTCAGCGCCGCGCCATCATGGGCCAAGCTTCCCGGAAAGAGGGCGATATCTCTGCCGTCTTCCGGTCCTTGTCAGGTGGCGAGGATGTACCACTGCCTCCTAGGTTCGCAGACATCAAACGCAGCCTCCTCGAACGCAGTGCAGGGAGGGAAGCTCTCCAAGAAAGCTGGAACCGCTTGTTGGAGAAGCTCGCCTACGAGACGGCACATATCAAGGCCAACAGGGCGACCATCATCCCCGAGATCGACTTTGCCGACATTGGCAGCCCATCGGAGGCGTTCAATGAGGCGTTCAGAAAGAGAGGCATCGCTGTTGTGCGCAAGGTCGTCCCTGAGAAGGAGGCTCGGGGGTTCAAATCGGAGCTTGAAGAGTACATTCAAGCAAATCCATCCACAAAGTGTACGTCCTCATTCCATGCCACACCCCCGCTGGCAAGATGCTAACATCATCCAGCGTTCCCGGCTGAGAACCCTGCCGTCTTTGAACTCTACTGGTCCCGACCACAGATGATCGGCAGGACCCATCCCAACATGCTCAAGGCCCAAGCCTTCCTCATGTCCTACTACCACTCCAAGGACCCCGACGCCGAGGTTTCGACCGCGCAGCCCCTCGTCTACGCCGACCGTCTCCGCATCCGCCAACCTGGGGACGCCGGCTTCGCCCTGGGGCCACACGTTGACAGTGGTAGCGTGGAGCGGTGGGAGGATGAGGGCTACGGGCGCGGCGGCGTGTACAATGAGGTTTTGCGCGGTCGGTGGGAGTCGTTCGACCCCTGGGAGACCAGCACCCGACTCAATGCCGTGTCGGACTTGTACCAGGGCGCCGGCTCATGCAGCATGTTCCGCATGTTCCAGGGCTGGCTGAGTCTCTCTCACACATCACCAGGCGAGGGCACACTGCAGGTCAACCCTCTCTTCAACCTTGCGACGGCGTACTACCTTTTGCGACCGTTCTTCGCGCCGCGAGGTGGAGACCCATTGTCAGCCAGTGCCTGGACGCTTGAGGAGTCAACGACACCGGCCCTTCAAGGCGCAGAGCCGGGCCTGTGCCAGGAGCTCAACGAGACGTGGCATCCGCATCTGGACTTGGCGAACACAATGGTTCATGTGCCGCATATTGCGCCCGGCGACTACGTGGCGTGGCACTGCGACACGATTCACGGTGTCGACAAGGTGCATGCCGGCAAGAGCGACTCGAGCGTCCTGTACATCCCGAGCTGTCCGGTGACGAAAGCGTCCATTGACTATGTGCAGCAGCAAAGGGCGCACTTTGAGACGGGGATTCCGCCAGTGGACTTCCCCGGTGGTGTGGGCGAGAGCGCGCATGTTGGACGGCCGACGACGAAGGATCTGAAAGCCTTGGCGAGCTACGAGGGGTTGCGTGGGTTTGGGTACGCGCCGTTCGACGTGTCTGCTGCGAAGAGCGAGGGCGAGCGGGCGGTGCTTGAGTATGGCAACAGTAAGCTGCCGTGAGGTGATTCAGGGGTCAGGTCAGGGGCAGCGCATGTCGGACCTCACTTTCAATGCTTTGATCTATGTTCAAATTCAACGACGCCAACGAAATCATACATGCTCATTCTACCTTACAACTCCACACCTAGTCGGTTCTTCATGGCTTCCTTGAACTCCCAGTATCCCGCCCTCCACGCCTCACTGATACCCTCTATCGGCGCATGCCCCAGTTCCTTAGCATCAGCGTCAAGCCATGAGTTCAGCGAGTCGAGGTACTCAACCTCGGCCCCATGGGCGCGCAGACTGTGGAAATCCCTGCCCAGACCGCGGTCGGCAACACGCTCGCGGTACTGTCGTCGCCTCTCGTCCTTCGGTGGCAGGCGTGCTTTGCCGGCCAGCACGCGTGCGACGGCTTGGGCTTGGAAGCTGAAGAGAGAAAATGTTGAAACGTGATAGGGGGCGCCGACGAAGGCGAGAGTGGGATCTTCGATGTACCAGATGTCTCGGTGGAGGTTATGTGTCATGTCGCCCTCACGAGTGACGAGGAGGCGGTCGCCGGCTTCTTCTTGGGGTGCCGTGTCCGAGTGCAGGTCTTGGAGGAAGGGGTAGGACGTGATGTATCCCGTGCCGAGAACGACGTTGTCAATGTCGTCGATGACCCGACCGTCTGTAAGGACGATGCGGCCGGGGAGATGATCATTGGGTCCAGCTGTTGACGTCTCATCAAGCTCGAACCGTGCCACGCCTGCGACGCGCTCGGCGTTGGCTGGGAGGAGGATGGTTGGCAGATCATACTTGCCGAGGCGTGTGCTCTGGTAGACCTTGTTCGCCTTGCCATCTAGCTCTCGGCAAATGTCAACAGAGGAGACGCCGCCACCAATGATGAAGAGGTTCTTGTCGGTATAGGCGTCTGGACTCCGGTAGCGCTTGGAATGGGTGACGCGGTCGGGGAAGGCCGCTTTCCAGGCAGCAAGGCCTGGGATGTCGGGGACGCGGGGCATGTTGTAGTGACCTGTGGCGACGACGACGGCGTCAAAGGTCCAGTCTTCGTCGGTGAGGGCGCCGGTTGTCTCGTCGAGACGGACGGCGCGGACATGCCAGCGGGAGCCGTCGGGGGATTTTGTGACACCGTCGACGCGGGTCCCGAAGCGGGTGACGGCGTTGACGCCTGTGTCATGGGCGAGTTGTTGGACGTAGGCTTCGAGGTTGCTTTGGCTGGTGAAGTCGGGGGTGCCTTCTGGCCAGGCGCCGAGGTTGGAGGACATGAGCCGGGTTGGGACGTTGTTCATGAGGCCACTGGGGGTGTTAGTGGGAATACCTACCTACAGGAAGAGGGAGGGGGACTGACGCATAGCATGGCCCGGGGGGTGAGAAACGAATGCGATCCGTGTCAGAGGGTGGTGTTGATGTCTTTGAGGTATCCTGATCCCCCGGCGGCGGCGTAGGATACCGAAGCTCGCCTGGCCGTGACAGCCGATAATCACCTTCAGACGGCTTCTCATTTGGGTAGGAAGGCTCTTCAGCCTTGCGCTCATCATAATGCCACACGCCGCCAGCAATGTTCGATCGGTCAAAGACTGTGACAGACAAGCCTTCTCTCAGGGCATAGGCAGCAGAGCAAACACCACTAATACCGGCGCCGATGACCGCGACCGACGCAACGCCAGAAGGGGGAGACTGCGGAGGAGAGGCCATGCTGAGACAAAAAGGGGCAGGGGGGTATGGGTATCGATGGTTGTACAAAGTCAGGGGTTGGACACTGTGGTAAATGACGGCGGCATGGTCTGGTAGATGTACTCGGGCATGTCTTGGTGCTACGGCCCGGTGCACGGGGATGGCTTATCAAGATGTTTCCGATGTTGGCGGCCTTTGTTGCCGATGTTGGATGTGGTGGCCCCGCGGTGGGCTGTTTGCGGAGGGGTCGCTGAAGGCGTCATCGCCCTAGAGGCCGATGCTCCGAGGGGGGTTTCGGGGAGCACGCAATTCGTGGCGGGATGGTGACAGGCGGTTATCGGCCAGGGGAAGAAGCAGCACCCACGCCATGGTGGTCTTGGAGAGGGGCGATCGCCTCGCGTGGGATTTGTCGTGCATGATGAGGTCTTGGTGATGGTGTGGGTTGGGTTGGAGGTGTGGGAATGGGAATGGACCCTGAGGACGCCACTCACACGTGGAGGTCTGTCGTGGCGTGCTTGGTGCATGGATGAGGAACTGGTTGGGTTCGGGGAGTTTGTGGGATGTTTGGAGGGGTATGTTGCCGAGGTTCCATGTCTGATGTGGTGGAGGTTTGAAGGATGAGGGCGATGGTGTTTTGTCGGGACGCCCACCTGGCTGGGCCATGTGGTTTGCCGGTTGCATACCCCGGCTTCCAACAATAGCTGAGTCAATGCCTTTCTTCAACTCTTGAGCTCTTTCATTTTAGTCCCACATGCTTCTTGGTGCCGTCGTCGAATCCGTAGGGCTGGACTTGTGCTTGGGGCGCTGCCAAGAGGATGCGACTCCTATCCTGTCTCAGACATGGAGCACCCTTGATCTGAAGGGCTTTTAATTGCGGATATTTCTATGAAGATATCAGAAAACTGATTTGTTTCGATGTTCTTTGGGGGCTTCGGCTTGCCTGATACCTCCTTGTCTGGTCTGATTGGTGGTCGTGCTGAGATGCGACCGAGGATGGGTGAACAAATGGCACGTCGGCGACAATTACTTCTCCCAAGAATGAAACTGCATTTCATAATAGTCTTCATTTTTCACTTGAATCAATCCGAACTTACGAGATGCGCCATTCCGATGGATCTTAGTTTCCCATCCGAGGTCAGAGTTGACTGTCAGGTGGAAGACTTCCGCCGACATGCCCGAGCCTCGGATGCCCTGAAGGCCCGCATTGGGAGATGTTTGCCTGGGCATGGCCAGAAAATCATGTTGAATCAATAGTCAGACCAAGCAGAGAACAAATCGTCTGCTTTGTTGTCCTTTGGGGAGGGATGTTATGCTGTAAAAACCCCGTCCATCCCTCAGCAAGGGAGAAACCTCGGCCAGACCGCCGGGTACCGCAACCTCAATGACAGCCCTATTGACGGAACATTTCCTGCGGTCGGATGATCCGGGGACGAATCTCCACCCCGAGGGGAATTTGCCGACATGCCGGGACTTTGAGTCGCGGATGAGATGAAAAGAGGAGGGGAGCAGGGGGGTGGCCTGCTTCAGGAGTCGAGTCCAGTGTTTGAAGTGTAAAGTTCGGGAAATTTGGGGTCATTGGGTGGGATCGTCGGTTCTAGATTTTTCTTTTTGAGGTCACGTCTGGTAGCATGAAGCTCTTCTTCAAGCATCGGAGGGTAGGGGCCGAATAATTATTGAATGGTGGTAGGATTGGAGCGCGTGTTGTACTTGAGGTTGCAGAGATGTAGATGTATCGTGAAAACATCGACCTTTGGCCATCACCCTTTGACTCTCATCATTCCATTGGGGCGCTAATTCTTACCCAAAGCATACCTACTTTAAGTAAAGGCTAGAACATGACTTGATCCCCGGGTCATTTCCCCCTTTGGCCCGTCCTCCTTCTTCCGGAAGCAACCTCTTCTCGTACCATTCCATGCAACACAACATGGGTAAAGGGTCCAGGATCATGGCCGCCCCAATAAACACCCGCCTGTTCATCTGGTGATGGTTGTACGGGCCTCCACTTGGTCGCAAACTGATTGAATGGCAGGGGATACTACAGGGGGATCCAAGTGCCGGTCTTTACTTGCCCCGAAGGATTGTTGTCTTCCCTTGCACCAAGATGATGGACTGAGTAAGGGGACTCAACATAAAAGCAACACTCACTGCCACTCCATGCCTCAAGACTTTTGCTTCATCATCTCTTCCATTTTTCCTTACTTCCCTCCCGCAGTTGCCTGGCTGCACTGCTCTCCCAAAATGCTCGGCTCCAAACTCATCCTAGGCATGGCCTGGGCCGCCCTCTCCATCATGGCCCCCGTCGTCGACGCCAAGTCCGTCTTCATCCCTTCCTCATGGGCTCAGACCGGCGAGGTCCCCTGGGTCCAGTCTCGCACCCGCGAGTCCGACAACTTTATCCTCCTCTGGGGTGAAAAGTCCGGCACAAACCCTACCTCCGCCGCGAGCCCCTACAACTTTGACCCCGCCAACATCGTCACCCAGCTCGAGACCCTCTACCGCTACTACATGGACACCATGAAGTTCACCCCCAACTCGGGCGCTGTTGCCCAGTACAAGATTATTGTCATCATCACAAATACATGGAACCGCGCCGAGCTCGATGCCTGGGCAACCGGCGGCAGCGCTGATGGTGTTGTTGGTGTCATCAATGTCGCCCCCGGGGCTGCCCTGCCCGGGTCCTGGGGGCTCGCTCACGAGCTGGGCCACGTCTTCCAGAACCTCGCTTTCCTCGGCCGTCCTGGCTTCGGCTTCACTGATGCCTCGTCCGGCACCTTCTGGGAGGCCAGCGCCGAGTTCATGGCCATGCAGATCTACCCCAACGTCGGCGCCGGCGACCTCACTCGCTTCCTGCGCACCGAGAACCTGGCCTACTCTTCCAGCCGTCACCACTACGGCGCCTGGATGCTGATCCAGTACCTGTGCGACAAGAACGGTGGCATAACCATGTTCAACCGCATGTGGAACGAGGCTCGTGACAATGAGCACCCTCTTGAGACCTACCGCCGTATCGCTGGTCTCACTATCGCCCAGTTCAACGTCCAGATGGGCGAGTACGCTCAGCGTCAGGTCACCTACGACTACAAGAACCGCGCCTCCTTCATGCCCTTCATCGAGAACGTCTACGGCCGTGGCTTCATCAATGCTTACAACGGCATCGCCGTCGACGCCGTCAACCAGGCTGCCGGTCACTACGCTGTTCCCTACGCCCTCGCCCCCTCCGACTACGGCTACAACAAGATCAAGCTCGTCCCCAGCACCTCGGGTGGTCTCGTCAAGCTGCACTTCAAGGGCCACGTCAACGCAGCTGCCGCATCCGGCTGGTCTTACGGCTTCGTCGCCGTCCGCAACGGCACCCCTCGCTACGGACCCCTCACCACCAGCGCAGACGCCCAGATCTCTTTCCAGACCAACGCCGGTGAGGAGCTCTACCTCGTTGTCGTCGGTGCCCCGACCACCGGCGTTCACAAGTACAACGCCTGGACCGGCGGGTTCACCCAGCAGTACCGCTACGCCTACGAAGTCGGCATCTCCGGCGCGACTCCCTCGGGCTTCGAGCCCGGCTACGTCAAGCCCGTCGCGAAGGATGGCCGCTGGCACTCCAACGGCGGCGGCTGGGTCGACAACAGCGCCAACGTTGCAGCCACGGCCTACGTCGGACCTCGTGCTGCTGTCTTTGGCAACGCCAGGGTCACTGGCAACGCCCGCATCGAGGGTCTCGCGTGGCTCAACGGTGGTGCTGTTGTTGGCGGCAACGTCGTTGTCAAGGATAACGCTATTGTCCAGGGCGGTGCTAACCTCTCGGGATCTGTTGTCATTGGAGGTGATGCCGAGGTTGCGTTTACCTGCTCGTCTGGCACGTACATGATGTTTGTACCCGACCGTGGATGCGATGGTAGGGCTGGGGAGACTGATATCAACCCCGCCATTACCCGCTTCACTGATGCCCAGGTCCAGGTTACGATCTAGGCTGCAGCCACATTCTCCTCTGTTCACTGTAAATATTCCAGTCAGTCCTGACTTTTGTACATTTCTTAAGGGGCTTCATCGGCTCTAGCATACGACATGCCCGAATATATTAGCAATGTCAGTACATTTTCACCACCATTCTCCTGCACGTAATTAGTTTCGCGATGATGTGGCCTGACAAGGCGTAGACGCGGAGAGCACAAGTCGATCTAACTGGGCCGCGTGGCGTCTGGGGATCATGTGCCCGCCATGCATGCAGATGTAACCTGGGGAAGCCCAATGAGGCAGGTGTCGGGGGTTAATCTTCCGGATACAATAGGCCGGGCGCAACATGGAAGAGACGAGGCAGCCTCTCCATTTTGTATATGAGATTCATTATTTTACTACTCGTTTAATCATTATAGGTAAGAAGTAGAAACATGTGTCAATCTGTGTCATGATCATGATCGTTGCCTCCTGGCCACTGCCTCGTACTTACAACCCCAGAGCCTGCTTTTCCTCCTCATCCAACAGCCCCAAGGCCTGCCTCCTGGTCGGCGCATCAGCATCAAAGTACGGCACCTCGGCCAGCGAGGTGACCCGGGTGCCATGCCGCGGGTGCTTGCCAGCGTAATCCCAGCTGGCATTGTGAATTGTGATCCTATCTCCGTCAGTACACTTCACCCATAACACTTCCACTGCACGCACCTGTTGTCCCAGAGGGCGCTTGTTCCCGGCGTCCACTTGAAGCGGACCTGAATGTCAACACTGCGTTCGTACACATCATACAAGTAGCCCAAGATCAGGTCACTCTCTGCCTTGTCAAGACCGACGATCCGCTCCGTCATGGCGCGGTTGACCCAGAGGGCTTTCCATCCCGTGGCGGGGTGCACTCGCACAAGGGGGTGAGTTCGCTCGATGTACCGCGGGCCAGTCGTGGGGTCGTCGCGGTCAAGGTAGGCATGGGCGGAGCGGTAGACAGCATGCTTGCCGTCAATGATGCGACGGAAGTCTGGGGATAGCTTCTCGTACGCCGAGTAGCCCGAAGCCCAGAGTGTGTCGCCTCCAGTCGGGGGCACCGTGTCGTTGTGCAGGTGTGTGATGCCAGCGGGCTGTAGCTCGTGAACGAGATCCGTGTGCCAGCGCGAAGCGCCGCCAGGACGCCGGAAAGATGCCGGAACCTCGGTGGCTTGGAGATCGGGCCAGATGACAGTCGTTCCAGGGACACCAGGGACGCTGGGAACCTGGGGATGGACTTCGACGTTGCCAAAATGCTCGCCCAGAGCGCGCTGCTCCTGAGGGGAGAGGTCCTGGTTGCGGAAGAAGACGACGCTGCGCTCAGCGATGAGGAGGGCGAGTTCGTCGCGCTGGGTGACGGAGAGGTCCTTGAGCTGGAGACCTTCAATTTCGGTGCCGATATGGGTGGTGAGGTCTGTGACTTTTGTGGCGGCGGAGAGGAGGCTTTTCTTGGCCTTGTCGGCCCTGGCGCCGGCGTCTTGGTAGGGGGTTTCTTCGCCGCGGATCTTGTAGACGTCCTGGAGATACAGGGGCTTCAGGGGGCGGTAGGGATAGCCGGCGGAGAGGTCGATGCCGGCCTTTGTGAGGCGCTGGAGGGCGGGCTCGGGGAGTCCCAGGGAGTCTTTGCGGGGCTGGGTGGTCTCTGTGATGGACGGGTCGATAGCAGAGGGGGCCATGATGGGCAGTGGCAGTTGTTCTAGCGGTTAGGTCTGGTGGTGGGTTGGGTTCAGTGTGGGTTAGTGATGGCTTCACAATGTTCAGGCAGTGTTCAGGCAGTGTTCAGGCCTGATCCCGGGCCGGCCCCGACCCCAGCTTTAACTGCCCCCGCCACCGTTACTCCCCGGTGGCGTCTTCTCCCGTCATACCCCCCTGAAGCCCTACCCCCGTTACCCCCCCACGACGCCTCCCGTCGGGGCACGTTGGCCTAGCCAAGTTCCATCGGTGGCCTCATCGGCGCGACATATGGCGAGCGAGTCCATCGGCCGCAAAACCAGCCACTCACAACTGCTACGGCCCGTACCGGCGCCACCTCCGAAGGTCGTGGGCCGACAGGCTGAGGGTATCGGTCGGGTCTCCTCAATGAGCGAATCTGCACAACAAATGGCGACAATGCTTGACTTCACGGCCGCCGCGCCTTGTAATTGGAGGTGCGCCGGGCTTCCAGCGGGTGCTCCGGCCGGTTCTCGGGGGATGCGTCCGTGGGGATCGGCGGAGGGGGCGCTGACGGGCTGAAGCTACAGGGGAGCAGATGCCGGTGGCATCGCTGAGGGAAGAGAGGCTCCGCAGACGCTGCGACGCCGGTGCGAACCTGCGAGGTCATGCTGGCGTGGGGGGACCGGACCCTGGCGAGCCCTCACGGCGTTGTTCCCGGAGAAACACCTGGGGCGGGCGGGCGAGAGGCAAACAATCAGAGGTTGGTTCGCCCCGGAGAGGTTCGGCCACTCTGACTCGTCGACATTATCGCGCTGGTCGGGATGTGGGAAAAATGCTCATGACGCCATGCATTGAGGGTCGGGATGTTCGCGATATTGGGCCGGGCACGACATTGCCTCGAGGATATAAGATGGTCGCGGTGTTGCCACATGCAATGGAGGAGACAGCCAACAGTGCCAGTCTTGTCACGGTGTCTGATCTGCCCTCTTGTCTGCCGTCCGGTTCACTCCTACGACACTCTGACAGCCCATCATGAGCGCGGCCATCGACTCCAAGGCGCCCCTGCCTTCAGGGGCCGACACGCCCCCTGTGGCCGACACCAAGAACGTCGCTGCGTCCGTCACCTCTGCTGATGGCACGCACACACCTAGCGACAGCGCCAGCCAGCTCATCCTCGAGAAGCCCGTCAAGACGTGGCGCAGTTATATCTGGGATACGCTTGACAAGTCGCCTGCTGAGCGAAAGTTCCTCTTCAAGCTTGATGCCATCCTCCTGACCATGGCCTCGCTGGGATACTTCATCAAGTGAGTCGACAGAAGCCTAGGGTGTGTTGGATGGGTCTGACTGACGTCTGTAGGTATCTCGATCAGGTCAACATCAACAATGCCTATGTTTCTGGCATGCGTGAGGATCTGGGTCTGTTCGGCAACGAGTTGAACTACATTCAGACGGCGTGGACGGTTGGATACGTCCTCGGCGAGATTCCTAGGTGAGTTCCGTGAAATTTAGGGGATGAGCCCTGGAACAGGCAGGACAGGGGGCGATGAGTCAGCTGCTCCCAGCCCCTGAGACTCCCCCACGTTCACCATCCTTGGTTCACCCTCCCCCATCATTCAACTACAGGCCGCTGACAATCACAACAGCAACCTCCTCCTCACCCGAATCCGACCCTCCATCTGGATTCCTGCCTGCGAGCTCACGTACGTCTTTCGGAGTCAACATCAAACCCCCTTACTGTACTGACCACCACAGCTGGTCCGTCCTGACCATCCTCCTGGCGAAATGCAAAAACTCCACCCAGCTTCTCGTCCTCCGCTTCTTCATCGGACTGGCCGAATCAGTCTTCTACCCTGGCATGCAGTACATCATCGGCAGTAAGGCCGTCCTCATCAGCTCCTCCCCTTGACTCCATCTAACTTGACATAGGCTGGTACCGAGGTGACGAACTCGCCAAGAGGAGCTGCATCTTCCACGTCAGCGGCGCCATCGGTAGCATGTTCTCCGGCTACCTCATGGCTGGCGCCATTAACCTCGACGGTATTCACGGCTACCACGGCTGGCAGTGGCTCTTCATCATCAACACCATCATCTCCCTCCCCATCTCCATCGCCGGTTTCTTCCTCATGCCCGATCTTCCCGAGATCACAAAGGCCTGGTACTTCACCAAGGACGACATTGCCATGGCAAAGAAGCGCATGGAGCTCGAGGGCCGCGCCAACCGTGCCCCCTTTACAAAGGCCAAGATTCTCAAGATCTTCAAGAGCTGGCATATTTACCTACTCACCGCGCTTTACGTCTTCTTCAACAACGGATGCGGCGGTATGGCCCAGCCTGGTTTCCAGCTCTGGCTCAAGGGAGAGGGCTACAGTCTGAAAGATGTCAACACGTACCCGACCTTGACATCGGCCGTTGCCATTGTCACGACTCTGATCTACGCCTGGACGAGCGACACCGTCTTCCGCGGCGCACGATGGCCCCCCATCGTCTTCAGCGGTCTTGTCAACATCTTTGTGTACGCCAGTCTGACAGTCTGGAACATCCCCGACGGCCTCAAATGGGCCAGTTTCATCATGGCCGGTTTCGGTGGTGGTATCTCTGGACTGACCTTTGCCTGGGCACACGAAATCTGCAAGGACGACAACGAGGAGAGAGCCTTGGTCACCGGCAGCATGAACGAGATTGCCTACGTCTTCCAAGCCTGGCTGCCTCTGCTCATCTGGAAGGTCAGCGAGGCTCCGTCCTACCCCAAGGGTAACGCGACCATGGTCGGCATCGCCGTTGCTCTCATTGGCACGGCATTTTCGATTCGCTACCTTCACGCCAGGGAGCTGAAGCAGAAGGCTGTCCTTAGGCCTACTGTTGTTTGAGCAGTGCATCAGGGGCACAATGTCAGACCGAGGGGGATTACAGATTGTAGGTCAAGGACATCTAGTCTAGGATTAATCCGATTCCCATCATGCACCCGTCTGCCTCGTCATACTTTCGTTACCGGCAGCGTAGAGAAGGGGCTTCACCGAGCCCGTTCTCCTCACCGGAGCCAGCCCCCATTCCGCTCATCCTCTTCGTGTCATGTCACTGCCGTATTGTACACGACCGATACTTCAGACGGCGCTACCTCGCACAAGTCAGACCTTCAAAGCACACCGTCAACGCCACGCCAGCGTCGGAGTTAATACACAAAGTGCTGATCACTCCCGTCACACGTGCGAGACAGGCCAACAATCCAACCATCTCCGACAATTCACCAACAGTCCCCAAGCCTCCCCCGCATCTCAAACGTTGCGCCTGACTCGCCCTTATCGTCGTCAGCACCGTTTCTTGGAGCCTAGCAGGCCCGGTGCTAGGTTCACCCACACCGCCGTCCAAGAGCTAGACCGAGCAAGGCAAGCATGAAGATCCTCCCCCAAAGATAACTGCCGTTACCCCGGCTTCCAAGGCTCCCAGCTGCAGGGAACCCAATGGTGGGATGACTCGCTGCCACACCTGCTTCCTTGGAGGGGGAAAGAGATAGGTTCCCTGGCAGATCACGTCACACAGCTTTCCGAACTCCCGACCTGAAAAACTTCTTCCTTTCTCCAATTCAATCCGAGACCATCCGCCGCCGAATGCCTCCGATACGACCGCCTCAATGACGACACGCCCTCGCTGGCCAGAATGAGTAGTCTCGTCCCCAATATCTGGGCGGGCGTCATCACCGTCACGCCCTTTGCAGTGATAGCCCTCGTCCTGCGCCTTTGCGCCCGCCGGATGACGCGGATGGGCTTCGGGTTTGACGATTGCTTCTCCGTCGCCGCGTGGGTGTTTGCGGTCGGGTACTCGGCCATTGTCCTGGTCTGGACGGTACACTTCAAGCTCGGCCAAACAATAGGACACCTCCCGCGCGAGCAAATCGACTACTACCTTGGCCGGTCCTATCTCGTCCTCTGGATCAGCGAATTTTTCTACTCCTGGTCCATCTGCCTATCCAAGCTGGCCGTCCTCACATTTTACAGCCGCGTCTTCCAATTCTCCTCTATACGCTGGCCCATCAGAATTCTCATCGCCACATGCTGCGTCTGGATCGGCATCAGGACTTTCTTCACCATCTTCAGGTGCTCCCCCGTGCACTATTACTGGGACAGGTCAATCGAGGGAAGCTGCTGGGTTAACGTGGCCACGTACTACCTCGCGACGGATGTGACGCACACGCTGCTCGATTGCATCATCGTGGCTCTGCCCATCTTTGAGGTCTTGAAGATTCAGCTGCGCATCGGCCAGAAGATCGCCGTCATTGGCCTCTTCTCGTGCGGTTTTCTGTAGGTCGACTCATTGGACTTTGAAAGTCATCCGCTGACCTGCGCCAGTGTCTGCATCGCCTCGGCATTTCAAATCGTCCAGAGCACACGGTACGATCCCGACTCGATAGAGCTGCCTCACCAACTCGCCCTGTCCATGATATGGGGAACGGTCGAGGTTCAACTCGCCGTCTTTGCCAGTGAGTCTCCTCCACACCTGTACCAGCCATTCCCATGCTCACCGTCCAGGTTGTCTTGCGCTCCTCCGACCCATCTTCCGCAAATTCGTTCCCGGACTCTCCACCGCAGACCCAGACAGTCTCAGCCGCCCCAGCCTTGCCGTCCGTCAGATTCCAGGCCACTCAAACCCCGCCATGAGTCCGCGGCTTGACGATGTCTCGGACATTAGCTTGCCTCGCATCCATGACGTCGAAGGGCTCGACCAACCCTGGATGAAGCAGGTCACTTCGAGCTCAGAAGGTGGCCAAGTCGACTTGCGGGAGCACCGTACATCCAGCGTCCCATGGGAACCGCCAGAACCGGCGAAGCTACCGAGTTCTGGTGTTGGGACTTGAGATGTTGCCAAAATGTAATAGAGCAGATTTACATCCGAAATTTTTGAAATGATTCACCCCTACTGCTAGGCCAACCAATCTGCTCGTCTTCAGGGCGCGGCGGTATCTACTGTACGATCTCGCCCTCGAACGACCCCCGGTCTTCTTCACTCAACTCCCCCGATTACCACCTTGCTCTGCCATCAAATCATTTCACAGGCGTGGAAAAGAGTCTCTATTTGTTACCTCAAGCGCAAGAAAGAACCACCAACGGGGTCACAGCCTCCACGGCCTTGCCCTTCCATGTCTTCGACCCAGACAACCAAATCCCTCTGTCAACACCCAACCATCAATCGTCACCGCGACAATACGTCGTCTTGGACCTATGATACGCCGTGGACTCATACCTGGGCCTCCAAATGTCGTACACATTGAGGTACTGTATCCTCTCTTTAGCAACCTTGCACGACGTAGTCAAATTCTTGGCGAGTTCATCCCCAGGCCCGCCGAGGTCTTTGAGGGCGCAGTAGATGATGGCGATCGGAACGGGGGCAAGGTGAGAGAACGTGCGGGGCCTGGCCAGCTCGCCAGTGACCCATTCGCACAACCGAACCATGTGCACCAGGGACGGCGACGGAACCTGCAGTGTCGTGACCGTTTCGGCCTCCGGATAGGAGCCCTCGGCGATGAGTCCGGCCAGTTTGTCGAGGTAAATGATTGAGCTGAAGTGGGCCAGAGCCTCAATGGCCCTGTCAACGGTGCCGTACTGGGCCATGAAAGGATGGATATTGGCGTTTCGGTTGGCCGCAGCTTCGGCGGCGCGGGGTCGTCCGAGTTCCCACGTGGCGTGCCAGACATCAAGCTCCTGCTCCAGGGCCCTGTGTCTCCTCGCCATCCAGGCGTAGTCGTTCTTGATCGTGCCGGCCCTCATCGCGTGGATGTCTTGGAAAAGACCTGGGATGAAGACGGTGGTGTCGTACAAGTAGTCCATGGAATTTTTGCCGTCCAAATAAAAGGGCACAGTCTGCCATTCGGGGTCTTCCAAGAATGTGCGCTCCCGCCGGCCAAATGATAGACAAGTCTGGTCTGGTTAGGGGAGGGGAGTGGATGAGGAGGGTACATGTAGGGAATACTTACGATGATGGACCTGCATGACCGGAAGACGTCGGTGTGCTTTTGGAAGTTGACGGGCCCGCACCTCTCCAAGACAACGCCAAGTCCAATGTGGTGCTCAAACTCGACGGAGCTGTCAAAGACGTACTGCTAGTGTCAGCTAGGCGTAGGGGGGAAGAGCCTGGATCCGACCTACAGGATGCATGCTCATGATCATAATGGGAAGCACCATCATGGGCAGGCTCTCGGAGGTGTGGAAGGTCAGGGCCTCTGATACAAGGACTAAGCTCTCGCCGTAGTACCGCCTGCTCTCCAGGAAGACCTTCTCGTCCCCGTTGTGCTTAGCGTAGTATCCGGTGAGCAGGGAGGAGGCAGCCTTGTGCGCCGCGCCCGACGGATCGGTGCAGAGGCCCATCTGCAGCACAAACTTCCACCAGGGGGCCCACTGAAAATGAGACACCAAGTGGTCGAAGGTGACGGAGGATGCGGGCATGGAGAGGCCGTTCATCTTTGTGGCTGCAGGAACGACAGACGGTCCTCGGTTTTGGCGGCCGGCGACTGGTGCCGAGCCCCAAGAAGTCACTCTTAGGAGGGCTGGGCTTCGCATGAGGGGGGTGACCGTCTTCACGGGGGTGCTCGGAGGACACCACTTCTTGTCCATGCGGATAACAAGCCCCTCATAGCCCTGGCATCGATGGCCTGATTTGACGCACCGCTGGCAGGTGGGCTTCCCGCGGTCTGTGGGATGTTAGCACCTCATGCCGGCAGATGAGCGGGAGCAGCATCGGAAGAAGAAGCCGGAGCAGAAGCATGAGCCTTATCTGGGGTCTCCTCGATGAGAGCCAGTCGGGGTGGAAGTTGAGAACAAACTTACCGCACTTGACTCGGCGTTGGCGGCATGTAAGGCAGTAGCCGCTGGTAGGAAGTCTGCCCATCTTGTCGAGGAGTCTTTCGCAGCTGGCTTGAATCGTCCGAATGTCTTCGAGTGACGAAGGAGGCGCTGAGGGATGGCGTTTTGATTCATACTGGGAAGTCGGGAGTCGTGACGAGGGGAGTAAGATGAGGAGGGCAAGAAGGTGCCAAGGAGCTTACTCATTTTCAACGTCCAGGGGCCATATGCAGCTCGACGAAACTAGCCGAATATGGAATAGTGCTGACGGGAGACGCCCACCGAGGCGAGGCTGCTCTGACTGGATGGATCTTGCTGCTTCCTCCCCTGTTGGCGTTCGTTGAAAATCACACTCCCTGTCGCGAGTATCACATGCCGCTGACATGCCGGACGGTTTGTCAGCTAATGATGATGAAATGATAGAAACAAAGAATGGATATCAACGGGATGTCTGTCCCAATGGACTGGCTATGTTTACGGACATGTCGCATTGAAGGGCTGGTTAGATTGAGCGAGGTTGTGGTGATAGACTGGGCCATTTGATGACATGCGGGAAAAGCCGCTGGGCATGCGAGTTTCTTATCCACTTCCCGCCCAGTGGTGCTCTGTTCTAGGAAAGGCAACATCGTGTCAGCTTCAATGACGTCAGTACCAGGAACTCCTTCTACACTCAGTGAGCATCACAGCAATAGGCGGACTTTTGAGATGTAGCTTCCAGAGTCTCCGTGGCAACCAGAGCCCTGCTACAACCAGCCCGCCATGTCGTTGTCCTGCCCATTTCCTCCCATCAACAACAGCGCGCCGCCAACTACCAACTGATCGTCATGGAGCTGCCTAGTGATGCATTCGGCGGATTCATCACCATCGGTTTCATCGTCGTGACGCTGGTAGTTGGCATCCTTCAACTGAACGTAAGTTACAATTTCTTCTCCTGTTTGCCCCTTCGCGACAACAAGGTTGGGGATCTCTACGCAGAAAACGCCGGCCTTCATCTTCGCATTGCGATGCTGGAAAACGACCTCGCCATCCAGGGGACCAGGCTCGCGCGCGTCGAGGCCCTTCTCGACGATGTGCGGTCTGGGAAAGATGAGTGAACGCTGACTACACCGAGGGGCGCCGGGTCGGGCGCGATATAAAGTACCACCCCTCGCCTGCACCTGGGCGTGTGAAATATACAGTGTGCGGTTGGGTGGGTGGTCCCAGCAGTGTCTCACACCTCAGCGGCGGTTGCTGGGTCTAGTAGCCTCTCCTCGGAGAGCGTGAAGCCAAGTGAGACCCGACAAGCCTCGATTCGACTTCCTCCTTGTCCTCAAACCAGCCTCCTTCTCGACTAGTCCTCGTCCTCGAATCGGCCCCCTACTCGTTCTCTTCCTCGTCCTCCTTGTTCTCCTCGTCCTCGAATCGGCCTCCTTCTCCTCGAACCAGCCGCCTCGTCTTCTTCGTTCTCAGCACAGCCTCCTCCTCGACAGGCACCGCTTTTGGTCATCGCATGGGCCTCCTCCAGCATTTGTATCCCTTGGCAAATCTTCTCCGCAGCAAGCCATCGTTCATGCGAACGCCCTGGAAGTTTTCGAGCGGTTGAGCTTTGCTCATATCTGGCAGTCGATGGATGGTTTCAACTTGGAGATACATGTGCTCATTGGGGCCAACCGAATCTTGTGGGTTGTAGCTGGTGGTGGTCGGAAGTTGCTTTGGGTTATATGGGGTCGGAAGTCCAAGTCTCTCAGTCGCGAATTGAACGGTTTCAACTCACTTGGATGATACATCGGTGTGCATGTTACGCAAGCAGTACTCGCTGTCCACCCAAGTAGTGCCAGTGGCTGCTTGAATCACTAAGTTCACACCTTTCGGGGCGAGGCATCAAACTCGCGGACGTGGTGGCTTCGCAAACGAATGGCCGCTTCAAGATATGCTCAGGGCGCCCATCAGCCACTCAGTGTTCATCCACACATGGGCATCACCGTTCTGGGCGCATCCGAGATTTTCCCGGCCCAGCATTTGGCTCTGCCCTATGAAGAAAACACCCCCTCGCTTTTTAACTTCAGACACCTATCTAAGGTACATTCAGTCCCGTCAGACTTCACTCCGCAAACTCAGATCTCGACCTGATCCCCTACAACGTTCTCGGGAACTGGAAAGACTTGCAAACCCAGCATTAGGCCTTGACCAGGAATCAACATGTCTACTTTGAACGACCCCTCCTCTGCCAAGCTGCACACAACTCCCCTGTCAAGTCTTCCGCTCGACGCCTGGTTCTTGATTGCCGACCACCTCCCGCCATACGAGCTACTCTATCTGTCGCACACCTGTAAAGTCTTGCGTGCAATAGTAGGACGCCGCTTGCCAGAAGACACTCGCAACCTAACACACTCCGTCAATCGCTGGTCCTTCATCGCTGCATTGGCAAATACCTCGCTTGACCACTTTGCATGCATTGCTTGCTATCAACTACACCCCGTCGATCTTGAGGACAACCCTACAAATCATATCGAGTATCCGCTTTGGGCAAGCCGTCCCCGATCGGAGCCATACACCTACCACTATGACGACAGTGCCACCCTATTCACATCATACGCCGGCAAATACATGACCAAGCAGAAACACGTCCAGCTCGCACTCAAATACGATAGCAGGAATCGACTTGGCGCCCACCACAGGAAACACTTCGAGGAGCTCATGGCGCCGTTTCACGTGCGCATTAGAGATCCATACTTCGGGCCTCCTGGAATGTTCCCACATCTGGCCACAATTCCTGGCGCCCTAAAACCTCTGATTGAATATCGGGCTACGCCTAAAATTGTTCGGCAGGACGTTGAAGGGTCCAGTCCTGTTCCGAAATATATCGTTCACGAAGAATGGCATTATAAACTGTCGCAACTCTACAAGGATACACCGGCAATGGACTCGGAATGGACTTTGCTCCACTTCAGAAACAAGGTTTTCGACTGCAGTGACAGCTGCAACCATCAGATGCGGGTAGATTCGACTCATGCTCTCGAACTGCATCTCATGGATCTTATCAACAAGCCTCCTGGGCAAAGAACAAGCTTTTCATGTCGGAAGTGTCCCACAGACTACGAAATGTGGTTCGAAGAGCTGGTTGTGGGACGAGGCCGACGCGAGGTTCTCGTGATACATACGTGGAAAGACATGCGCACGTCTAGAGACGACTGGAAACGGCGGATAACAGAGAATTATGGTGTGGGAGGGGGCTCTTTCATACAGGACTTCACACCCGGGGATGCGCGTTATCTTTATGAGAATGACGGGCGTCTTCCGCAGCGCACTTGCGTCGATGTGGACGGAGTTACACCAGAGGAGGGGCTTGGATCGACGTGGCAGACGATTTGGGATGCTCTTGTCATGGCTTTCGGGGGTGCGTGACCGGAGTGGGAGAAGTGGGAGTGTTGGTTTTGCTGCAGGCTCACATCATTCGGCATCTCTCCTTGCAATCGGTGCCGGCATATCAACGAGCACCTAACCACCGGCATGGAGAGGAAATAGTCTTGACCTGAACAGCAATGCACTGGAAAGGGTTTCACGCGTTGTTATTGCTTCGTCGACATCCATGCCCAAGTGACGCCTGCATCAACCGTGACGACTGCAGCAACCATGACTCGGCAGAGCACAGCAGACAGAGCTACACATCGTGGCCACCCTGTCGGTGATCAGCCAGGTCTCAGCTTCCAAGGAGATCTTAAACCCCAACAACTCACCAAGTGTCCACCTCGGTCGAAAGGAGACGAGACAGGACCAGGACCCTGTTCCAAAAGCTTGTTGAAAATAGCACTGACCGCCAAGACAGCCCTGCCCTCCCTCGTGAATCCATAATCAAAGCCAATCCACGTGCACAGCGACGACTCGCCCCCGCAATGCTGCTCCTCGGAGGCCTGGTCTTCCGCCGTAAAAGCCCCTCAAGACTGACTCGCCGCCAAGGGGTCTGGGTGGTTGTGCGACAGGCCCGCTTCGAATATGCTTCGGATCAGTCGTACAGAGGTCAAGGAGGGTCATTTCGTGTCATCTGCAATCTGGACGGCGCGCCCCACGGGGAACACAGACCGGCGCAGGGACCGAGGAGGGCGCCTAGAGCATGCAGCTAGTGCTGTCATCTGAAGGTCGCCAGGCGAGCCGCCGAGATGGTTGTCTGGAAGTGGCCCTAGAAGGCGACCAGAAGACATCAGTCTGGAAAGTTCAACGGCCGTCATGCTGATCCCCAAAAGATCCGCAGGACGACTGGCCCAAAGATCAGCAGGACGACGTGCTCCATGGATGGGCCTTGGCAGCCCAAAACCGACGATACCCTCTTGCAACATCGCCAGAGCCCCTCGGTCGGCCCATTGATACGCCGACAATGCAACGTCGATGCTGTGCTTGTGCAAGTCCAAGCGGTCGTATACCTTTACGGAGTCGACCCCGGTCGAGCAATGCCTGGTCAGCGACGTCTCTTGGCACGTCGGTTGCAAGCTAATCGCTCTCTTTTGCGCGCGGAGCAGTGCACCGCTCCGGGACTCGGGGCGGCCGACCGAGTCATATTCCCAGCACGGCGCACCGGTGACAGTGCATTTTGGAAGAAAAACCCAGGGACGCCTGCCAACGTGAAACCGTCCGCCAGGGGCTTTGGGTATTATAGGGGAATATGCCCAAGGACGTCCCCTCTACGGCGTTCCTTGGGTACCCGGGGTCGGGGTCTCCGGCAGTTCGCGTAGCCCTACTTAGGGGGGGCGGTGATCCGGGCTCTGCCCAGAGATTTGATTCCGGCGTCCTGACGTCCTAGCGATCAATCTCGAAGCTCCGAGTCTTCCATTTGTTTTTCTTTTGCCGTGCCGGACGCTGGGCATCCCGCGGCGTAATTGCAATTCTCCATCATGGCCGGGGCAGAGTTCCCGGCGATTGCGGCGGCGACGCTGGCAGGCAGCTTGATGTCGTGCGTCGCGACGAGCTGCGTGCTGCTCTCGTTTGCCATTTACCGGCGGCAGATGAATAGCTTCCGCCATGCGCTGGTGTTGAATCTGTCGTTGGCTGGTATGTCTCGCCCTGGAGGACGTTGCTCATTCTTGGCTGACCTTGCGCCCGGCAGAATTCATCAACTCCCTGAACAACTCGATCTCCGGCGTCATTTATGTTCGCGGCGGCCCGCTGCAGCCCGGCGCTGCGTGCGCGGCCAACGGCATGATCGGACAGCTATCGGTGCAAGCGGGCGACTTTTCGATCTTCGCCATCGCGCTGGTGACACTTCTGACGGTCAAACGGACCGTGTACATGCCCGACGCCTCGATATCGAAAAAGATCGCCATTTGCCTTGCCGTCTGGATCGTTCCGCTGGTGACGAGCATCACGGCCACGGCGTTGGGCGCGATGACGGTGGTGGGCGGCAACTGGTGCTGGATCGACGGAGCGAGGAACGACCTGCGATACGGCCTGACCCACGGATGGCGATTCCTGGTCATCTTTTCGACGATTGTGATATATCTCTACATCTGGGTCTACCTGCGAAACCACTTCAAGTCAATACAGGGCTCGCAGCGATGGACGTACCACTCGACGGAATCCGACGTCAGCGTGTTTGGCGGCGGCGCATCCAACTTGAAGGGGGAAATGTACCAGCCAGGTCCCAGCAACATCGAACTCGACGCCTCTCCGCACTTGAAGCCAGACGGCCGGTCCTTTGGCACGGAGTCCATGTCCTCGCAGACAGTCGTGGGCCAGCATTCGCCAATGACCGCCGAATACGTCAAAGACGGACTGCTGGATATCAAGGACGCCGACGACGACGCGACGTTGGACGAGATGATCCACGACCGACCCGCCCGGTCGCTAAAGCACCAACGGTCTCTCGCTGAGGATATGGAGCGCATCACCCCCGCGGTATCCTACCAGGACCATCTTGCAGTCCCCTCCCGGTCGCGACAGGACGTGACAGCGACGAACCGCACGTCGGCCAGCGAGTTCCCGATCCGGCGGGAGTCACACCAGGCAGAGCGCGAGATCAAGCGTATGATGCTGCTCAACGCGTATCCGATTGCGTACATCATCCTCTGGATTCCCGGGCTGATCAACCGTTTGCTCGAGGCAACCGGGCATCCGGCGGGGCCGCGGTTGGCGGCATCGCTTCAGGCGTCGACGCAGTTTATCGGCTTTGCGAACGCGCTGACGTATGGGTTCAACCACCATCTGAGGGATCGGTTGAAGGACATGTACGTGACGGATGTGCGCGGGCGATTGAAGAGGATGTGGCGGTAATGGAGCGCGAGGGAGAGGAGGAATTAGCGTTGTTTTTGAAGTACCTGGGTCTCATAGGCACCTAGAATAATGATGATGATAATCTCTGCAAAAACATGATGGCCGGTGAAGGGAAAGTGCCCAAATCGAAGGCCCCCATCTTCAATCGAGGCCGAAGCTGAATTGAAACTGCTGGGGTGGTGGTGGTGGTGGTGGCTTGGAGGGGAAATGTGGAGGAGCAAGAAACAAAAGAAAATCCTTAGCAAGAGGTGGTTTCGATCCACCGTCCTCCGGGTTATGAGCCCGGCGCGCTTCCGCTGCGCCATCTTGCTTTATTGGATGACAGGTGATCAAGATGCCGCAACTAGATACCCAGCGCGCAGCAAGTTCTAGGACGGTGTCCTCTGTTCGGATATGTGCTTCCGTGGACGATTCAGCCCTGGAGAATTCTTTCAACGATATGACCCAGAAGGTGTCCAACCTGGAATTAATCATGGTCTGGTTCCTCCTCTCCATCGGTCTGGCTTCAAGTCATCTCGGCCCAAGAACATAGACAGGACGTGGACGCCGCGCCGCCAGGTCAACACTATCGGCACAGCGGGTCGAGTGGGGACGATCGAGAACCGGATTCAGGGTTTGATCCATTTTTCGGGCTGCTCCAAGTGAGCGAACTGCTCTCGCCATGTGGTTGCTTCGATTTGGCATTGTCGAGTCGAGTCAGAGTGGTGCTGTCTTTTATGGCCATTCGAATTGGCCAATTGCCATGGACGAGAGACATGCCAACACACACATTGGCAGCAGCATTGGCAGCAGCGCAGCCCCTCCCTGATCGAGGCTGATGGGATGCCAAGAGTTCACTGCAAGATCGGCCCGCCCCGAGTTCACGCTACCCGGGAGTCGTGCAGCCGGTCGCCAGTCGAGAACTGGTCGAGAACCTTTTGAAGGAGAGATCACCACAGCTTCTAGAAGGGTTGTCAAAGATCTAGGGATTCCAGTCAGAATTGACTTGATGAAAGGAAGGGTTCATCATAGCGACCAATGCGACTCCAAGCCCGTTGCTTGATGACCTGGAACCCTTGCGATCAGCCGCATCACGAACCGTTCATGCATGACTCGGACTCGGCCGAAAGACATTGCTTGGCACTCACGACATCGCCAAATTCCCATCTTCAACACTTCTCATCTTCAAAAAACACCAAACTCCTCATAGACACAAACAAATAAAAGCAAAAGACCGTCCTCCAGCATCCCTCATCCCCTCTTCTCCCCATCTTCTCACCATCCCTTTCCCTCCCGCCCGGCCCGAGACCGGTGGTCATGACTCGGTCAAGTGGCGACGCAGAAAAAGTTCTGTCAAAAAATCAGTACACCACCCCATAGCAAACCCACTTGAAGCCGTAATAGCGTCAACATGCGTGGTCTGGCCCGAGATTGATTCGACCGCGTCCCCCGTGGCCGCGATGGCATCATCACTCGCCATGCCCGATTTTCGCTCTCCCCGGTTCACGTCGGGGAATATAATCTGGTGCTTGGCTGCCGCGTCCAAGTCCTTGGCTGTTCCTCAACGTCCTCATCGTCGTTGAAAACCTCATACAGCACTTTCAGTTGCCCACCATGGCCAAGCTCCAGGACGACATCACCCGCCACGACGTCGAGCAGGACGCCGCCAGCCCGGGCAAGCCCGACGTCGAGCCACCACAGCTCGGCGTCGGCGGCCAGGGCGCGACGCAGCGCCGTCTCCGCGACTACCAGGTTACCATGATTGGTTTCTGTAGCGGTATTGGCACGGGTCTCTTCATCGGTACCGGTTCGGCGTATGCCTCGGCCGGCCCTGCTGGTCTGCTCCTCGCCTACATTGTCGTCGGCGCCGTTCTCTGGTGTGTCATGCAGAGCATCTGCGAGATGGCCACAGTCGTACGTCTCCCCAGAGACCAATTGCCATGACGTTCACTGACCCCCGAGTGACAGATTCCCACTGCCGGTTCATTCCCTCACTGGGCTTCCCGCTTCGTCGACCCCGCTGTGGGCTTCTCTCTCGCCATCTCTTACGGTTACTGCTACACCATCGCCATCGCCTCCGAGTGTTCTGCCTCTGCAGTCCTCGTATCCTACTGGACCGACATCACCCCCGCCGTGGTCATCACCGTTTCCCTCGTCCTGATTCTCGCCAGCAACCTCGTCAGCGTCCGGTGGTACGGCGACGTAGAGGTCGTTTCTGGCTCGATCAAGGTCCTCTGCTTCATCGGCCTCATTTTCGTCTCTATCGTCATCACTGCCGGCGGCGCTCCGGGTTCCGATGGCGCCATTGGCTTCCGGTTCTGGAACAACCCCGGCGCGTGGGTCGAGTACAACGGCATCAAGGGCTCGACCGGCCACTTCCTTGGCTTCCTCTCCGCCTTTGTCAACGCCTCGTTCAGCTTCATCGGTGTCGAGACGGTCGTCATCAGCGCCGCCGAGGCCGTCAACCCTCACCGCGCCATCCCCAACGCCGCCCGCCGCGTCACCTACCGCATTGGCCTGTTCTACATCATTGGCGCCCTGCTCATTGGCATGATCGTCAGCCCTCTCGATGGCGACCTTGTTACCGACACTGGCAATGCCAACAGCTCCCCGTGGGTTATCGCCATCAAGCACGCCGGCATCAACATCCTGCCCTCCATCGTCAATGCTTGTATTCTCGTCTCGGCCTGGTCCGCCGGCAACTCCTACTGCTGGGTCGGTTCGCGCATGATTGTCGCCATGACCACTGACGGTCAGCTGCCCGCCATCTTTGGCCGCACCAACCGCAAGGGCGTCCCCTACGTTGCCGTCATTACTTCTTGGCTCTTCGGACCCCTGGCTTATCTGAGTGAGTAGCCCCCACTCAACTATTTCTAGGCTATTGCTAACCCGCTTAGGTCTTGGACACGGTGGCGCTCCCCAGGCCTTCTCGTGGCTCCTCAACCTCAGCACCGTCGCGGGTCTCATCGCCTGGGCCACGCTGTGCTTCTGCTACATTCGCTTCCACCGCGCTATGAAGGTCCAGGGCGTCAACCGCGACACCCTCCCGTGGAAGAGCCCCCTGCAGCCTTACACCGCCTGGTTCGGCTTCATCGGCGCCACCATCATCACCCTCGTCGCCGGATTCCCCGTCTTCCTCGAGGGCAACTGGTCGGCTGCCGACTTTGTGGCCTCGTACGTTGGCATTCCCATCTTCATCATCCCCATTGTGGGCTGGAAGATCTACCACAAGACCAAGGTATGTTTTCCCCTAGATGTGACATCAAGTGCCTTGCTGACATGACTGTAGTTTGTGCGATCCAAGGATGCGGATCTGTGGTCGGGCCGTCTGCACTACTCTGAGGAGCCGGCAGTTGAGCCCAAGCCTTCGAGCGTCAAGGGGCATGTCAAGGCCTTCTTCAAGTAGGCGCTTGCTGCATGGAAACGAAAATAGAACAAGTGTAGGAGGGTATATTTATAGACCGCAGCTTCGTCTGCCCGTAATATGATAATGAAGACCAGAGAGGTGATACTTAGCATCATGGACCCAAGAAGCACCAAGTCACGAATCATAAGACGGACGATGCCAAGCGTGATGCAAACCATGTCAATATATTCAATGTTGCTAATCGGACGCGCGCTGTCGCTACACAATCCGCCAACCACCGACTGCCAGAGGGCAGTGGCGGCGATTACAATGCCTGCCAGACTCCTGGGCGTTTAAGCCTCCTGCCTGCGCTTGTCGTCGATGGTGACCTCGGGGGAGTGCTTCTCGTCGACGCTGTGCGAGTCGCTCTTGGGGCTGTCGAGGCTGGAAACACCGAAGAGCTCGTCCATGTGCTCGAGCGAACGGCCCTTGGTCTCGGGGACGAAGAACCAGACGAAGAAGAACATGGAGAAGGAGAAGGAGGAGAACAGCAGGTAGGTACTGGAAGAGGTTAGCAAGGAAATTGAAAGGAGGTGTTGAAGAAGAGACTCACCCGTAACCGGCCTTGCCCATGGTGGCAATCATCAGGGGAACAGTGCGGGCAACGACAAAGTTGAACAGCCACTGGGTGGCGGCAGCGAGGGCGACGTTGAGGGGACGGAGACGAGCGGTGGGGATCTCGGAGACGTAGATCCAGCATGCGGGGCCCCAGCCGAACTGGAAGAAGGCGGCGAAGAGGAAGATGGAGACGATGGCCATGTAGCCCTGGGGAGGGAGAGGGGCGTCCTTGACGGGGGGCGAGATGCGGACGTAGAGACCGACGTAGAGCATGGCCAGACCCTGGGCAATGGAAGTCCAGAGGAGCGAGCGACGGCGACCGAGGGAGTCGGCGGCGAAGAGCAGGAAGGCAATGCAGGCGAGGACCTTGATGACACCGTAGAGACCAGTACCGAAGAGCGCGGGACCAGTGCCGGCCATACCAAGAGACTTGAACATGAGGGGAGCGTAGCTGTTGAGGGCGTTGGTACCGGTCATCTGCTGGCAAATCATGAGGACGATGGAGATGAGGGCGCGGTTGCGGTTGCCCTTGATGGTCCACATCTCTTTCTGGAGGTTCATGAAGGTGGCGTCGCCGATGAGGTTGCGCTCGTGCTCAAGCTGCTGCTGGATCTCGCTGAACTCGGTCGCGACGTACTCGTGGTCGGAGGGCAGGTTGCGAAGCTTGGAGAGAACGGCGCGGGCCTCCTCCCAGCGGTCCTGGCGAGCGAGCCAACGGGGCGACTCGGGGCAGAAGGACATGCAGAGAACAAGGAGGACGGCGGGGATACCCTGGACGGTGAGGGGGACGATGTACGAGGTGGCCGAGTTGGGGTGGTGCAGGAGAGCGGCGTAGTTGATCCAGAAGGCAATCATGATACCAGTGACGATGAAGAGCTGGTAGAGACCGGTGAGGAGACCACGGATAGCACGGGGAGCGTTCTCGGAGACGTAGAGAGGGTTGACAGAGGAGGCGGCACCAACACCGAGACCAGCGAGGAAGCGACCGACGAAGATGGGGGCGAGGTGGGTGTTGGAAGCGGCCTGCATGATGACACCGATGACGATGGTCATGCCGCAGCCGAGAAGAACGGGGCGACGACCGAACTTGTCGGTCAGGACGGCGGCGGCGAGGGCACCGACGAAGCAGCCTGCCTGGAGAGTGGCGACGATATCACCCTTGAGGTTAGCGACGCGGGTGTCGTTGTCCGTGCCCATGAGGCCGTAGTCCCTGAGTTTGTCAGTGGGGAAATACCGGAAAGGGGTTTAATGGGAACGTACTCTCGGAACTTGGCCATCTCGACGACACCGCCAATGACGGCACTGTCCCAGCCGAAAGACATGGCACCGAAGCAAGCGGAGCAAGCCAGGGCGAGAACCCTCCATGAGTAGATCTCATGGGGATCCGTCTGCATGGCATCGTTGTGGACGATCTTCTTGAGGAGAGAGACGACCATGTTGGCGGTTGTGGGGTACGCTGCCGAAGGTGGAGATTGTTGATGGTGGGCTCTTGCCGGGTGGAGGTTGGCTTCTAGAGTTGGTGTCTAGAAGATGGATGGTCTTGATCCGGATGGCGGCTGGAGAGAGAGGAGAGGAAAAAGATGTGTTTGAGGGCGGGATCATCAGGAGACTAAATATTCGTCTGACTCTTTGGCTATTTCGCCCCCGGGGAACCCCCAGCTGTCCCACGGGGGAGGAGGGGGAAGCACGTCCCCTGCCAAACGGAAAAGGTGCGTCTTCTCCTCTCCCCCTTGGTTGCATTGGTGCGGTGTGCCGCGCGAGGGAGATCGAGCCGCAACGGACGGCGAATCTCGAGGTGGATTTTCCACCATTCGGAAGACGGCACTAGGGAGGGTGGAGGGCTGCGGTAGATGATCTCCTGGGGGTAGGGTCCGGGGGAGGAGGAGAGGGGGGGGGGGGTCTCTCGTGAGGAGGAAGAGGAGGTTGAGATGGGGCCGGGGTGTGATCAGCTGCCCAGAAGGAGCCAAGGGGGATCAAGCATCGGACAAGCCTGGGCGGCCGCAGACAAGCATTGGGCAAAGGGCCTGGGCGTGCTGGGCGTGGTCGAGGTCGAGGTCTTCTCCCGGGGTGAGGGGGGGCGGGGGTGGGGAAGAGGGAGGGTCTCGGTTGTTGGTCAGCCATCCAGTCAACATTGTCACAGTGTGGCGACGTGGAGGCCTGGGTTCTTCCGCGCGATGGAGGGTGCCAATGGTGTTCAAGTTCCAGGTTGGCTGGCCATTCAGGCTCACCGCAGCAGAGAGTGTCGCATGGGACCCAACCCTCAAACGGCTAGGCCTAGTCCACCGGATGATTGCACAGGGGGGGTTTCTTCGGTGCAGCGCCGGTCTCAGGATGGCAGGCTGGCTTTTCAGATTTGAACTCAGGCTCATTTCGAAGTGGCCGACCGTGACTGGACAGAATAGGACAGGACAGTGCCGTAGAGCCGAGTGCTGGGTCAGTGAGCTGGGTCAGTGAGCTGTCCATGGAGCATGCAGTGATGCTTGCTGGCTTGCTGCTAGACGAGCTTCCCCGCAGCCGGGCAAATAAGAAAGAAAATAAGCTTGATGTATGGGTCCCGCGGGCGCGAGGAATTAAGGATTCAGACCAAGCCTTTTCCTCACGGGAGTCGCAGGGAAAAGAGGGGGCATTATGGGGCGCCCGCGGCAGCGAGGGATGCTTGTTTTTTTGCCCAGGCTCCTCCTGCAGTGCAGACTGTACTTACTTGGCTGGCCAGATCACGGCATCTTTTCTGGCATTTCTTGCCTGTCCCCCATCATTTCACCAGATGAACTGTACCAGATGAATGTGAAGCGACTTGAAATGCAGTGTGTCGAAACACCGTGTCTGAGCATTGATGGCGTCGCGCCGGGGTCTCACGTACAGTGGCAGCACGCCGGCTCATTTCAACACTGGCCTCTCATTTCTCCATCAGACACCGCGAAGCCCTTGACCTCCAAGACTTGAATTGAACCAACCGCCGCCCAATCTCCCAGACGACACGACGCACCTCGGTGCGCCCACCCCGAGCATGTGCCGACTGGCTGGAAGAAATACCTACCAGCCCTCCCTGTCGTATCCCATCGTGTCTGTGCTGTCCTGTCCGCCCCATCCCATCCTGCCGCCCTCGGTCTGATCCCTCGTCAGATGCACGTCCCGCGTGGCATGGCGTCCAGCGGGAAGCAGTTCGCACCAGGGGGGGACGTCCAAGGTGTGTGGTGGCAGCCGAGTTCCACCAACCCCCGACCTCGAGGGCGCCAACGCTACGCGACCACACGACGGTTGTGGCTGCGCCGGCGGCGTTCAAGTTCACACGGTTAGACTTGAAAGGTTCGATTCTGGGGAAAGAAAGCAAAAAGGTACACGATGCTGCGGGGGTGCTTCCTGCAATGTCTCAGGTACCCCAACTTCCTCCACCCGCCGTTCCGCATCGGGACGTCTGGTGTCGCGACACACGCATCGAGACAATATGACATGGACACGACACGACGCAGGTCCACGTCCATCGCCAGAAACAGAACTTTCCTACTGTCGGTTCGACGATTTGTTTGACGGAAAAATTCATCCAGGCCCGTCACCATGCCGCACGACCTTGAGCGTCCGTCCACGCCTGCGGCTTCACCCTGCAGCCGGACCGTCGTGTCCCCGTGCCCGTGTCCTCGGGTCGCCCTCACCATCATCTTGGACGAGGCCATCGCGCATCTGTCGCATCGGTGGATGTGATCGTTTTAGAGTTACATTCATCCATTGGCGGCCCCAGATCTTCCCGCCATGTTCCATGTCAGTCGGTGACACTGACAAATTACTCTCTTATCCCCGTTCGTCCCCCGAGCCCCCTCGGCCCAAAAACACCACAACCTCTCCATTTTCTCCTTACAACCTCAAAGTTGTCCCGGCCGCCGCTGCGCCACTGATCCTCGCCCTGAAAAGATTGCGCCAAGACATCCGCTCGACAAAGGCACCAAGGAGAAATATCCTTCCTCCAAAACGCCAAGGCTCCGTCGAGTCGAGCGATCATCATTCCAATCTTTTCCAGGTTTGTCCACGTCCCGTCCTCAGTCCGAGTGTCCTCTCCCGTTGCCGGACCCATACCAAGACTCCATCCCCCGCCGACTGCACGCTGCTTCCGTTGCTTGGTCCTCTTCCTGCCGATGCACTCCTGCGACCTAACCTGCCGCCATGGCGGCTCCCTCCGACTTGGCCACCTCGATGAACCACCATGGTGGGAGAATGCCCAGCGCATCGCCTTGGCCTGCGGTCCAGCTCCCAGGCCAAGCTGTCGCCAAGGGCATGGCAAGGTCCATCACGAATCCAGACTCATCAACTCTGTCGTGGTCTAACCAAAACCTCCCGTCTTCACCCTCCCTCCGAATCAAACAAACTTTCTGACAAGACTCCCAGACCGCAGACAATAGACAAAAAGGACCGACCAACGCACGCATCTCCCCCGCCGGTCGGAAAAGCACAACGTTTCCGACGACACCCCCCATCCCACGGCCCGCGACCGATTGGCCCGATTTCACAACCTCCCTGCGAGCCCACCCCGTGTATAAGATCATCCCCCTCCCGCGTGCCCGCCCCTCGCTCGCCCGAGTCAGGCTGCGCGCAGCCGATGCTGAAAAGGCCAAGTCTCCACTGCCGGCCGCGGGTGCGAAGGCCCGCCTGCCTAGGGCCGGCAGCGGGTGGGCGAGAACTCGATCCAGGACCGGGGTGCGAGCTTGACCGACCGTTACCGTTGTGGTGATGGATCCGATGGGTCTCTGCGCTTTTTTTCTTCTTCTGAAATCACCAGAGCCGAGGACGGGAAGGAAGACGTGACTGTGAACAGATGCCTAAGCGCTTCCGACTGTCTTTCTGCAGTTGCCCCAAGGGTAGCAGAGATGGATCCTCGCGGAGACACCGGCCGCCCGGATGGTGCAGTTGCCAGGAAAGCCCGTGATCGTGATGTGTGCCAAGTGAACGGCCGAGGACGACCTGGGAGAGATACTCCGTGGCAGAATCTCCGAATTCGCGATGGGGAGAAGAACCCAATCATCAGCTCACCCTTCAGAAACCGTTCTCTCGCCGTCATGTACCCATCGATCAACTCAATTTTTAAAAATGGGCGATTGGTTTAGTGGTATAACGTCTGCTTAGCATGCTGAAGGTCCCGCGTTCGATTCGCGGATTGTCCATCTTTTTGACTTTTTGCCGCTGTCCACGTCCATTGGTCTTATAGATAGGCTTTTTTTATGATCCTAGGACTTGCGAGGCGTCTTTGATGTGGTTTCGTGTGGCTTGGGCGACGAAATTTGGACAAACTGCCGAGACGCAAGCGTATCTATGTAACTCTTGGCAGGTCGGCCCTCCACAGGTATTCGCACAACAAGAGCCCGGACTTCTTCGCCTGTCTCAGGCGTCGACGCCAAGGTGCCGCTGTTTGTTCTCTGCGTAGCATCAAAAATGCTTCTACAACGTGGGGGTGGCGCATGTCAAGCTCTCGTGTACGAAAGAGTTGCCCGCCAGATGTAGTTCAGCTTCTTCCTGTCCGTCGAGGTATGTATGATCAAAAGGAAATGAAGTATCTTGAGATGAATCTAGGAGTCGTAATCAGTATTCCATGTGGCACGACAACACCGGTGGTGGCATGTACGATGTGACTTGACCTTGGTTCTATCATCACTCATCGAACGCCGCCAAAAGGAAGATGCCCTGCCCTGCAGGACTCCCTACTTCTCAACCCCTACTCCAATCCCCTCAACTCCCGCTGCCACGCCTGCCAGTCGAAACCCTCAAAGTCCATCCCCACGTCCATGTCAATATCTGCAAGAGGCCCCCCTTCGGGTACTGGCCACGGCCACGGTCCAGTTCCATATTCTCCGGTGAGCCCTGAGGTGGCCGCCGGAGGGAACGCATCCATGGATTGTGCCATGTCACCCCCTGCCCCTGGGCCCCCTTGGTACACATACTGCCACATGTTGCCTGCCGTGAAGTCGGGCGCCATGAGCGTGGCTTCAAAGTGGTCCGCTAGCGGTTGGGGAGCCGTTGTGGGGACTGCTGTAGGAGCAGCAGGAGATGCAGCGGCGGGAGGTGGAGGGACGGTCACGGGCATGGCCTGAGGAACAGCAGCCCTGCCAATGGTCTCTGCCTCGAAGCTCACCAGCGCCCGCCATCGGCTTCGTACTTCCTCCATGCGAGCTTCTGCCCCAGTTACCGGCAGCAGAGGACCCGGCGTCTCCCACCGCCGCCGCTCCTCTTCGTCCAGGGCCTTCGCCGCCGCCGGGTCAGCCCTCAGTCTGACGATTTCAGCCGCCCTATGTCGTTTCGCCCGCGCGTACAGCCGTCTCATGGGCATCCATACAGCCGTATGATCAACTCCAGCAGCGCCGCCCAGCTCATGTCCCTCGTGCGCCAAGATGGCCGCCGCCTCCCACGCCCGCTCCGATGAAGCCGACCACGGCCGCCGCGCCACCTCCAGCAGCATGTATGCAATGGCATGCCATTGCCTGTACGTCTGGAAGAGCCAGCGCCACTGTCGGCACCGCGGATCCGTGTTGAGTACGTGGTTGTGCTCGACAATATCCACCGTCGACGCGAACAGCCGGTCGCGAATCTCCTCCGACAGTGCTGGTCCGGACCCGGGGAAGAGCACCGGCTGGTAGATGAGGAGGCCGATCTTGGCCATGACGACGCGCGCCACCAGCGAAGCCACCCAAAAGAGAGGATCGCGGTCACCTTCGGCCTCGGACGAGATGACGTGTCGCAAGAATTGGTTCTCCACGCGCGCGTGCACCTCGGATAGCATCTGGTCTCTCGCAGCTAGCGACGCCGCCGCATCGCCATCGCCGCCATTCACGGCTGCCATGTCACCCGTCATAGAGTGCAGACGGCGAGCAAGGGCACAAATCTCAAGTCGTACCAGACACACTGCCATATCGGTACGGCCCTGTCGAGCAGCGGGAACCGGCGACCCCGGCGACATGGCCGCGGCGCCCTCAAGATCGGCATCGTTCACGTTGGTTGGCAGCAGCGTGTCAAAAGCGCCCTCGGCCACGACCAGGTCTGAACCCAGCTCTTCCGCCGACCGCAGGTCGAGCGCCAAGATGGCCCACCACAGTCGACGCCGCGACTCGACTTCGAGAGGTGCAAGCCCAAGCTGCGTGCCGTCCCGATGCAGACCCAGCGCCTGTGCGATACGCACCGCCAGCGCCGTCATAGTCCAGCAGAATTTTGTGTCGTCATGCCGCCGCACCACCGTCAAGAACACGGCCAGCGCTTGTAACACTGCCATGTCTGTCGTGTTGAGCAAATTGGCGCGTGCGAGAGCCTGCTCTACGCCGAAGCGATACCGGGCTAGTAGGCGCGTCTTGGGCGATCCGAAGCTAGCCTCGGCCTCGTCGTCTTCCATGGACGCCACGGCCGAGTAGTAGATGGTAAAAAGGACAGCTTCATCGGCGGCCCGTGGTGGCGGCGTTGGGGGTGTCGTTGTTGTTGCTCCTGGCGTGCGCCGTGCCTCGCGCAGTAGCTTCTCAATCGTCGGTCCGTGGAACACCTTGACCATGGCATCAACATTCTCACGAAATGTCTGCCACAGGAATGGCACCTGCGACGGCAGCGGATGCAACGGGGTGAGGTCGACGTCGGCCGAGCGGTACCCGAGCAGGAATGCATGATGGTCGTCGAGTGGTGGTGAGGCAGGGGGGGCGTCCGGGTAGTCGTCAGGCAGGGACTCGGAAGACTCGTCGGCGCCGTCATCATCCTCGCTGTGCGAATTCATTTCGCCGTGCAGGTCATCCAGCTGACATGGCTCATGTCAGCAAATATCCTTGGAATTGCCCCTTGAGACTCACCTCATCCTTTAGCCGCGTCCAGAAGGCGCTCGAGACGTATCGCCGCGTGTGCTCCTTGTCGTGCAGCACCAACCGGCCAATGTGCTTGCCCACGCTGGCGACACTGACGGGGGAGTCGCCGACGCTGTTGCCTGCGCTGCCGGCACGTTCTGAGCGGCCTGAGGCACCCTGGGCACCCTGCTGTTGCGCCGGCTCAGGCGACGCAGCCGTACTCGTTGGCTTGGGTGCACAGCTGCCGTCAGTGTCCATTTGCCCGCTGAGCTCGTCGACAATGCCTTCGAGTTTGTGCAGACGCAGCAGCAGCTGGGCCTCACGCTGGCTAGCTGTCGTGTTCGGCCTCGGCGGGGCATTCGGGTCCTTTGCTCGCGGTCGCCGGGGCGCGCGGCCGGGTGCTGGGTACACGCAGCTGATGCGGGCGCGGCGGCAATTCTGGCATGGCATTGACTTGTCGCACCGTACCTTGCGCTGGCGGCAGGTTACACAACTGCGCGGGTTGAAGAGGAGCTCGCCCGACGATGAGAGCGCGACCGGCTGGTCGTACGGGATCGTGGTCATTGGTCGTGAAGAGGTGGTACCAGCGGCCGGGGTGGAGGTGGAAGTTGGAAACCCGGAAGAGGGTGTCTCCCCCGGGGTTTGATGTGACTGTGACATGTTGATGGTGGTCAACCAGGGAGGAAGTGGTGGTGATTCATCTGGTCACGGTGGCAGTGAGATGTTGAAGGGGATAAGTTCTGGTTTTGAGTCTGACGAAACTAGGACCCTGGAAACCCCTCTCAACACCGCCGGCGCCCAATAGCACAACCCTACAAGGCCAAGACCCCGCGCTAAACCGCTCCAGCTGGGATGAGCGGGATGATGCCAGCGGGACCTGGGCGGCTTTTAGCAGCCCTCCATGCAGTGTCTGGAGGTACGCGATGCAGTGCAATGACGACCTGCTGCACAGCAGCAAAATCCGAGTCAAGACTTCGGCAACCCGGGGCATCTCCCTGCCGACGCCAGACCCGAAGCCTAGGTCATCTCAAAAAGATTGCCGACGTCAGATCCCCGGGGTCATGGGTGACGGCAGGGGTCATTACTCGACAAATGTGCCTTTTGGTGCTTAATGTCGGGGACTGCTCCGAGGTCAACCTATGGAAGCTTTGCAGTGAGGAGCCTGCCATGAGGCTCATGACGTCCCATGGTCGTCCGCATTTCAAGCTTCAACTGCCGCGAAACAAGCCTTGTGTCTCCACCTGAGGTTCTTGGGGACAGAACGAGGTCACCTACTTCATAAAAGGCAGCTGGGCCTCTGATGAAGCTTGACGGGCCATCTATCCCTCGACTCTGTCCACCCGTTGAGTGACCGAGTCCGACTGATGTCTGCTTCCCTGCTCAGGACATTCCGCCTCAAGGGGCCGGTAGCTCTTGGCCGGCGTTAAAGTTCAGTCCTGACTCGGTGCAACAAATGAATTCAGCCAGGCAGCTGCGTCAAGATTGGAATCGACCTGAGGATTTCCGAAGCAAACGGCACTCAATGCGCTGCAAGCTGCAAGTTGCAGGTTGCTCCAAAGGTGTCTCGAGTCGAGTCCTAACTTCGGATCCGGCTCCGACGCCCCGATGCCCGACTGTCTTTGACCTAGATACCTACTGCCTAGGGAGGTAGCCATCCCCTTCTCCACAGCATTTTCAATCTATCCGCTTCTTTTCGCTTTCGCTTTTCGTTCGTATTTTGGCCTTTCAGGAGAGAAGCCAAGACGCTCACTCCGACATGCACACTTTCCCCACGGGCCGGAGATAGGAAGTTGGGTATGGCCAGCAGTCCTAGGGTAAATTACGGAATTCGGATGTCAATACGCAAATTCGCGTTTCGAGTCAGGGACGGCTACCGTCAAACTCCTTCAAAGCTTCTCTCCTTAGCACATCGTTAATCATCCTTCTTAACGCCGAAAGGGTTACCACCTCGCAATGCTCGCACCCCCCCCCCCCCCCCCCCCCCCCCCCCCTCCCAGTTTTGCTCCACCTTGAAATGCTCATGTGAGAAACATCAACCTCTGGGACATGTATAGAGATATCACGAGATATGGATGACATGACGACATTTTGGCCAGGCCATCCCCTGTTGCCTCCATGCAGCCGTGACGAGGCCATGAAGTTCTCACCGGGAGAGAAAAGAAACTTCAACGGGTAACCCTAAGCGCACATCCACCTACACCTCCGAGTCTCGAGTATTTTCTTCCCTTGGTGCCAGAGTCACAATACACCCTCACCGCTTCGATACCCGGCCCTCTCTGCATCTCGTCATCGTGAAACCCCCGTTCACGGTCTCATGTCCACACTGACAACAGAAGTTGATGATGGTGAGGGTCAGGGTGGGTACTTTCAGCAAAGTGATGGAGTCTCCTCCCTAGCATAGCCTTATCATTGCAGTTTAGGGAACGTTACAGCATGTCGAAACCTGATCTCTCGCCCTCCGCCTTCCCCAGAACGTTGAGTCGTCCAACTGTGCCATGCATGGACCTGGTGAGAGGTAGCCAGGGCTATTGGCGGCGTCCACACCCCGCAACTACCAGGGGCGCCGTATTTACGGGGATCCTGCCATTATCCCGCTGACAAACTTGAACAAAACAACTCGCCCAGTCCCCAGAGTGGTTCCGAGTGGTCCCAACTTGACAGACAAAGTGACAAAAATGGACAATCCGCGAATCGAACGCGGGACCTTCAGCATGCTAAGCAGACGTTATACCACTAAACCAATCGCCCATTGATATCATCACCAGAGATTCTTCCCGTCCACGTCCTCGACGGTTACAGTTGTCCAGTCCAGGTGGTCCACCATGTTGAGGTTGACCTTTTCGACCCGGCCGCCCTGCTCCTCAGTCGAGTTGCCGTAGTTTGGGATGTCGCCATGTGTGTGCATGCCGCAGCGGCCGCAGAAGTAGTGGCTGCGAGTGCCATCGGTGGAGGCCGCGTTGCGGCCACTTTTGGCCTCGATGCGCAGTGTGCCCGCCGGGAAGTAGGCCCAAACGGCTCCGGCGCGCGCGCAGAAGGAGCAATTGCACCGGCTTGCTGTTTTGGGGGTGTTTGGGAGAGTGACGGTCGTGTCGCCACAGTAGCAGCGGGCAATGAGGGCGGCCATTGAAGCGGGATTTGTACGAAGCGTAGGTAAGAAAATGAGAATGGATCAGAGAGATGGAAGGGTTTGGGAGGGAAAAGGTCAAGCCTCAAAAATGGGAGGTACGTATGTTACCATCCAAACTTAAGGGGTTGAGGCATCTCTCGGGCGTCATGATTTAGACCCCGCTCCTAGTGCCCGTTGATGACAACATGTAGGGTGAATCTCGTGGACTGAGTGGCTGGCTCGGTTTCTTTTAGGATCGATTTCCCCGCTGCTGCCTGCTGACCATGCACGATGGCGATGCGCAATCTTGTTATCAGACGCACCTCGAGGGGATGACAGGACTAACACGCATATGCAGTGTTCCACTCAGAAGATACGACGACCAAGAAGTAAGGTATCATTTGGCAGTACCTGCCTAGCCGACAAACTCTCAATCCAGTCATTTCAACGTCTATCGGCTCGGGGAGACATGAAAACATCCGATAGAATCGAAAATGACACACGTTGCCAGTGCTTCTCCCGCATCTCTTTTCTCTCTTCCACCATCATCATCATCGACATCATACGCGCAACGATCTCTACAACACTTAATTTCGGAAACACAGGCAGATCATTCCGAATATTAGATACTAGACATGTGTAGATCGAATACTTGAAGGTAAAATCCCTCGTTTAAACAGAATTGAGGCAAAAGACATTGTCAGCGGAGTTGAAGCTGCAAAGGGTTCTTGTGACGAGGTGTTGGTACTCGATTCAAGAAGACCTGAAAAGTAGACTTGCATGTGTATTTGGGAGGGAGATATTTCGTATTTGTACGACCACTCGATTGGCCAATTGAAAGTCATGTGCGGTGAATGGTTGGGTCCGCTGGGCCGCTTCAGGGGTCAGGGGCTGAGCGAGGCTCTCTCTTGGGGGATCTTGGGGCTCTTTATCCACTAAGGGAGTGGGAGGCGGAGCCCAAAGGGAAGAATTCACCGGGTCATGAACGGTTAGCCACAAGGCCAAGCGTGACTCAGAAGGCTGGAGCCAAGCCAAGTCCATCAACATATAGGATTCCAAAACCACTCCTTCAATTGATCTTTTCCATCGGCATCCCCTCATCGAATCCATCTTCGACCACCCACCAAAACACCACACCAAAAATGACTTCCACATCCCGCCACTTGGACGTCCCCCGCGTGGGTGTCGCTGCCGTCATTCGCAACCGCGAGGGAAAGATCGTCTGCGGCCTCCGCAAGGGCAGTCACGGCACCGGTGGGTACCTTGACTCCTTCCTATCAGAACTCCGCCTAACAAACTCCCAGGCACATGGCAGCTTCCAGGCGGCCACCTCGAAATGGGCGAGTCCTTTGCTACCTGCGCCGAGCGAGAAACCAAGGAGGAGTGCGGCCTGGACGTGCGCGGCACAGGCGTCGCGGCCGTCACGAACGACGTCTTTCCGACCGAGGGAAAGCACTACATCACCATTTTCGTCAAGTGTGACATGCTCGACGAGGAGGCACAGCCCGAGGTGAGCACGTCAAACGGAAAGCACTTCTCCGCCTGGCCTGCTAACCGTTCCTGCCAGATTCTCGAGGCAGACAAGTGCGAGGGCTGGTTCTGGAAGACGTGGGAGGAGCTACGCGCCGAGAAGCACCTGTTCCTTCCTCTTGTCAGCCTTTTCGAAGAGAACCCCGATGTTGCCGCCTTGATGCGGTAGGCACGAATGCCGCGGCTTCCTTCACTGCATCGGCTGCTTAAATAGACCATCGCCCACTTCCGTCTCGCTCTCGCGTCGCTCTCTTCTCTCTTCGACCATCATCATCAACATCATCGTTCTCGTCTCGCTCCGCAGCACATCATTCAGACCATTCGTCCCAAGACAAGCAGCTATACACACACACGCACAACCACCACTTCACTCTTCATTCATCCGGCTTCCAAGCTCCAAACCACCGTCTCTTCATCCATCCAGCTTCCCAGCTCCCACCATCGCAATGGATCGTCTTAGCAACCCCAAGGCTGAACAGGTTGCCGCCTTCGGCAATTCGCAGCGGACTGCGTCCCGCCTCAACCAAGTTGTCCCCTCCCAGAGCCAAGATACTCTTCCGACTGGCAACGAGGCCGCCAACCACCTTGACCACCAGAAGGACCACCTCCGCCTTAACGATGCGCCCTTTGAGAACCCGCGAGAAGCGCCCCCTCCGCCTACCCAGGAGTCATCCCAACAACAGCCTCAGGGTCCCCCGCCTCGTTCCCCAGGCTCGAACACTTCTTCGGCAGGCACCCTCGATCCCGCTCGCCCTCCCGCTGACCCTCCCGTCGACCCCAACGGACCTCCCCCTCCTCCTGAGGACCCCACCCAGCCGCCGTCCTGGGGATCCCAAGTTGTCACAGCCTTCAAGCAGAGCTTCCGAGTCGTCTTTTGCATGGCCAACCATCTGTCCGAGGGATCGGTTCCAATCGAGCTCCAGCCGCAACCACAGGCCCAACCCGTCGAAGAGGTTCCCGTCGATGGGGAGCCACCTCAGACACTGCGCCAGAAGATGCGCGGATTCTTCAAGTTTGGCAAGAAGGCCAGCCAAGGCAACGAGGCCCAAGGCGGCCAGGTGCAAGGTGGCCCGGTGCAAGGTCGCAAGGGGGAGAAAGCCAAAAAGAACAAAAAGGGCGCCGAGGTCAGCGTTGTTCCGGTTGGGCAGTGTCCAAACTGCAGCGGGACTGGTGCTCCCAGCGGGCCAGGAAACGCGTGAACACCCAGGCAGAAGACAAACAGCGGTGCTTGGTTGACGGAAGCCTTTGTATCTTCACCAGCGACATGATTTGAGAGTATTCAAGCCTTTTCTCTGCGCGTTTCTGCTCGTTTGTGCCTATTGCTGTGCTCGTTTCTGCCTGATGGGTGCCGTGCTCGTTTCTCTGCTCGTTTCTCTGCTCGTTTCTCTGCTCGTTTCTCTGCTCGTTTCTCTGCTCGTTTCTCTGCTCGTTTCTCTGCTCGTTTCTCTGCTCATTTGTGCTTGTTGCCGTGCCGCGCCAGGTTATCCTCAACTGTGGCAATCGTCCAGCTATCAGCTTTACGGGCGTCATCTGCGAAGAGGGTGGCTCGCGCAGCCCGCGAGATACTCCCGTGGCCTGCGATCTCGCCGGATCAACAATCTCCTCTGATCAACCCTCGCCGGGCCAGCAGCCTCATCAGATCGACAACCTCATCAGATCGACAACCTCGCCGGATCGATAACATGCCCGGACCGATAACCTCTCTGAATTTATAGATTTCATAGGTCTAGGGACTCGAAGCAGACTAGGAGGCCAGTCAGGCCCCTGAATGCCGGACCCCTGTAGCTGTACGCTCGACAGGGGTCGCCAGTGGGTTGGATGCCTAATCGTGGGGCACAGCATGTCAGCTCATCACATCCATCACGTCAGGTGGCGCGCAACTGCGAATGCAATCGCAGGTTTACATTTCGACCTTCTCCCAACCGCACGTCTGCCATACTTTTCCTAATCCTCGCACCCTTTGCAACGACGCCGCGTTCCTGCCACAAACCATTCAATGACTCCACCGATACCACTCCCGCTGCCATCCGCAATGGGCGCTCCCGATGAGAAGCAACCCGTCGCGACCTCGACCCCTCTCCAGACCGACACCAACGCCGAGCCGCCTTCGCCAAAAGAATCCCATCGCGTCGAATTGTCCTGCCTCGCGGTCCTCTGCCTCGTTCTTGGCCTCTTTATCGTCTTCGGAAACCCTGTTCTCGCCTACCAACGCTACATGCTCGACCCCGCGACCGACATGGGCCGATGCGTCCCGCCTACGGAAGACGGCGTGCTCCCCGGCCTTAGAGGATGGACCGAAGGGGACAAAACAAGGGGCAGCTGGTCGGGGATTCATCCACGGCGCGGTAGAAGTAGGGGGGCTTGACATCCCGGGGCTCGGCACGAACAAATACACCACGGAGAACGACACACTTGATAATATAATACCCCGACGGAGCTGGGGGTAGACACTCGCGACATGGATGGATTGGGTGAAGCAACCCTGGCATGCCAGATATGTATGTTGTATGTACCAGGTCTGTCTTGCGACACGAGACAGACCCGCGAATGGAATATATAACACGGAATCAGGCGCATGTCGCGCCTCTTCGTCACCCACACGCTTAGCAGGCGCCGTCCTTTGTGCCCGGGCCGTTGTAGTTCTGGCAGGGCGTCTTGGCGTCGGTGCAGACATTGACAAGAGTGGCCTTGTCTCCGTTGGCCTTGGTGATGCCAACAACCTCGCCACCCTTGCGGGCGGTGACGCCCTCGACGTACACCTCGCGGGCGCACTTCTGGCACTGGACTGGGGTCAGCTTCGGGCATGATTTGTGGGATGCATGGATGGCTTACAGTGCCGCACGAGCGGTAGACCTTGCCGTAGTCCTCGGCGTAGAAGTTGATGATCTGTGTGGACGGTCAGCGCTGGCTTTGGTATGTTCCTACTGTAGGACTTACGTTGACGCGACCGCAGCCGTTGTGCTGGATGACCTTGTCGGACTGTAACGCCAAGTTAGAATTCGTTGTTTGAAAGCTGTCTTAACGACTCGGGGCAAACTTTCTGCTTTGAAGGCGCCTCCACCTATGATGTTGGTAACATCGCCGGGCCTGTCGTCCTTCTAGAAGGGAGTCAGTATTATGTCTGGTCGCAACATGTCCACTGAGCACTTACGATGGAAATGGCGTCCTCGCAGACATCCTCGAACCAGATGAACTCCAGGTTGCAGCCGCCGCCCTTGCAGTACACGCCCTCACCGACAGTCTTGCCAATGATGACGTTGCGAAGGGTGCCGCCGCGCTCGACGACGAAAGCAGTGTCCTTCTCGCCTGTCATATCGTCAGCAACGCAAACACACCGAGCTTCAGACCGGGAACGTACCGCCCTCTTGCTGACTGTTGCAGCTGGAAGGGTTGCGATCGTACTTCCTCCAACCGCCGTCGTAGACCTCGCCATTCTTGACGTAGATGGGCTCCGAGAGGGGGACTAGGCCGGTGTGCTTGGGGAGACCGCCCTCGTAGCCGAGGCAGGCCAGGGCCGCGGGGGCGCCTGCGAGGAAAGCGACGATGGAGGTGGCAGAGACCATGTTGACTTTGTAGATCGGTGAAGAGAGGTAATCTGCTGAGGATGGACTTCTCTTCCACGATTTTGAATGTGGATGGAACGAGCTCTTTATAATAAGTGGATGTCCTCGGTTTCTTCAAACCTCCTCGGACAAACTCACTCGGCCGTCACTCCATATGTCCGGGACCGCATGTCTCTGAATCGGATCGAACCGCCATCCCGCTCGCCTTGCGCCCTAGCGGCCCTTCTTCAATATACACACTCGGTGGTGTTTCCTATTCGAGGCCGACCCCGGACGGAGCCCTGCTCCGTTCACCACACGCGCTCCAATGGCTGCGGGGTGCGCCGGGAGTTGGGCCCCTGATCGGCATGATTGAGTTGCACGAGACCAATGAACGACACATCACCAAGGTTTATCTGGACGGAGGAATGGCCCCTGCAGAGTCCCCGCAACTTTATTTCTTGGCTTATGCCTGCCTCTTCAGTGGAGGAAACATTGCTTGATGCGCTTCTTTCAATGACAGACGGGGGCTTGGGGGGCCAGTGTCTGGAAGTATGCTTCCCAGATGCACGTTGGGGGTTTTCCCGTCCAGTCTTGAGATGAAATGCGTTGTACATTGCGTAATGATTTTCCAGAATCCTGCCTGATTCTTACGTCTCGTATTTGCGGTTGCCCCCGCCAAGCTCGCCGTGGAAATAGAGGGGTTGATCAAGCAAAGTGGCAAGCTTTGTTGCACATGCTGCAAGCCTTTTAGCTCCGAACCCGGGGATAATGCCTGCCAAACCCCCTCTTCGGCAGCTTGGCTTGTCCGAACAGCGGGCCCTTTTCCGGGAAGATAGCAAGTGGGTTTGAGAATAGGCAGTTGAGCCATCACCGGTGCTTCTCGCTCGGGCGGTGGAGAGTCATGTCCGGGTGGTCCGAGGAGCACGTGGGAACCGGTGGCAGACAAGGGGCCGCATGCCGGGGAAACTGAGCTGCAGAGCATTGCCGGTTTGGTGAAGGCGGGGCGGAAATTAAGGCTTGGAGGAATGGCGGGTTTAATGTACAGAATATATTGCTGACGGGGTCTGAAACGGGGCACTGGGGCTGTCTTGCTTGGCCGGCTCCCTCTACTTTTGGCATTCTTGTACGAGCAGCGCTTGCCGGTAGGTCGTCGGGGTTGGGGAAACTTGCTTATCGTAACTTCAGGAGAACGTGCTGTCTTTAAAAGGCAGGGGCTTGAATAATGCCGAGGGAATCCAATTCACCTGCTTCACGGACGGTCCTGGGCTTCTTGGTAAAGATGGGGAGTCTCGATTAGCACGATTTGGAATTGTTCGCGCCAAGGGGAGGCCTCCTGACTTGTGTATGACCAGATTAGAACGGAAATTTTACCTGAGATTCGTTTAAGTATTTGATTTTTGAAATCTACCCATCTTGAGTGCATCTGGAGCTGGTAGGGCAGATGTCGAGAATCGTAGACCCCCAGGGTTCCAAAGAGACGACCTTCGAGCCTTCCAAATTACGGGAGACCAAGACCGCCGTCACATTGAAAAACTGAAAGGCCGTCCTGGTGATGCATCCAATGGCATTATCAGACCTATGCAACAAGTCCCTTGATATCAAGTCTTCGGCGAGTGTCTGCAAAGGGCAGCTCGTCAAGTCAGGGGGGCTTGGCCAACTCGCCAAGACGGAATTATCCCTCGTGGAGAATCCTGGACCCTCTGCCGGATGGACAATCGGCGTTTCCTAGTCACTCGGGCCAATCGAAGTCACAGAATTGAAGCAGTATATTTACCGTAACCAAGCTCTGCCTTTGATTAACCCTCAATCAACCCTCCAAGCTCCGCGGATCCATCTGCTGCCTCATCTGCCTTGAGAATCCCATCCCAGCTGCTCAAGCAGTCCACGAAGGCCTTTCGGCTTTCTTCCGTGACATCTTCTGGAAGAGGCGCAACAATGTATTCCTCTGCAGCTCCAGGACTCAGCAGCATTGGCATCTTTCCGGAGACATCTTCGAGACTTACGCCGACAGCCCGGAGAAGACGAGCAAGATAGCCGAGTCTCACCCTGAGCCACAGACGCCAACGATGCTCTTCTGGCGTTGGATCAAGGCCAAAAAATGTCTCAAAAGCGAGACCGTACTTGTAGACAGCGGCTTGCACGACCAGAGTATCGCCTTCTTCCTGTGTGCCATCGTCAGTCCGCTAAACCAAGTGCCTGTTTGTTGGTGCCTGTTCCACTCACACTGTCCTCGGAGGCGTCGTCGGACTCATCCATGTCTCGAACGCTGCAATCATATTCCTTGGAGGCGTTGAAGTCGTCCGTCAGCTGACAGAGCCAGATCTCCTCGAGGTCGGCCATGTCGCGGCTTTCCTTTTCGCCCATCTCTTGGTTCAACAAGGCAGCAAACTCGGACTCTTCATCCACGATCTCAATTTGGTCCTCTTCTTCCATGGTCCACTGTTCGTAATAAAGATCGCAAAACCAACCGCGCCAGCAGCAGACGTGGGTCATCCCGAGCTGCTCGTGCTTTTTCACCCTCAACGTAGAAAGCAGGCAAGCTTTGGCAGCCAGCTTCCCCTGCCACTCCCAGGCCAGAAGGACGGATTCGAGACTTGCTAATGGCAGTAGAAACCGCTAGCAGTTCTCTTGCTCTGCCTACAGTTAATGCAAGATGCATCAGCGTATCTCCCCCGGTGGTGGGATCATATGGTCGACGAGACCGAAAGTCCCATGCGATGACCATGTTTGCGCACTGATACGCATTGATCATTTGCCCAAACAGGTGGTCGCTGGCTTGAACTCGGGCCTCGGTGGCCCAGGATACCGCCATGGTCTCGATGAAGGGGTGTCATGCCGGCAAACTCTAAAGTGACAGGTCAGCAGACGAGGCAGTTTTCCCAAAAGGGACCAATTGGACAAGTACCAGGGCAGTGACGTGCTATGGTGGAAAGAAATCCCATAGAAGTGTTATCACCGTTGAGCGACGGATTGCCCATGTCAGGCCAGTAGTCCCCTGGCATGGGCCATGACATATCTTGTAGCTCAAGTCCTATGTTCACAAGATGCTCAAGAACCGTTGCACTGGATGAGTGGTCCCATCGAGCCGCGGGCTTTGCCATCATTTTGCAAAGGTAAAGAACGCTGCCGATAGGTAAACGTATGAACCGGCCGTCTCCATGCAGTGAAATCGCGCGGCCTCTTACTTCTTGCTGTGCAAATCTCGAGTAAGCCCCAAGTCGCGGATCATGAAACGTAATAACTCGAATACGCGTCCGTCATTCGGAATCGGTGGGGTTGTTCGGAAGGCATCTTGCGCCGCGCATGTTAGTACTCGCTACCATATAGGTATGGTTAGTTTTCTGTGCCCAAGAGTCGGCGATGATCTGCGTCCGCGTTCTGCCTACTAATACGTATGCATCGCCACCCGGTGTGATGTGATGTCTAAAAGTCGGGTCGTTTTGGGCCATGGCCGTGAGAGACCAAATGATGTCAGTCCCAGGTTGACCGAGCTTCCAAACGTCCATGAGTCGCAGGTTTCGTTGTCGCATTTTTGTCTGATCGGCGTGTACTCCATAGTCAGGAAGCCCAGAGAATAGGTGCTGGTATTGTGGCATGAACAGAGACATCGTCGCATCGAGCCGACCCAGCATCCTCGGCGGATGGGTCTTCGGGCTTGGAGAGATGACGAGACGGCGGTGGAGGGTGTATTCTTGAGGAACTTGGGACTCTCGTCGGCCAGGGTCTGAATTTGAGTGGTCTCCAAAACTGTTAATACGGGCATGGCTGCTGCTCTAGATTCTTCGTCAGTGCTGGGTGCATCGCTGAGCGACACAGGCCTTACAGTGACATGTTGGCTTTTGCCCTTGTCAGACTAACGTGCAGATCCTCCAAGTCGACCTTGAGACCCCGCATCGCAAACTTGAACTGCTTGAGCTTGCTGCCCTGTAATCTCGGTATCTTCTCCTGCAGCAGCGTGAGGCGACTGGCGACATCGTCGCAGCATGTTTTGCAGTGCTGCAGAATCGGGTGTTCGGGGCCATGTCTCTTGGCAAGTTCCTCTAGGACGATGAGGAGAAACTCCAGGTCGTCGGTCAGGCTCTGGATCTGCGAGGGCACCTTGCCAGCCTTGTCGCGGATCTGCTGAAGGGTGTTGATGCCGTTCTTGATCTCCTTGACGACGCTCACGAGACCGAGAGCGCCGGCGACGACACCAAATACCTCCGCCATCGCAGGCAAAGACAGAGTGCGACGGGAAGATGTATGGGAGAAGTTTGGAAACTCACTGCGAGCCTTTTGCTGCGGCCAACTAGGTATGCATGATCCTGCACTGGTCGTCTGCCAATGAGCAGCGTCGTGGGGGCCGAGAACGATGCGCAGCAGTGGCTGATGTAGCGAGTCCCATCTTGGTGCCCCTCATGGTACTGTGGGAGGGAGCCAAGTCGGGAGAACCAGGGGTGTTGTAACTCCAGTCAGCACCACTGTGATCCCAGCTGGTATCACTGGCGACAGGTCACCGTTCGGGCTTTCGCTGGTGTTCGAAGAATTTGCTGGATCTGACAACGGTACAACATGCTAGCATCTTTTCTGGCAATCCTGTACGTCGCAGGACCAAATGCTGCTGCCCCTTTTGCGAGGGTGCACTGTATGGGCCGGGGATCAAAGTGGCGGCGCAGTCAGGGGTTCAATCGACGTCCCCCAAGACAACCTCTGTAGGAAACAAACTAGAAGGATTGGATGATTAGAACCAATGCAGATTCGCAGGAGAAGCCATGCATGGACTTACGCTGCCATCACCGCAGCTGCGAGACTTTCCTTCCAGGCGCCGAGGAAGATGGGGAGAGCAGGCAGGGCTCGGGCATTAAAATCTTGTTTCGATACTCCAGAATGTGCAAAAGTCGATCGGGACTCAGCAAAAAAGAAGAGACAGGCCGTACAGAGTAGCGAGGAACTTCATGGTTGGTATTCATGGTGGTGGTGGGCCGCGAATGTTGGGGTCAAGTCTGTGGTAAGGAAGAGTCAGGACAAGTCTCGAGCTGGGAGGAGTGCAGCCGGGTTACATACCAAAAGAATGCCCGCAAACTCTGTCTCCAGTTTCCGAAGTGATCCGTCTTCAATTGATATCGAGCAAATTGTGATGACGAAGAGGTGTTGGGGGCCGTCGCTGCGTCGCGGGCGTCCTTTCCCAGCGTGTGTCGGAACGGCCGAAAACAGCCTTCCTTCTTTTCCATAAAGAGTCTTGCAGAACTGGACTCAAGGTGACTCGGGAATATCATTCCAAACTCGAAATGATGGGAGAGATCTTCATTGTTGTTGGTCCTTGGGGATTTGGGCATCGTCGGGTAGCTGCACAGGCAGATGCTGCCAGAGAGATGGCTCGAGGTATTGGGTTATCTCTGCGAAGGAAAAATGTCAGATTTGAGCAGAACTGTGGCGAGGAGCGTTTTGGTACTGTATGGAGGCAGATAGCTACCCGAGAGATGATTGGATTGTACGAGGGTTCCAGACATCAGAAGCACCGCATTCGCTCTTGTTGGCACTCGGAAGCCATGAAAATCATCTGACCCAAGGAAAAAGAAGATTGTCAAAGAATCCCACACATCTGAGGGTGTCTCTTGTTGATTTCTGGAGTCTTCCGCCTTGACAGTCAGCCCTAATGCAACATATGTCCGAAGTATCTCAGTGTCACATCACCTTGGCCGCTGGCACCACCACCATCGGACCACATGGGGCATCTGCATGTGAGGACTGTTTCACCAAACCTGCCACCAGTGTGACTGAGATGCGAATCATGGCAGAGATATCTGTGAGGTGTCACAAAAAGTTGTCTTGAGATAAGTGGAACATGGCCACTCTCCCAACAGCAGAACATAGAAGCCCGCATCAACCTCCAGACAACCTCTGTGAAACATCTGCACGTCTCAAAGACTCAAAGGAATACCCAGCTACCTTTTATCCAAGTTACCGCTCAACTGCAGCCTTGGCTGCTGAGATGCGAGGCCTTTTGCACAAGACCTCTCCGTCAGTCTACTGCCCGTGGCCCATCAGCCCCCGTGGCCCCCCGTGAGCCCCGGGGGATATCAAAAGCGTCACTGAAGCTCTGACCGCCTCGAGGATCGTCGGGGGCAACCAGCAAGCCCTCATACGAAGGCCTCTGGTTGGCCGTTTCCGCTTTTGATCCCACGTCCTTAATTTTTGAATCCAACGATCTTGCCCCTCCTGTTGTTCCCCCCAACCGCACCTGCAAACAGAGATTCCCTCCCCTCTTCCTCGACTCTTCACCCATCACCAAGTACCTTGCAATACCTCACTTCATTGTATTTCCATCCTCATTACATCCTCTCTATCAATCATCATCATGTCTGAGACGATCCCCTCTGTCCCTGTCGAGATGACGCCTCTTGCCTTGACCCCAGGCGAGCCCATGGAGTGGAAGTCCACGTCGACCTACATCCTTCACCCCTCGGCCGCCGATCCCGTCAACGGAACCGTTGATTCATCGCAGACTCCCGGCGTCGCTACCCAAGAGAACGAGGCGTCTCCTCCTTCTCCCTTCACCATCGATCGCTTGACCGACGCTTACTTTGCTCGTCAGCCTGAGAACCACGCGCCCCCTGGCCACCAGAACCTCGCCGTCTCATCCATCAGCAACGGCCTCGTCCATTGCAGCACTGGCAACGTCATTTCCAGGTTCTCTCACGATCCCTTCCCTCTCCCCGCCAGCTACCTCGAGATTGAGCGCGGCGATCAAGCCATCGCTGCCCTCGTCACGAAGCGTCCTTCTCGCGAACTCACCAAGGCTGAGCAGTATCAGCGAGACACCTTCCTCGTCCGCTTCAATCGCGAGCGACGCGACCGCGAGAAGCAGCAGAAGATTCTTAAGAACCGCCAGCCCTCTCCCCATCTGGTCATGATGCCCGCGATTGAGCAGAAGCCCAACAACTTTGTCGACAAGGCTCTGAACATCCCCGACTCCAAGTCTCTTCTCACCGGCAACTCCAAGGCGCTTGTCATTGGCGAACCCAAGGCTCTCCAGGCGGTCAATGACCGTATCAAGCTTATGGAAGAGACGAAGCGCCGGCTGCATGCCGAGAAGCAAGTCCTCCAAGGTGACCTCTCCAAGATGAAGTCCGCCTCTGAGATGATGAACCCCAAGGTGAGTGCTATCACGAAACTTACCTCTGAGGAGAAGACTGACTCTGAATAGAAGCTCACCAAGGACGGCATCTCCGCCAAGAAGGACAAGCCCAAGGGAGCTCCTGTGCAGGCGAAGCGACACGATGGCTCCAAGAAGCCCCAACCTACCGTCCTCAAGCCCATCTCCGAGAAAGATGGCAACTCAGCCAAGTCCAAGCGCCAACCAGCCCAAGCGTCCGCTCCTCGCACCAAGAACAAGAACGACGCAGCGACAGCCTCTGGTAGCGACACCTCGCACACCATGTCCGACAGCTCTCGTCCCGATGGTCCCAAGCGCCCTCTTGCCGTCGTCGAGGCTGATGATGAAGCCCAAGCCCAGGGTGTGGTTTTTGACGCCCTCTTGAAGGTAATTCCCAGCCATAAGCTGGGTCAAGCTTACCAGGTTGCCGTGCGCCCGGCTCAGGACGTCTCCCGTCAAGATCGCCAAGGTGCCCTCAAGGACGCTCCCGCACCTGCCGCCGAGGATGCTCCTGCGCCTGCCCTCGATGAAGCTCCTGCAACTGCCGCCAAGGATACTCCCGCGAGTGCCTCGCAGAGCACTCCCACAACTGAGTCACAAGCCACACTGGCAACCAACTCAGAGGGCGCTCCCGCAACCGCCTTGCAGGAGCCTCCCGCAGCTGACTCAGAGGCCACGCCTGCCACTGAGTCGGCCGCTGCGGAGGCTGCTACGGAGGCCGCGGAGAAGGCTGCGGCGGAAGCCTCGAGGAAGGCCGCCGAGGAAGCCGCCCAGAAGAAGGCTTCCGAGGTGGCTGCCCAGAAGGCTGCCGAGAAGGCTGCTGCTGAGAAGGCGGCTGCGGATGCCGCTCAGAAGACCGCTGCTGACGAGGCTGCCGCGGACGCCGAGAAGTTTGCCGCTCAGAAGAAGGCAACTACGGACGACGCTGATGCAGAGGCCGTTACGGAAGAAGCTGCTGCAGAAGAGGCTGACGCAGATGCCACTACGGAAGAGCCTGTTACGGATTTCGCCGCCCTGGACGTCGCTCCGGATGCCGCCAGCACACTCGAACAGGCAGTTGCCGGTGCCAAAATGGGGGAGATGATTCAGACGACCGCGCCTTCCGATGAACGAACCAAAAGGGCCTCCGACGAACTCATTTGGCAGGACCTCAACCGTCGAGCAATCGACCAACCAATGCTCAAGGCGATGACGATCGAGCGCCTTCCAAACCTCGTCACCAACGTCTACGACGCAATGGATGAGGTGCTCGTGGTTTCGGGCCTGGCTGGCAACAAGGGCATCAGCGGCTTGCCACCGCTGATGCAAGATGCGATGACGTGCGTGCCGAAGATCGCGGAGATGGCAAGGCAGGCCCATGACGGGCAGCCCCTCAGGATTGGGGCGTACGCGCTGATGAGCCTCGCCATCGCGCTGAGGTCGTTCGCGGCCACGTTCCGGGTCTTTGAGAGCGTCGGTGCCGTGCTGGGACCCTCGGGCACCAAGCCCACCTCGAACGAGCTCTGTCTGGCGGTCTGGCATGACAAAGATGGACGGAAGGTCCAGGAGGGCGTCTTGCTTGCCCATGATGTCTGGCGGATCGGATACAAGCAGGTGGAAGCGACCTACGGCAGCTCCACCTGGAAGGACGGCGGTGCTTGGATTCGTCGAATGGCGAAGGGCGAACTTGACCTTTGATCGCTGTATCTAGGTTATGGGCAACGGCATTCAGGACATTCTGCCTGAGTTGATTCAGAGTGAACGGAAGGGAAGCCTGGAAGTGTATCACACCACAGCTGGGATGGATCAGTGGGAATGCATCGGCAGAGATGGATGAGCAAGGAAGGATGCCCGCGGGGAAGGATACCAGCGTTGCCATAGACTTTGGCGCGTAGTGTTTTGTATGAGTCGGTGTATAAATGGTTGCTTCCCGGCCTGATGTTCCCCTAAAGCGTGACTGCTGGCCCTCGGCCCTGTTCGACTTGAGCATGGTGAGGCGAGGTGAGGTGAGGGCATTCCCAAACGCGTGGCCCAATCAATCCACGCTCGAATGACCCACTTTTGGCTTTGTTCGACCCCTCCATCGAGCCGCACTGGCCCCGTTACACAAGCCAATCAGGAGGGGTGAGTGCTCCGCTGCCATCGAAACAGCTAGAAGGAGCTCGGCGGGCTGTTTTCTTCCCCAGGATCGCCCGCCCAAGGCAGAGAAGAAGACCGACCACCTGCAACATCCCACAGATAACACACAAACACCAGACCTGCCTTTCCTCCTCCAAAGTCCAGTCCATTATCCGAGACAACCATCAGCACACGAATTCAACTTTCCAGCGTTTCTTTCTACCTGATACCATCGACTGCCCACCATGGCTTCCGCAGACGAGCTCAAGGCTCTCGGCAACAAGGCCATTGCCGCCAAGGACTTTGACGATGCCATGTACGTTGCCATCATCTCCTCAACCACTATTCAAAACCCCCAACTAACAACGTGTGTAGCGACAAGTTCACCCAGGCCATCGCCATCGACCCCTCCAACCACATCCTCTACAGCAACCGGTCGGCAGCCCACGCCTCCAAGAAGGAGTGGGATCTGGCCCTCAAGGACGCCGAGAAGACGACTGAGATCAAGCCTGACTGGGCAAAGGGCTGGGGTCGCAAGGGCACAGCGCTTTGGGGCCAGGGCGATCTGCTCGGCGCCCACGACGCTTACGAGGAGGGCCTGAAGATTGATCCCAGCAACGCCGGCCTGAAGAAGGACCTGGCGGCCACCAAGAAGCAGATGGAGCAGGAGACTGGCGGCGCCGGCGGCAGCGGCGACCCTATGGGTGGCCTGGCGCAAATGTTCCAGGACCCCAAGCTTCTTGAGAAGCTCGCCGGCAACCCCAAGACCAGCGGTCTCCTGGCCGACCCCTCCTTCATCGCCAAGCTGCAGCAGATCCAGCAGAACCCCAGCAGCCCCGACCTCTTCTCTGACCCCCGCATGCTGCAGGTGCTCGGCGTCCTGATGGGCGTCGACCTGCAGATGCGTGACTCGGCCGAGGGCATGCCCGAGGGCGCCGTCGACCTGACCAACGACACCGAGATGGCCGATGCCATGCCCGAGCCACCGAGGCCCCAGCCCAAGGCCAAGGTGCCCGAGCCGCAACCCGAGCCCGAGCAGGAGCCCGAGGATGATGAGGCTCTGGAGAAGAAGAAGGCCAAGGAGGCCGCCGACAAGGAGAAGGCACTTGGCACGGAGAACTACAAGAAGCGCAACTTCGACGAGGCAATTGCGCATTACACCAAGGCGTGGGAGCTGTTCAAGGACATCACCTACCTCAACAACCTTGGCGCTGCCAACTTTGAAAAGGGCGACTACCAGGCGTGCATCGACGCCTGCACAAAGGCAGTTGAGGAGGGCCGCGAGATCTACGCCGACTTCAAGATCATCGCGAAGAGCTACGCTCGTATCGGCAGCGCGTACGAGAAGCTGGGCGACTACGATCACGCCATCGAGAACTACAAGCATTCCCTGACGGAGCACCGCACGCCCGACGTCAACGCCAAGCTGCGGGCGGCTGAAAAGAACAAGCTCGAGTCTTCACGCCTCGCCTACATTGACCCGGCCAAGGCCGAGGAGGCGCGTGAGGAGGGTAACAAGAAGTTCAAGGAGATGGATATGCCGGGCGCTGTCGCCGCCTACACGGAGATGATCAAGCGCGCCCCCGAGGACCCCCGCGGCTACAGCAACCGCGCTGCCGCTTTCGTCAAGCTGCTCGAGTTCCCCAGCGCGCTCGAGGACTGCAACACAGCCATCAAGAAGGACCCCAAGTTCATCCGCGCCTACATCCGCAAGGCACAGGCGTACTTTGGCATGCGCAAGTACTCCGAGTCGGTCGATGCCTGCAGCGAGGCAAAGATTATCGACCAGCAGCACCACAACGGCGCCAACTCCCGCGAGATTGACCAGCAGGAGCAGAAGGCCTTCACCGCCATGTACTCTGCGCGCGAGAACGAGACGGAGGAGCAGACGCGGGAGCGCCTGTCCAAGGACCCCGAGGTGAGTTTTCAATTTTTGGAGCCCGACGCTCCAACACACCCGCTGACGAGTACCACAGATCATGACCATCATGGGCGACCCCGTCATGCAAGCGATCCTGCAGCAGGCACAGACGGAGCCGGCAGCGCTACAGGAGCACATGAAGAACCCCGACGTGCGCGCCAAGGTGCAAAAGCTGATCGCCGCTGGCGTCATCCGCGTCGGCCGGTGAGCGTGCGCCTCATTCCGGCGGAAGTGTACGAGAAAGCTGGCGACCCCCAAGAGAACGCGAAAGGAAGAGGAGGGGGACCTTGGTCACGTTTAATGGTTGGCGGTAGGCATCCCATCCCCGTGTACCCTCTAGTGGTTGGCAGCATGACCAATAAAAGCGACGACACGACAATGATCCCACGTGAGGACGCGACCCGTGATGTTCGGGCAAGACATACGCCTCGCCGCTCAGCCCAGCGAGGCTTGCCTCTTAACAGGAGGGGCTGCTCGTTTTGTTTGTCTTTCTGTTGATTGCTAAATCATGCAACAGATGCGACCGGTAGCTTGACGATGGAGTCGCCCATGGAAGAAGGTGAGTTGTGCGGCTTGCGACGGCTGACCTCGGCTGAAGGTGTTTAACACATTCGCAGCATATCGCCGACTGGTCCAGGTCATCGTGGCCGAGCCAGACGACAAACAAACCGAAGAACACATTCATAATCTTGTTGTTTCCTTACCTTCTGTCCTGCAAACCAAGGATGCGCAGGCGCGGACGCCCCTTCATCATGCCGCCATAGCCGGCAAACCATCGCTGTTGCGCGCCATTCTCGGCGTCACATTCCCACTGGACTTGGACCCGGCTGACGCTGAGGGGCTGACGCCGCTGCATCTCGCCGCGCGGTACGGTCACGCCGAGGCTGTACATGCCTTGCTACGCGCCGGCGCAAGCGTCTTGCGGGAGGAAGCCTTTGGGGAGACGCCACTCCACGAGGCTGCGAGAAATGGGCACGAAGATCTTGTCAAGCTTTGTGTCGACGCCGGCGCCATCGTTGATGCGGGCAACCGGGACTCGAGTACGGCGTTGCATGTAGCGGCAAGGCGCGGTCACGGCGGCGTCGTTGATGCACTTCTCGCAGCCGGAGCGAACCCGGCGACACGCGACAAAGTCGGCGACACTCCGCTTCACGACGCGGCACGAGAAGGCCATGTCGATATCGTCGCTGCACTGCTCGCCACGGGCGCCGTTGGTGTCGATGCGCGAAACGCCAACGGTCTTACACCGTTGAGTGTGGCGGCGCGCCACGGACGTGAGGCCATTGTACGGTCGCTCTTGGAGCGCGGAGCCGACGTTGATGCCGCGAGCTCCGAGTTTTGTACGCCGCTACACCAGGCCGCGACGGAAGGGCACGACGGCGTGGCACGGGCACTCATTGCGGCCGGGGCCGAGGTCGACCTCCGTGACAGGGACGAACAAAGTGCGTTGCACGCGGCCGTCATCTTCGAGCACGCGGCTGTTGTGGGCAGCCTGCTCGCTGCCGGCGCGGCCGTTGATCCCCGCGACACTGAGGACTGTACACCGTTACACCATGCCGTCAAGAACGGCAACGGCGGTATCGTACGGGACCTTCTGGAGGCCGGGGCCGATACGACGGTGTTGTCGGCGGGCGGGGAGACGCCGCAGAGCCTGGCGCGGGTCTTGGGCAAGGAGGCTGTTGTTGAGCTCTTTGCCAGCCCGCAGGTGGTGCCGCGACAGGATGTTGCGCCCAATTTTCGCCCCCGCCGAGCAAGGGGACCGTCGAGACCGAATGAGGAGGCGGAGATTGATGTGTGTAAACACTTCAAAGCGACGCTCTGGAGCCCGACGTCTGAGGCGACGTTTGATGAGATGAGTGTCTGGGACTTGCTGTATGATGCTGAAGCCGAGGTGAAGCTGTCACCGCGGCAGGAAGCGAGGGCGGCTTCTCCGATGAGGGCAGCTTCTCCCATCAGGATGTCTTCACCGCCGGCATCGCCAGGCGTGTCGTTTGCGGGAAAGGAGAAGGTCAGGGATATACCCCATCAACATCAACGACATCATCAGCGCAAACCTTCGTCACGTCCGCCTCCACCACCAGTCAAGCGATGGGTGCACCTTCCGGCAAACAACGTGGCGTGGGTGCTTGATCTCGTGCAGAAACTGTCGGCAGTGGACGGCAAGACTGAGGCAGAATGTGCGAGGATCATGCGCTTCGTGCGGGACACGTTTCTGGAGATGCGCTTTTCGGCGCCATACCGCAAACCACATTTTCGACGCGAGATGGTAGGAGCCGATGCCGGGGGTGGACCGGGTGGATTGGGACCCGTGAATGGCAACATGTTCTCCCTCGTCCTGCCGGTTATCGACGTCGACATGGACGAGGGATCGCGGCTCCAACTCCAAGCAGCGGGCGGCAGTGCCAACGTGCCGGCCCGCGAGCTTCTTCGGGCTGGTACAGAAGAACGACATCGCAGCCTACGGGCGATGCCAACAAACTTGCAGCATTACCTATTTCCGTACCTCAAGCACATGGGCGCCATGCTCGAGTTGCGACGGTGCTTCAACAAGTCGGAGCTCCACGTGCCACGGACGTTGGATCAGTCGTACCACGAATCACTCAGCCGGGAGGAGGTACGACAGCGCAGCGAGAGCCAGGTACTGTACCGGTACCTACGACGACTGGAGGAAGCCCTGGCCTCTACCAATAGCGATGTAGCCGGTGCCAAGGACGAGGGCAACAACCAGAAGCAAGCATCAGGTCAAGCATCGACGGCAAACCCATTCGCCCACCGCGAACTACTGTCAGATGTGTCGAGCGAGAAACAGAAGCGGACGGACGGTACCAAAGAGCAACTTATGCGGATGGCCGGACGGCAAGACGTTGCCAGCAGCGTACGGGCACGGGTACAACGCGAGCTTCGCGGTGGGGAGCCGGCGCGTCGAAGGCAGGTCCTCATGGTATCGCAGCTGTGGATGTGGCGACTCGACGAACACAATGTGGTAACGTGTTACCCGGAGCGGTGGGATGACAAGAATGCCAAGACGCTGTTGAACGACATGAAGCACAAGATGCTAGGGCTGAAGCCGGCGGCAGGGGCGGCAGCGGCGGTGGACATGTCGGCGGTAACGGCGCGGGTGTTGTCGGCCGCAACGGCATTTGGAGATGAAGAATTTCACTTTCAGTTCGCAGGCCCACGGAGCTATGCGAATGCCTTCGGGGGCTCGGTGGCGCGTGTATCGGACGAGGCGATGAAGAGGTACACGCGGTTCGAGGAAGGGATTCGGGGAATGAGGACGAGCCGGACGGTGTTGGGGGATTTGAGGGCGGAGATTGCGCTGTTGCAGGAGATTGATGATGTGGGGGAGGAGATCATCATGGTGCAGCGTGTGCTTGGGGAACAGGCGAGGGTTGCAGCTGAGTTTGAGGCGGCTGTTGGGGGGGAGACTAATGCTGTGGTGGTGATGCCTGGGTCGGGGGCGCCGCCGGCAGTTGGGTTCTTTGAGAGGTTGGGGATGGATGCTGCGAGGGTGCGGCTTTCGGTGAGTCCTCTGCATGATCGACCATGGCAGTTCACCATGCTGACGGACACCTGACAGATCACGACGCTGCTCGACCTCCGCCAGCGAGAGGCCAACATTGAAGAAGCCCTATCAGCCAACGAGCAGTCCAAGATTCTGTTCATCTTCACGGGTGCTACCGTCGTATTCGCGCCGTTGTCATGGATCATGGGTGTATTCGAAGTCAATATTGACGGACTCCCCTCCCCCATGAGCCCAGGGTTTGCCGCCGCTGCCAGCCGTGAGTAGCCTTCCCTTTCCATCCCTGTGTCCACCACTAACATATCTCCAGTCGGCTCCCTGTTCGCCACCATCATCGTCATCTGGCTTTCCCTCCAAGTCTTTGAGCTCGTGACCAGAGGTAGCGCCTCCTCGCGACGCGGCAAGCTGGACACCCTGCTACGCAAGCCTGATCCCAAGAAACCGACTACTTCACCGACGCCGCAGCTCTCGCCGCAGCGCTCGTCGGCGGCGACGTCTAGCGCCGGGCATAGGAAGCTGCGAAAGCGGTACATCTTTCTCGGGAGGGACGGCCGACGGAGGCTGGATGAGCATGCGGCTGCGGGGGCCGTCTGATGTCTTTGTTCTCTCTAGGTGCGATTTTGCTTTTACACGCCCGGGGTGAGTTTGACTTGGGGATGATTTTGGTCTGCTGCTGCTTTGTAGGTTCAATCATGGCGTTTTGCATTCTCGTTTGCATGGAGCTTAATACATGATTCGCGGGAAAAGACCAGGCCACCGGGTATCATCAGTCATCAGTCTGCGTCGCTGCTCGCCTATTGCGCATGTCCACTCGATCCTCCAGCTCGAGGTATACTATCGTCGCGTAATGTATGTATATTCCATCCAGGTCCCATCTGCGAGAATGTCAGTGGGATGGACAAAGCCAGATGATCTGGTCTCTTTTCACCTGCGGAACTTGCACGACTATGGCTGGTCGTCTTACTACTTCGCCACAGCACCCGCGCCTCCCATCAGTCTGATGGCGAGATCATCTTCCTCGTTGATGAAGACTTCGACAGGGCTGCGGTTTCTGTCAGTCTTGTGAATCTACCCCACATAGATGGGAGACATACCAAGGGTCAGACATGGTAGTTGTGGTGAAGTGTGTCTGTTTGGGTGGTGGTTTGGAGTGCTGAGTTCTGGGTATCAAGGTTTGAGGTCTGGAGCCCAGCTTCTGTTCAGACGTTTCGAGGCCTGCTCTGACTTGCTTGATAGGAAGCATTCCAACATCATCCAGCCGGGACATGTGGTGTATTTATACAGCACTGGGCCCCGTCGAACCGACTGAGAGCCGCTCGGAAGCTGGCTCCGCGTTAGATGAATCCGACCAAACCCGTGGGATGCCGTCTATGGTGATGCCGCCGAGCCGACGCGACGGCATGCCACATCACCGCAACATGCAGAGATACACATGCCCCCGCTCATCATCCATCGTCATCGGGGAGGATCACATGGCCCACCCAAGGTCTGCAGGTGGCGGGCCATCTGCCGCCGGTCAAGAACGACGCCATTCGGCGCATGGAAAGCATCCTCGGCGCCACTCAAGGTTCCGGAGCGGGAAAAGCGGGAAGGGTGCGGGAGGAGATGAACGACAAAGACGTGCTCCCCGCGCGGGGATCACAAGACACTGGCAGGGGGCCAATGGATGCAAATCACTGATCTATACTATGACATTACTCCATGCTCCGAGAGGCCGGCGGCGAGGATCTCCAACGGCAGCCAGATAAGGGAGGTTGCTCTTGTCTGTCACACACACCACCCACCCGGGACGGCTTCTGCTTGGTGCAAGCTTGGTGCTACCACTCGGTTCCGTGTGGGCTGCAGGGTAGCACCCAGCCTGACGCCTCTCCGCTCGAAGTACAGCTGCAGAGACGAGGTTTGGAGCGAGACAAGAGCAGGGTAGCGAGCAGGCTGGAGGGGGTGGGAGGGGAAAGACGAGGGAAGGCCATCCGTCGGGTGTTGTGGCAGGCAGGCTGGCTGTTCGACCTCCGGGGCTTGGTTGATTGGCCATCAAGATCAGGGGAGACAAAGTATCGTATCTAAGTTGGCCCGCTCTCCGGCGCGAGATACCTCCCCCTCGGATCAAGGGAGGAGGGGACATCTCGAAGCGACCTGGGTCAAGATATCCACGTCACGTCAGTTTACCCCGGGAGTCGCCGAAGCCTGGCCTCGCCGCCGTTCCTATTCGTTCGTTCGAGAGCAGCGCCAGGGAGGGGAAGATATACCTCGCGCCGGCAACCCCGTCCAGGGATTGTCCTCTCGGCGGACCACCACTCTGGGGTGTGCGTGCGTGATGGCAGCTCGGAGCCTTGCCAAACGTAGCTTCGGTCAACGAGCTGGGCAAGGTGCTCGTTGACTTAAGAAGGCGTGGATGGTGCCAGCGAGGACAGGGCCGGGGGAGGGGTGGCGGACGATTGCATGGGCTGCTGGTGGCCGGCGGGCAGGCGGCCAACCATGGAAGACCAGGACAGCAGTTCCATGGGCTGGGCGAGGAGGGGGGAGGGGTGTGTGAATGCAGCAAGCAGCAGCGGCAGCATGGAAGTACCAACAGCACCAACGGCATTCCGAGGGGAGGGGGAGAGACAAGGGATGGACGGCGTCACGGCCCTCGACAGGGTCGCCCCCTCTTAGAGAGCCCCTCATCCAAGGGGAAAGAGCCGCATGGCCGCATGGTTCAGGGAGTCAAGGATGCCCCCAACACGGAGCTCCTTTCGGCGCCCCCCTCTTCCCTCTGCTTCACGCACGTTGCCCATTGCTCCCAAGCTGCATCTGGGTCCCCTCTCGAAATAAGGCAACTAGATTAGATCGGCGGCAAACAATCACTTCTCATACCTTGAGAAAAAAAGGCAACTGCATGAAGAACAGACGGACGTCTTCTGGAAGGAAAATCCCGAGGGCAGGGTTCGGGTGTTGAGTTTGTCTGTATTAATAGCAGCAGCAAACACCCACCAACAGCGCCCTACAGCTTCGGCCCATCCTTGTCGGCTTCTTCCTCCGCCCGGTGCTCCCGGAACACATCCTCCCTCGACCGAACTTCCACCTGGCGCGGCCCCTCGCCCGTGAATTTCACGAGCACGACTCTCTCATAATCACCGCCCCGCGTCGATCCCCGCAGCTCCGGCCCCGGCTTATCGAGGCCCAACACGATGCGGCTGTCCGACCCGCGCACAAAGAGGCTCTGCGGACTCATGACCTTTTCGGCCCACGGGATCGCCGACGATGGGTGCGCGGCTGAGGAAGTCGGCGTCGCGCCGAGGAAGGCGACCAGACCCCGCCTCTGCGCCGCGTAGTGCTCCCGTGCCGCCGCCGCGTCTGCCGGTGGCGGTGCGGAGGAGGAGCCGGGGCAGAAACGGTTGACGAGATGGAGCAGGAAGACCTGGGGTGGGAAGAGAATGTCGTCGCCGGAAGCTGCTCGAGCGAGCCATGTCGCAGCATCGTCGAACAGCGCGGCTGTATGCTCAACGCCGCCGTCGGGGGTTGGGATGGTCATTTCACGAGCCTCTCCGCCGCCCGCGGTGCCGTCGGGGATCATGTACAGGTACATCTGCGTCGTGAAGCGTCTGCCGACATTGGCGGGCGTGATCCAGCGGGTAAAGGGCATCAGACCCTCGACATCAGGCGTACCACCAACGGAGTCGACGAATTCGTCGAATCGCACCTTGTTGTCGTGGACGCGCCGCCGCGATGTCTCACGGTCGGCCTCGGGAACGTTCACAAGTGACATGGTGGTGGTTCCGGGTGATGATCCCTTGGGCCTTGCGAGAAGGATGCCAGTTTCCTCGAAGCACTCACGGATCGCGCCGAGTCGATACGCCGCGCTGTCTTGGTGGACCTCTGGAGTGTCTATCGCGGGCAGCTCGCCGTCATGGAAGGCATCGAGGTTACCGCCTGGGAAGACATGGGCGGCGGCGAAGGATCTGGATGTCTTGACGCGGTGAAGCAGCAGGACCTGGTTCGTTGGCGATAGAAGCACGATGCTGCGGGAGGTCAGTATGATGCTCGTGGCAAGGGCAAAGGGAGACGCACCTCGAGCTTGGTCGCAGCGGCGCTGGCGCACGCTTCTTCTTGGGGGCCGACTGAGACTGCGACATGGGTGCGGTTGGTGGTGTGTCGGGGTCTGGTCGCATCACTGTCGCAAAGGATCGCGTCTTGGTGATGCCGATGAGCTGAGAATACGTCCTGAAAAGCCCGACAGATGATCGAGAGCGAGGACAGAGACTTGAGAACATGGCGACGCACATGGGATCGCGGCGGCTGGCGTCCAGTCCGGTGTGCTGTGCCTGGGCCTGTGACCTCGGGACGCTGGCGGCTGGAGTGATCGGAGCCCCCAGTGACGTTCACCCTGGACAGGCGGGGAACCTGGACTCTTTCTGGGGTGCGTGCCGAGGTTCAATCACTGGCTGACCGTGCGCGCTACTCCCAGGGCCGACGCAAGGCGCTGCTCGTCCGCAACACCAAGAAAGCGAACCACGACCGGTGCGCGCACCACATCCCCTGCCCTCCCTAGACGTCGCCGCCTCATAGTCCATCCACCCCTGCTGCAGCATGTCATGCTTGAAAGATGATTGATGTATGTAATGTATGTCATGCAGCAAAAGTGCAGTGTGCCTGTCAAAACAAAAACCTTATGTCGACGCCGACTCAACTGGCGCTTTTTCCAACCGCCGACGCTGATGCTTAAAGGGGGGTATCATGCTCTTCCTGGTCTGGTTCTCTCCCCTCCCCTAGAACCGTTTCCTTTCCTTGCCTGAAATGTTCATCCTCCACAGGCAGCACACACTTTTCGACTCGCACCACTGCTTCACCTCGCCTGGGGATACTTCGCCATCGTACCCCGCGCCTGTCAAGGGGCCCGTGTTGAGCCACGCTGCAAGATCCTCCAAGATCACCGGCTCGTACATGAGCATCTTTTCGTGCCAGGACGGCTGGGTCGGGTCAGTCGTTGGTGGCGCCGACCGAACTGCTTGCGTGATGCATGACATGAGCGACGATTGATCGTTGTCCGCGCCCACGGCCAGCGAACCCTCCATCTTGTCGTCGAGGGACAACGTCACGTCACCATCACCATCACCTGGCGACGAAAAGGTCATCTCAGGGGACGAAGCGCAGACATCCATGTCGTCTGAATCGTCCGCCTCCGAATCCGGTATCTCAATCACGACTTTGCCCTTCGTTTTGGGCTTGGGCGCTGCCCGCTTCCGCTTCTCCGGCGTCTTGGGCGCTGCCTCTACGGGTTTCCTCAAAGGGCTCGCATCCTTCCTCGGTCGACCCCTTGGTTTCGGAGATGCAGCTGGACTTGCGTCCTTTCTCGGTCGGCCCTTGGATTTTGCTGGAGATGCAGCCGGACTTGCATCCTTCCTTGGTCGACCTCTTGATGGTGATGGCGATGTAGCGGGACTGTCGTCCCTTCTCGGTCGACCTCTAGATCGTGATGGTGATACAGCTGGACTTTCATCCCTTCTCGGCCGGCCCCGAGATCGTGTTGGCGATGCGGCCACACTTGCGTCCTTCCTCGGCCGGCCCCTAGGCTTCTTCGGCGATTCCACAGGCTGACCAGACGGAGGCGGCTCGGTCGGGTCCAGCTCAACCGTCACCGCTGTTGACGCCTTCCTCGGTCGGCCCCGTGGCTTCTTGGGGCTCGCGGCCACCTTGGCTGGTGCGGACGTTGCGGCTGTCGTCGACATTGACCGGTTGGAGGGCAACGGGCTCAGGGGCGCCCTCGATCCATTCTTGCTCTCCCAGCATTGGTGCAACAGGGCGAGCATGGCGGTGCGTCGCTTGATTGATTTGAAGCCGAATTTGGCCACTTCCCTGGCGAGCTGCGCGTCGGTGAACAGGTCGTACTTCGGTCGAGGCGGACCTGTTGGCTTGGGGATAGGTGCGGCCGTGATGGCGATGGATGGCGCGGCTTCTGCGGGCTGCTGAGACGTGGGAATCGTATTCGGTGGCGTGTATGCAGCTTGCCCCAGTGCTGCGATAGAGGCTTCCGCCGGGAGAGTAGCAGTCTTCGGTGGCAGCGTCTTGGGCTCTGGGAGGGGAATATCCTTCGGTGGCAACGTCGTGGGCTCTGGGGGGTCGGAGGAAAGGAATGGATCCTCCAGCTGAGGCGTCTCCTCCTTCTTCTGTGTCGGCCGAGCCCCGGCGTATCCAAACGGATTGATCTCCAAGCCCATGGCGTCTACATCCATCTCCTCCACAAGATCAATCACTGGGAGGTCCATCAGTCGCCCATCTTCGTCCCTTGCGCCCACTGCCCAAAGCTTCTTTTTGGGCTCCGGCTCCACCGCGTCGCTGTTGATCGGGGTTGCGAACGGGTCCTCGTCGGCGAACAATGGCGGCGGCGCGCGGGGCTTTGCCAGCACCGGAGACATGCCGCCCAAGACGAGCTGGCTGGATGTCCCAAACACGAAGTCTTGCGCATACACCTGCCGGATGGCCGTGCCTGGTGATAGGAGAATGGGCTCTGATGGAGGCAGGGGCTTGGCCTTCTTTGGCCTTGCCTTCCTCACCTTTCTTCCGTCCGGGTTCGTCTTGTCCCCAGCAGCAGGATCCGGTGCGAGGTAATCCAGCATTGACACTGTCGGTGCAGGCTCCGGCTCCGGCAGGGCATACGCCGCTGTGGCCACCTCTGTGATGGTTCTGGGCTTCCTCTTCTTCGCCGGCTTCTTCACTGGCGAGGTGTCTTTCGACGGAGCCTCAGCCTCCTTGGCCGCAGCTTCTGCCAATTTCCGCTTCCGCAACATTTCTGTCACCGGACCAGGCCCTGCGACGGCCTCTGCTACTGGCTCCTCCTCGGCCAGACCGTACACTTCCAGTAGACTCCCAAAGCTTTGTCCTGATTCCACTGCCGTCGATTTCGGATCCTGCGCGGAGGATGGGGCGATAGCAAGGGGTGCTGGTGAGCTCAGTTCGATGACTTTGTCGGCTGGTGGCGGTGTCCAATCCGCCCTCCTCCTCTCTGCTGGGGCGAGCAGCAAGGGCTCGTGGGAAGCCTTCGGCCGCAGTTCCTTCTTCGCCCTCTTCTTCTTTTCTTGTTCTTTCTCAGGCTCTTCTTTTGTTTCAAAATGTCGGCTGCGAACCACTTCCTCTTGTTTCGCCTTTCCCCGCGTTTCCTTCGTCTTTTTCGAGTCGGGCGACGGGGTCTCCTGGTACTTCCTCCACGGCTTGTCGTCCTTCGGGGTAGTTGTCTCAGGCTTCGGCAGCGACTTCCACTCGAGAAGCTTCTTTGTACCCTTCTTCCTCCTCTTTCGCAGCCCTGATGGCAAGATCTTCACCACCACGACCTCGTCATCGACTTCGATTGGTTCGGAGGGCGCTCGGACGGGAGTGGTGAGGTCAATCGGATTGGGGTCGGGCCTAATGAAGCTAGACGCGGTCGTGAACATCCGCGGTGACTCGATAGTCGGGATTTCGGGCTTCTTGATCTGCGAGAGGATCTGGTCCAGAGACGGTAATGGCGAGCTGGACAGCGGCACCTGCGGGCGCCTAAACGGGGACGACATGATGGAGGTGGGGAGCACAATTCGACAAAGGCTGCGCGGCGCGCATCTTTTCCAGCAATGTTGCAACAGGTTGGCAGCGGAGCCTCCAGGCCCTCGGGGAAAGGCTTGGATGTCGGGGTGGCGAAGAAAGAAAGTCAGTCAGTCGGATGGTTAGCACCGGGTGCGACAACGTGCCACGCTCGACTGTAAACAATTCGGACGAGCAGGCGCCCGCCCCACCGCGCTTCTGGCGTCTCCAGTCCGCCTGGCCTCGACACGCTGCGGGCGCCAGATCACGTGGAGATAAGATCGGCATCTGATCCTCGGTCACCTGACCTGTGCCCGGCTCGGGCGAGGTACGAACCCCACCATTTGCAAAATTCGGCCCTGGGCACCAAAATTGTGAATCTCGCCTACTCCCCGCGACGAACACAACCTCTCGACGACCCAGTCCCAATCCCTCACCCGACAACCCACCAGACCTCGATCCCATACCGTCAAAATGGAGAACGACCGCGGCGAAATTGTCGACCTGTACGGCTGCCCCCTTTCCGCTTGAATATTTGGCATAGAGCGACACTGCGACGCTTCGGCGCCGCGGTGATGCGACAGAGTTGGACTTAGAGACAAGGACCGAAATACTGACATTGGACTCTCTTCGCAGCTACGTCCCGAGGAAGTGCTCGGCGACCAACCGCATCATCAAGGCCAAGGACCACGCCTCCGTCCAGATCTCCATCGCCAAGGTCGACGAGAACGGCCGTGCCGTCCAGGGCGAGAACCACGTCTACGCCCTCTGCGGCTTCGTCCGCGCCATGGGCGAGTCCGACGATGCCCTGAACCGCCTGGCTCAGCGCGACGGCCTCGTCAAGGCCGTCTGGTCCGCCCAGCGGTAAACGATGAAAACGGAGAAGGATTATGATGGTCAGTGGGATCGATGCCCGTCTTGCGGCCACGGCGCACAGTCGGGACTACATGCTGACCCTCTCCTAGCGATCACGTTGCTCGGGTTTTCGGTCGGTTGGTCGGTTGGGCAACATCATGGTTCGATTAGAGTCGGTGGCATAGTTCACCGCCCGAATACCAGGCGTCCGGCTCTCGTTTGAGAGGAAATGGCAATCGTGCCATCATCACGAATACACCAAATGTCCCTCTGCGACGTGTCTCCGACCACAAGCGCACGCCCCCGCCTTCACGCCATGGCTCCCGGTGTTGCCGCTCCCCGTGATGCACCGCATCGGCTAGCGAAGCCTTCCCGGACATGCCCCGTGGCCGGGGAGACTGGAACTACCTCGATAGTTTCCATGCCGCAGATCAACAAATATGGAGGCCTTGAAAAAGCTGTGGCGGTTAAGAATCGCGTCATGGTACAGATACGGGTCTCACATTCGCCGGTCTACTGTGATGCTGCGTGACGGACGGATGTGATGTGGCAAGGTCATCTTGCAGGCCCCGGCGCGACGGACGAATCAGATTCAACTTTCACAACATAGAATTAATCTATCAACTACCTAAGTAGGTACATGGTATCGTTCTACGACGCGATCTTCAAGTGTTACTCAGTGTGGCCGCAAGGCTGCCTTCTGGGACAGGCTCCATCTCCCGTGGATGAATTGGCGAACATTCTTCCCCCAGAACGCTACCGGGACTATGACAGCTCCCAAGATGATTATCAGCAACACTTGCAGGATGCTCGGACCGGTGATATTGCCCTTCTCTGCCCAGGAGCCCAGCTTGGCACTGAGAAAGGACCCGAGGAGGACCACGACAAGGAGTTCGACCGCAATAGAAGCCGCAGCCCAGAGGGGAAAGGCCTCGGTGAGCCAGACAGTCCCGGCGGAGAAGATGAGGATATAGCTCATCTGGGTGACCCCATAGATGACGTACTGGATGGTAATCGGCCAGTCGTTACTGATGCTTGAAGCGAACAGTCCAACAGAGATGGCCGCGGTGACAATCGGCAAGACGAATCCAATGAGATAAACCTCTGCGTGCCGCGTGCCTCCAGACCGCCGGGCGCAGAAAGCAACGAACCATGTAATGAGGGGGCCAGAGACGGGGATGCTGAGCAGACCCGAGACAACGCCGCTGATGACGAACCAGGTCTCGACGCGGTGTAGCTGAACGACGATGCTCTCGGTTGTGAGGAGGTTGAAGATGATGAAGCGGTACTGCGTTTCGTTCTGGAACATCGCCACGGCGAGGATGACGCCGCTGAGAAGGGAGACCCATATGACCAGGGGGTTGCAGAAGCAGAGAATCATCTGGGCACAGGTACTACCAGCAGCCCTCCAACTCGTTCCGGGGGCTCGCTGGACCCTGATGAGGTCGACGAACCTGCTGAGCAGGCTTGTTCTCTCGGATGGAGAATCATCCTCAGGGAAACCCGAGGGGCTGATGGCGTCAATGGTGTCGTAGATCTGGATGTGCTCGGAGGCGCTTTGGACCAGGAAACGACCATCAAAGGCCACAGAGGGGCGAATGAAAAATGATTCCGGTACCAAGAAGAGGGTAAGAATGAGGCTGATGATGCAAGGCACGACCCAGACCTGGTAGAGGGGCCTCCAATTGGTAGCGACGTCGGTAATGTAGGAAAGGGGAAGGAAGTAGATGTTAGCCATTACGCTGATGATGCACCAGCTGATGGTCGTTGCCCATGGACGCTCGTAGATAAAGGTCGCGTCAAAGACTATAAGTAGGCCCTGGAAATGTAGGTGAGCAAGACTAGTCGCTCAAAATGCATCGCGAAGCGTACCATGCTGACGGACATGCCGGCGGCAAAGCCTTGAATCCCAATGGAGATGAACAGCATCCCGAAGCCTGGGAGGAAACCAGCCATGGCCGTGGCGATGACATTGATGAAAGTCGCGAAGAGGAGAACTGGACGACGGCCAAGAGCGGTGGACAAGGCGACGCCAACGGGAACACCGAAAGCGTTCGTGGTGGAGGCAAAAGTGTTGATATAGTCGGTCGTCGAAGGGTTGATGCCCTAATATCAAAGTCAGAACAGCACTCCATAGATCAGTCGCCCATGGCATCTTCGGCATACCTCACTGGCAAAGTCCAGCTGAAACGGAACCATCAACAAGGCGGACATCTTGACCTCGAACAGGGTGATGGAAGAGGTGAGGATGATGGTGAGAAGGGCTCCAATACGACGCGGCCATGACCAATTGAGCGGGTCGACCGGGGATTCAGAGGGAATAGGAAGCTTGAGGACGTCGCCGGCAGAGGAGATGAGGAAGACACTGCCGGGGATGTCGTCGGACCGGGGCGGGAAGTCCGCGCCGATCGGCTTCTCGAGGGGGCTTGGGGGTGCCGATGCCCAGATGTCGCTGGTGTCTGTGGGATGAGGGGTCCTCATGACTGCTCTACCAAGATGGTTTCTTTTATGTGAGGGATGGATCTGTGCCGCCTGCGGGGGTCCAGGATGTCTGCTAGCAATAAGGTAGCAGTCGCTTGATGGCGTCGAGATGTTGGTAGATGCACCCAAGAGGGGGAGAGCCATGGCAGGATACTTTTATGGGAGATGGCCGCACGCGCGCCATGTATCTGAAAGAGATCATCCCGACATTCTGGCGATACTTTCGGGAGGCAACGGCGTTCTGTCTCAAAGGGAAAGTCTGACCTGGCATGGGCGGGCGCTCGCACTCGGGGAGGGTGTTGATCTCTGGGCTGCAGAGATCTCGATGTTGAACTATGAGATGGGAAGAAACAACCAAGCAAATCCAGCCTTCTCCCTTTTGGCTGTCCTAGTATGCCGGAAATACACAGCCCCTGACCTGCCCGGTGCTGTCAATGCGTCGGGAAGAGGGGGGAAAGGGCCATCCGTTCGGCGCATCACCTGCGGGAGCGATAGGTCTCGGAAGCCTGCGCCAGGTCGTCGTCCCAAGTTGGCCGCAAACTAAGCAGGGAGCGGCCTGTTTCGGAGGGCCGTTACAAAAGAAAGGCAAAGTTTCCCGCGACCATCTGGCCATGGTAGCGGGCACGGATGAAACAAGGTAGTAGTGCCGAAATGCCAGAGCTCCTCGGGGGTGTTCCGCAGGGACTACTGCATCGATTATGTCGTTGCCATACCTGGGAAAGTCAACAACTGCCTATTCTTGACGTCAACGGCAGCAGAACATCGTTGCACAACATCCTGTACGTTCGTGTCGCTTCTGTCATTGTGCTCGGAAGTACTGGTGGCATTATGACACGGGTTTGCTGTCCAGGCCAGTCGCTCGAATTCTCTGATGGGACCTCGCCTGTGCTGCGCTTGCTTGTACAACAACATTTCTGAGCCGGGCGGCCTCTTCTCGCTGTCTATCCTGTCTGTCTCTTGATTGGATGTCGATGCGCCTTCGGAGAACCGGTTTATTCTCCCGGCGTGCCACTGTCGTAAGAGCCTCTCTCGCTCGGCTGTACCTACAGAATGGTTGGCTCGCATTGGCGAACGCGTACAGTAATTTTGGCATGTACTTGCTCGTTTCTCGTCCTTTCTTTTGGCCTGGCGCTTTTCTTTGACATCGCTTGTTCTGTACTTCGTACCCTCGATGACATGGAGCCGACTGGTCTGCCTCCTGGCATTCGGTGCTTGCAGTCGGGTCCCATTTCCCGGTCTGTCACCTAGGGAGACCTATCTTTTGGCACCTGCACGAAATATCTTGAGAAACTCGCTTCTCCAGAGCAGCAGGCCGATTCGTGAATACAAACATTCAGAGCTCCTACCCCGAGAGGCGGCGTCCCCTCCCTGTGCGTGCTACGTATGAGACGCATCCCCACTATTCCAACATCAATAGCATGGCTCATCCCTCTGAATGGCGGGTGTACGTCCAGTAAGTTGGCCACAGCTTGCCTTGCTGTATTCATCCGCCGGTGAAATGGAGAAGGGCGAGAAGTATGATTTTTATTCTTGCAAGTCTGAGAAGAGCAGGATAGATGACTTCGGGGTGCTGCCTGGGTTTGTTGCATCCAGTCCTCTTCCTGTCACTATTTCATGTCTCTGTCGGTCTGCGTCGCTTTGCCATTCTCCAGACAGCCACCAAGCTTGACCTAGTCGAGGGGCAACAAGTTCAGATGAGGAGGACGACGGAAGTAGCCCCACCACGCTTCATTGCTGCCCACAAGGATGTCGTAGAACCTTGGTAGACGATACACGTGGAGGAGCTGCCAGACCTTTGTGGTATCCGGGTCCGGTTCGGAGTCGGAGTCGGAGTCGGAGTCGGAGAAGAGGTCTTTCATGTCGCCTGCCCACGCCACCTTGACGGCAACATTGTGTTTGAAGCTGGGAGCAAACTCTGGATGCTCGTCGGTCGTGTTGGCTGCCCGTATCTCCCGAAATTTGTCCAGCATGTCGTCGTCGACATAGATCAGGTAGTCGTATCTAGCCATACTCATGTTCCGATGTTTCATGTCGCGGTCGAGATGGCGGGACAGGCATCCGGGCAATTCCGAGAATCCGGAATCGGTCAACTCGTTCAAACTTCGCAACCAGTTCGCGTTGATTTTCTTGATTTCATCGACGGAGCGACCATCCAGATCGGGCCCCTCGCGGACGCAAAGGTGAAATGTGCTCTTGACCACCTCTCCCTCTGCTCGGAGTTTGTCCTCGCTGTCGACTCGATTTTCCGGTGGCAAATAGGGATTGACCCACCAGTCCGAGGACACCCTCCAGTCAGTCGTATCTTTCACGGCCTGATAGATGTATTCGAGGTAGTCGTCCCACAGCTTTTGGTCTTTGTAGGTGGTTCGGTAAACGAAATAGCCCCAAACGGGTTGGATGGGGTACTCGCCTCGCTCGGCTTTCCTTTGCAAGGTCACCACGTCCCAGTAAAGATTTGGAAACATGATGATTCGGTAAATCCGGACAATTTGGGCAAGGTGGATAATTCTAAGGTTGAATGACTGGGCGGTACCAACAGTGATAAAAGTTGGGCGCCAGATTTACACCTCAATATCTTCTACATTACTTATATACACGTGGTCAGAGACTTCAGTGGCGTCACACCACCTTCTACCTACATGCCTAGGTACCAAATCAGGTAAGAGATCTTTTATTCACTTGAAGTGCACCTGTAATCAAGCCACCGAGTCACAGACATGGCCTCCACCAAGGAGGCGCCCTCCGTGGCTGCCCCGATAAGAGGATCTGAAATGTGAGTCACTTGGTGTACAACAGGTGTGAAACTCGCTGCCGCTCCTCGAAGCGGTAAGGCAGCCTATAGGTGGAATTCCCAGTGTCGAACAATTCTAAGTACCACATCGTGACATTTGCCTGGCTGCCACACCGTGACATGATACAGAAGATGTGCGCCGTCTTCATTCTGACACGCTGTCGCACTATCACCATTAAATCTGTGAAGCCGAGTCACGACCTTGGCGCCGTTATACCGTTCAAAAAGCTGCAGACAGACCTGGATACGCACCGTGGATACTTCGAAGTCCGCGCGTGAGACGCGGGTTGCACTTGTCAAATATCGCGTCATCTGTGACGTTGTGAGAGTGACTCGCCTCTGCGGGACATTTTTGGCTGACCAGACGATTCTCAACACGACGACTTCGAGTGGTAATACCGATCGGGTTCCTCAAAGGGGTTGGGCATCAAGCCCCCGTCTGGAGAGAAACCACCATTGCGATGGAACTCGCTGCGTAAACCTTCGGATCACCAAGATGCTTGGAGGGCGGGACAAGGCCTCGTTTTTGGCCGCCATCCCTAGAACTCCTCCCTCTTGGGTGTACTTGTGATCATTGCCCGAGTACTGCCGGACTTTTACTCGTATTTTCTGGAAGTCCAGGATATCACAAGCAAGAGAAGTCTCTGATCGAAATGAAATGACGCTATATTGATCCCTCGAGCCCTTCTCTTACCTGGGTCTTTGGATGATTCTGGCCCGTCCACTGACTGCCCTCCATTCTCCTGGGCCGCCCTGCGAAAGATCACAACTGCCAGCTACTATCCAATTTGAGTTACCCACTTCCATTGAGAACTCCTCCTTCTGCCGTCTGCTGCAATGCAGTTTCTCATGTAATGCCTCTGGCTTCTATGCCTCGGCACTGTCTGTCTGACAGTTCCCTTGAAGAACCAGGGGGATACGACCGATATCTCCAGTACCCCGAATGGTATGGACACTATCACTATATGTTTTTGATCTTGAAGTCATGCATAAGAATTAACACTGAGATCATACAGCACTGGACTCCACCTCCGCACCTGACGACTGCTCTGTATGCCCCCTCAGCACTTGCGACAAAGATATGTACGGGGACTGCCTCAAGGAGGACCCAGACGACCCGAACGATCCGGACAAAGTTCTCAAACTCCTGTCTGAGCGAAATGAGCCCGATGCCTCGGAAATGAACTCTGCCTTCGGGGGCAGCAGAATTTATGGCGTGGGAACACCTGCGCGCGACTGCTCATTCAAGATCAAGACTCGGGGGTATCCTTCTTCTGGAAAATTGTTCGGCATGACGGGCCGATCAGTTATTGAGAAAGTGCTCCGGTATGTGTCCTCTCTGCCAAAAAGTGTTGCAGGAGCTGATGGAACGGGTTCAGCCTCCAGTCTCAATGCTGCAGCGACACAAACATCGAACTGCTCGACAAGACTCTTTTCAGCAAGCAAGATGTATCGGATAAATACTCTACTGAGCACATCGAGGAGGTATGTTGCAGGCCAACTCAACATGTTCTTTCTGACACCAGACATCATAGCTCCAATTCGCCATATCGCTCATGCAGTCTGCCGCCTCCGGAATTCTTCCTTCGGAAGCACCGATGCAAACGCCCAAGATTCCCTGTCAACTCCTCATCGACACCTTCTCGATCCATGCGACTGAGGTGGTAGGCGCTTGGAAAATCAAAGGCTCCAAGAAGCCCCTCAAAAAGCCCGCGGAACTTCTCTTCGAGGCATTTGGCACATCAACCCAGTCCGGCCCCTTGGTGCTTTTGGAGAATGGTATCAACTATCGAAAGTCCACCTGCTTCTCGTACAACAGAGAAGTACCCGGCGACGAAGATTCCCCTTTTGCCACGTCGAAGCCCTTCGCCGTGGACTCCCAGAAGTTCACGAAGGCCGTCCTTGAATCTATTCGGACTGGCCTGAAAGAGGACTTATTTCTTCAAGTCCTTCGCGAGGTAAGCCCATGTTCCCCATGACTTCTGACTCCCCCCCACACAGCAGCCTTGCTGACGATTCTCGAGACCATTGGGGCGTGGAAGTACATTCACCAGAAGGAGGTTGCTATACAGACGGCTCACACTCGAGGCCTGCTCTCAACAGTGGCCCTGTATCTCTCCCAAGAGGTCAAGGGCCTCGAGAACTTCCGAAAGATCTACAGGGAGGTTGAAACAGACTGGTGGAACCACGCCGCCAGACACTGCAAGGCCCAAGGCCATTACTTGATCGACATCGTTGACACAGAGTACAGAAAGGCAATTGCGCAGGGAGTTACTCCTGCCAACTGGCCCAACGTCGAGAACGCCCTGATCCGGCTCAGAAGGGACGTGCCGATCATTCAAACCCCCGTGCCGCCCGCGGATTATTAGATCCAAGTTCACCACCCCGCCGACCACGCAACAGATCCTGAAGGGGGACGAAGAGGACTGGAAGAAAGCGGGAAGGGGGTCGGCCTTCTCAGGAAGGGCCAAGACGATGGCAACAAATTGGGCCAAAGGGTCGTCTTGGATGAGGTTTAGGGAGAGGCAATTGCTGCTGGAGGACGCCGGGCCACAGTCATTACCGAGCTCCATTCTGCCATTACATTCAGTCATTACCGAGCTTCACTCAAAAATCAATCACAGTCGTTACCGAGTTTCAGCCGTAATCACCACGTCCAGGAATCATCGGACACCTCGAAAAGTTTGCTTCCAGTGCCAATTGCAAATCGATGTCTCTTCATTTGCCAAGTCGATGCACATCGCATCTGCCTCGACCTCTTTTCCAAGGCTACTCCGAATTCCAGGTCGGACGGACATATGTCCGCCGCCCCCTACCGTATGCCCCCGCTGTTGTCACCTGCGTCCTGCATCCTGCTGCAGTCGTCGTCAACGACACCGGCTACCGGCATTGGCCAGTGTGTCCCCCTGCCTTGTCTCGACGCCAATTTCCGGGGATCATGAGTAAGGTACCCGGCAGTTCAGGGGTGCCCTGACACGGAGCGGAGAACGGTAGATGGGGCCGGGGGCATGAAGAATGTCGGCCCGACCGAGCCCAGACTACTTACACCGCACATGACCCCAGCCGGGTTGACGATGGATTGTTGCGTGGTGCTCCCAGCGTCGACTTCTTATCTGCGGGGTTTAAGCTCAAGGGACGTTGAGAATTATGGCAGTGAACCCCGTCTTCAAGGAGACACAACTGCCCCAGCGAACAAGGTTTTGCCTCCTTCTGGTGTTCGTTATTCCTGGCTCTTCTGGTACGATTTGTAACATTTACTCGCCAACGTTGCTTGGGCTCGTCCATGTTACGATGGCATTCGGTATGGACACTGGCACACATCCATCTGAACTCAAGACGCATGGGTCACATTGGCACAATGCAAAGCCGGGCCCTTGTTATCTTTTGTGCCCGTCATGACTCGCCCTCCACCAGGGTTTTCGTAGGCATCCTCAGCCCCCATCTCCGTATAGATTTCCCAGAGCCGGGGAGTTACCCAGAATTCGGTCTGGCGCACTGCATGCTGTCAAAGCCTCGGCACATGATGACTCGGCCGACGCACGGCAACGGACTGGTGGCATTTCGTGGACATGGATCCCGCCGCACAAGCTGGTCAACGGGGGGTACGGGATGCTCCGTGCCAGGGTGTATCAGGCTGCGAGGTCCACTATCTGCAGGTGCATTTTGGTCAGGGCGGTCGAGGTAACGGTCGGTTTCCCCGTGGAAGGGGGATGCAACGCCCGTTACAAGCCTGTTCCATCGCCTTCGGCATCTGCATCTTCCTTGCTGATACGGCACATGAGGGGGACTGGATGTACATATCCCCCGTCGTCCACGAGTTTTCTGCCACGCGAGTGCGGCGTGCTTTCTTTCGATTGACTTTCGGCAACGACTACGACAACCCTTGCGTGCGGCGCAGCGTCTTTTCGACACCAGACAGTACCTTGCCGGATCTTTTGGGGCACTGACGGGACGAATCTGTTCGTCGAAAACTTCGCCATGTCTCAAGGGGAATACTCGAAAGACCAGATGGTCGGTTTGGCCGTCGGGTTCATGATCCTTCCAACCGTGTTCTATGGTTTGAGGATCTGGGCGAGAGTGTTGATCAACCGGGTGACACTGGATGACTACTTGGCTGGAGCAGCGCTTGTGGGTGACCTCCATGTGAAGACTTTGCTTTGCTAGACTGACATACTGGCGTTAGATCTTCACTATTGCTTGCTGCTCGTTGCAATTGTCAGGTACGTTGCTTCCGTCTTTTCATACTGTTGCCATACCCCATTGGTTGTCCCAACATGCTGTTCATCACACCGCACTGATTGTTGGACTGAAGACTGACCCTTTTCGCAGCGGCATACTTGGGACATCTCGGTCAGCACCAGCCGCAACATCCTGATGGAACAGCTATTATGGATGACCCGGGACTGGCATTCTTCGAAAAGGTAGACACACCATTGTTCGACTAAGGCCGTGCAAGCATGGCGCTAACTCTTGGCAGTCCAAGTTTGCCATGAACATGCTCTCGATTCTCGGCCTCGGACTCGTCAAGTCTTCCATCCTCGTCCTCTACTTCACCCTCTTCCCGAACCGCAAGTTCAGATGGGTGGTATCCGGTGTTCTCGCCTACGTCATTGTCTGGACCATCAGCTTCTTCTTCTCCCACCTCTTCACTTGCTACCCTGTCACGGCATTCATCGACTTTTTCCAGGACAAGAAGTGCGTCAACCAGGTGGCAATGTTCCTCACGGTGCTCTACACCAACATCATCGCGGACTTTACCATTCTTTTCCTGCCAGTCCCCATGGTCATTAGCGTCCAGATGAAGCTCAGCAGGAAGCTGGCTGTTCTTGGCATGCTGAGTCTTGGAGCAGCGTAAGTAAACCGTGCAAGATCTCTGGATTCGAACAACACTGACACACCTACAGGGTCTGCGCCGTCAGTGTCACTCGCGTCGTCGCCGTTTATGCTATTGCCAAAGAATATGTCCGACACCCCAACGATATCATCTGTACGTCCTGACAACCCCCTGGATGCAACCACGCTGACTTCAAATCCCAGACTACACCGCGCCGGTCTTCTTCTGGACAAATATTGAAATGTCCATGGCAGTGGTCTGCGCTTGTCTGCCCACGCTGCGGCCTATTTGGCGGCACCTCTTCCCCAAACCCACAGCCACCGGCAACAGCTCGTACGAGCTTGGGTACGGATCCGGCAGGAGGGTGACGAAAAGGTCTCGCAACCCCGTGCCCTACACTGAAATTGACGAGATGGAGCTGCGGGGCGGTGGCCAAACGAGATCCGGCTCCCCCGATGGCAAGGACATTCTCAAGGAGACAACAATTAGCCAGACGGTGGAGCCTTCCGACAGCTCCAGCACGACCGATCTGAGGCCAACGGAGCCTGGGTACTGGTCACAGGGACAGGGCGGGAAATGACACATGCCAAGGAGGAGCAAGGCTGATAGGGTGTACGGGAAGCCGGCGAAGTGTACAGTTCTCAGTAGCCCTAGTCTTGGCACGATAATCACATCTTTTGGTACTTTGGATCGGTGTAATGCAGGCCGGGGGTTTACCACCACCTTGGCCTGGACTGGTCTACGGAAGGGGGAAAAGGGGGCAGAGACAGGAAGATAATATTTCCTACAGGGACAAATCTGATGTCTTACAGGGGTCTCGGGATACAATCCGTGCCGCGTCAGTGGGCATTACTCGCGCTGCAGGAACACGAACCAGGAAGACGAACCAACCTTGTTGATCAGGTTCCTTTGTGGCTAGGTGACCCATGCAAGCTGTTTGACTTGACCGGACGATGGCGAGAGAAAACCTGTCCTGGAAGACCATCGGGTACAACGTTGTGACTATTCCGTTGGTACGAGGGACGGCATGACGTTAATTCAGAGACATATACAAGCACAACTAAACCCCAGGTCCCCAGTCTCCGTGCTCCCTCCCGAAGCCACCTGCACTGCAGAATATTGTGTCGCCCCGCAAGCTGTGGAGGCGTCTCGGAGACCCTAACCTCTTGTATCAAAGTGCGCGAGAGATCCCTCCCCTGGTACGTGCCATTTCCAAGGGTCCCGGCTTCGTGGGGGATTTAGGCCCAGAAGGGTGCTGCACCCTTCGGAACTATCGAACCACAACCACCACGCTGCAGAAGACCCGGGTTGCCAGGTGTAACCCACGTTGGCCATGCATCGCCGTCGGGGGCCGACGTGATGACGACCAGGTCGAAGCGAGGTGCTCATCTTCCAGGATAAGGTCGTACCCTCGCGGGCGATTAAAAAGCCCAGATGCCACCCTGGAGAGGCACTACTGCCATCCTCGCTGATCTCCTCGTACACTGACTACAGTCTGGTCCATCCGTCCTCCCCGGCCTCTTCTCTCCCACCTGCCACCCCCCTCCTTCTCGTCTCAGGTACAATGGCCATCTTCACCATGCGGAGCCTCGTGGTAGGCCTGCATCTCCTCGGCCTCGTGGCAGGAGCAGCCATCGACCTCAGCCCCCGTTCCGTGGCCACCGATCTGCAGGGTCTCGTCAGCAGCGCGAGCGTCGACGTGACCGTGCGCGAGCGATGGAACGAGGTTGACGCCCCCATCCCGGCCGTCATCGTCAGTGTCAAGTGCGAAAAGGACGTTAAGGCCGTTGTCAAGTACTGCGCTGAGAACAAGCTGCCCCTCGTCCCCCAAAACGGCGGCAATGGCTGGGCCTCGTTCAACCTCAACGGCACCGCCGTCATCCTCAACCTCGCCGGCCTCAACCAGGTCGTCGTCAGCGCCGATAAGGAGACTGCCGTCATTGGCGGCGGCGCCATCATCTCGGAGGTCATCGCCGCTGCGGACGAAGCTGGCGTCCTCATCATGACCGGCAACTGCAACTGTGTGGGAGCCCTTGGCGCCGCTCTCGGTGGTGGCTTCGGCAACCTCGTCGGCGAGTACGGCATGGCCGTCGACAACATCCTCTCGCTCCGCGTTATCACGCCTGCCGGTGAGGCCATCGACGTCAGCCCTTCTTCCAACCCTGATCTTTTCTGGGCCATGCGCGGCGCTGGTCCCAACTTTGGCATCGTCACCTACGCCACTGTCAAGGCCTTCCCGACCGAGGACCGTACCGCCTGGCTGACGGCCCTGACCTTTGACCACACCAAGATCGCCGACGTTGCCCAGGCCATCCAGGAGCTCGCTCTCCTCCCCAACCAGGTCGTCTTCTTCATCCTCGGCAACTCGGGCGACGCCAACAACACCCCGACCGTTCTGGTCACCGGCTTCCTACGCGGTGGCGACGAGGCTGCCGGCCGTGAAGCCTTTGCGTCCCTGTACGCCCTCGGTCCCTCGACCAACAGCAGCTCCGTCGCCCCTTACACTGGCTGGAACGTCGCCAACGACTTCTTCTGTGCCCGTGGCGAGCGCAAGCCAGCTCTCCACACCTCCCTCCACAACATGAAGGCGTCCGACTGGCCTGCCGTCTGGGACCTGTATGCCGACTTCCAGTCACAGCCTGGCGCCGAGAACTCGGCCATCCTCGTTGAGGTCTACAACTACGAGAAGGCCAAGTCGGTCGGCAAGGGTGCCACCGGTGTTTCCGACGAGCTCCGCTTCAACTCCATTGCCCAGGCCGTCGCTATTCCTTGGTACAAGGATGCCGCTCTTGACACGCAGGCTCTGGACTTTGCTTCCCAGGTTCGCGAGATCTGGGCCTCGCCCTCAACCGGCAAGACCAACACTGCGTGAGTTCTTCCTTGGATCTTGTATTGCGACAACCGCTGACCGTACTCCTAGCTACATCAACTTTGCCCACGGCGACGAGGACCTGACTGCCATCTACGGCTCCAGCCTTCCTCGTCTCCAGACTCTCAAGAAGAAGCACGACCCTTCCAACGTCTTTGGACACTGGTTCAGCCTTGCATAGACCGCGTGAAGCGCATTGATAGTGTACGAACATTCATATCATCATAGCACTGTACATAGCCCGTGTAAACTTCTTCTTAATATCAAAGACCTGTCTTCCGCCGCTCCAATGCCTATTGCTCGGGCGCAAAGAGCTTTGCCAACCCGTCAACGGCAATATTGCCTCCACTTAGAACCAGCCCCAGATCCCATCCAGCATCTCCAGCTTCCCTTTCCACCAATGATCTGAAATCCTCATCGAAGAGCACGACAGCCAGTGGCACAGCTGCGCTTGGCTCAATCACAAGCTTCATCCTCTCGAGAACAAGCTTCATAGCAGCCTTGATCTCCTCTTCAGAGACGGCAAACATGCCTTGCACGAGCTTCCTCTCGTACAGGACACTCCAAGGGTGTACTCCCAGATACGACCGCAGACCATCCGCAATCGACATGCTGTTGACGTCGGTGATTCGCTTTCCCTGCTCCATGCCACGCTTGGCGTCGTCGGCTCCTTCAAACTCAGGCTCTGCCCCAAACACCTTGATGCCAGTCCCTTCGCAGCTCAGTGCCACTCCTGAAAGCATGCCGCCGCCGCTGCAGGGGGTCATGATTGCGTCGAGGTGCTCGACTTGCTCCTGGAGCTCTAGCCCCATGGTTCCCTGACCGAGGATGATGTCTGGGTGGTCGTACGGCGGAATCATCCGCGCGCCCGTCTCAGCGACAACCCGTTCTGCGACGGCCAAACGGTCCGTCAGAGTGCTGAAGATGACATTGGCGCCGAAGCCTTTGGTGGCATTGACCTTATATGGTGTCGTTACCGAGGGCATCACGATGTGTGCCGGGATGCCGTTCTCCTTGGCTGCCAACGCGAGGGCTTGGGCATGATTGCCTGTATCTCGTCAGAGTTTGCGACGGATCTCGCGGCACGGAACTCGATGGATGTGAGGGATTAGCAAACCTGAGCTGTGCGTGGCTACACCCTTCTCTCTACCACCATTTTCGGCCCATCCGGGCTCCATCTTGAGGCGCTCAAGGGCATGGAATGCGCCTCGGGCCTTGAAAGCACCACCGCGCTGGAAGTTCTCGCATTTGAACCAGAGACGAAGCTTTGGGGAAGCAGGCTTCCTGCCTTTCCACTTCTCGCCCAATTCTGAGGGGTCTCTCGCTGTAGAGGCAAGCTTGTCAAGGAAGCTGCTGGTCAAGACTGGCGTTTGGTGGACCAGAGGACGGATGAGCTCGCGAGCGGCAATGACCGACTCTCGGGAGAGAGGGGGACACGATGAGATTTCTGCCATTGCGTGTGGTGTTTCGAGGATGTTCTGGAAGCTGCACGGATTGAACTGGATACACTGCGACGAAACGCCGCATCACATCACTTTTAAAGTCAGTCGCAACATCGGCTTCGGCTACTTTTCGCCGTGCCGTGAGTCACTAGAGGGGTTCTAGGCCGCGGACGTGAGAGGAATAGGAAGGTCAGCTGTGAGATTCTATGCATCAAAGATCCTATTCGACCCACTGTCCTGAAGGATCAATCAGTCTTGGCTCGGCGCGATCATCCGTGGAAGCTGACAGAAGTCCGTTGGATATTCCTGAACAACCATCGTCGTTACACCTGTGAAATAATTGAAATGTTGCAAGACGAAACATTCTCGCGATGACATCTTGGCCCGGCGTTCCAGCTTCGACATGTCCACCTTGGGAGCAGGGACCAAATCAACGGGGTGTTTCTGCGAGGCAAGGGTAGAAGCAAACTTCGGATGTAAGTTCCGGTGAGTCAAACTGAAAAGTAGCGATCTATCTCCCATCGTGGGTATTGTCCGGGTATCATATGCGGCAAACAGCCGTTGTCGTGGTGGACTCTCCTCCAAAAAACTTCTGATCATCGAACCAATGTGGTCATCGAGCCAGCGTGGTCGCAAACCACTCTGGTCGTACTGAAAGAAGAAACGCAATGAAACGACAGAGGAAATGCGGAATCCGTCAAGAGGACTGCCAAAACTTCCATCTCCTCCGGCCGCGGTTCGCAGATCCGGCGACCCAGTACTTCTCCAGCACGTTCCAGCCCTCCTCGGGGAGGTCGTCTAGCGAGGCGTTCAGGAGATCAATACATGCTCTTGAAGCTGAGAGAGCGCGTTAGCCAGACAATCTTGCATTCTTTGTTTTCGGAAGACTCACGCATCATATCCGCTCCGAGGTCACTGCCAGCTGCGACCTGCATCCTTGTCGACCTGTAGCAGTTGTACTGCTGCTGCAATGCGAGCATATCTTGCCAGAGGCTCTGAGCGTCGGCGTCGCTGATCTCGCTGGATGACCGGCGTCCAATTTGGAACGAAGCGCGAGGGGAAGCATCGACGATCGGGTGGGCGACGAGGACTATCTTTGGGTATTTGGCGGCGATGTTGGCAAGCCTCCGGCTTTGAGGCCGGAATCGTGGGACCAAGGCACCGCCGTCATCGGATGAAGGGGCCTCGGAGATGTACGTCTCGATACCCTTCTCGACACCGCAAGGCACGATTGCGTCGTCGTCGAAGAGGTTCGACATGGTGCTCCGAGGAGAAGAGAAAGACGTGGACTGCAGAAAGGCCATGATGAATGAGAAGTGATGTCGATAGGCGTTGATGCAAGATGCCAAGCAGTGGTGCAGACTTCGGTTCTCAACTGCAAGGGATATATACCCCCAAACCCTGGCGGGCACTGACTTCAAATTTGCTTCGTTGAGAGACGCAAACAGTGAGGCATCGATGGAGTACTTCCCGGGACGTCCTCCTCGAATCAGGCCAGGGCAACGTCTTCGGTTGTCGGCCGAGGGCTTCACTAGGTGCAGGGCTTGCCGTGCATCTGCATCCAGGCCTGAACTTGTCCGCCCTAGGTTTGGCGGTGGAGTTTGGAATGCGGGAAGTGGAGTCTGCGGCTCGAGCATCAACAGCCTCTATTTGAGGGCAATTTGAAGCGCGCGTGGGAAAATCGCAGACTGTTGGGCTGTAAGGGAGAGTAGTGGAGATCCTAGCGGCGGTCTTTGACTAATAGTCGAGGTCCCAACGCTGCGCGTGTGTGCGCGCGTCCATGGTCTGATATCCCAGTCGGGCATCGCAGTGAAGGAGCGGTCAGTTTGGTGGTGGTGGGAGGAGGCCGCTGGGCTTATCTGGCGCCATCCGTCGACGGTCTTGTGCGAGTGGGGGGATGACACTGGTTTCATCGGCCAAGTGACCCGGTCGTGTCAAATGATCGAGGCGAAATGGCGGGAAGCGCGCCTCACGACACCCACTTGGGTCCTGAAGGTGGAAAACTTTTGGCATCCTTTTCATGTTTGTGCCCAAGAGCCCTCGAGGCGTGGGACTTTTAGGAAATCTCTGCCGTCGGGTTGGCATCCATGGTGTTTGTGTCGGGCAAATAACTTTGCTTGTGACACCATCATCATTGGACGGCTTGGCCTGGATAGCAGGGGCTTTCGTGTTGGCCGTCAAGGCGTTCTCGAGGATGGGAAGGATGTAGATTCCGATTAGAAGGCAGCACGCGACCAGAACATCATGTCTTCGGCTGATGATGGCTTCGATGAATCTTGCGTGGTGGTTTGAAAGTTCGTGGGGGCTTGCAGGCGCCCAGGGCCTCGAGGATTTGCTGTGCTTGACCCACATTCACCGAGCTGACATAATCCGAATCCTTCGGTGTGGCGTCGCAACCTGGCCACCACTTTACGGCGCGTCCCCTTTTCATGCGGAGTCCCGTTGCGCAAATTGCCTTGTCGCACCGCGATCTGCTTCTGTTGCATCATCGACCATCGATACCCGGCTGATCTACGCCACTCGTTTTGGAATACCACGCCTTATGATTTAATCGACATTTACCGAGGCCACCACGCGCCACCTCGAACTGCAGCGACAGCACATTGTCGCAAAGGACATCTCGATTACGCCGGACCCTGTTGCGATAAGGGGCTCCACGACACTCGCTTCCATTCCGTCATCTGACGACCCCGACGTTCCACGACCAGTAATGCAGACGGATTCGGCCTGTTGGCCCTGTTGCTCATTGCGAAGAGCTGAAAACCCGGCGTGAACGACGCCCAGACGAAACCCCCCACCTCAAGGCCCATCATGCGAAGGCCCCGTCGGATATTGACGTTGCTCGTCGCCATCTTCTTCGCATACTTGCTATTTAATGCCATCTCGAACAACTCGTCCTACCGACAAAGCGCAGAAGAGGAGGACTTCGACCCCTTGAACGATGGCGAGACATATCATGTGCCGAAGAATCGCCCGGCCCCTGTGCCCGACAGACCCGAGGACCCCGGCGCCAGAAACGGCAGACCGCATCCAAAGTACAAGCCGGCACCGACAGACAAGCCCTCGCCGATCCAAGATCCCTTCCCGATGCTAGCGACGTCGACGCCGCCACCAATTCCCGAGTGGAATCGAGCCAAGCCGGACCTACATAAGAAGTACGACATCTCGTTTGCGCCGCCCCTGCTCGTCGGGTTCGGCCGCAACTGGCCCATGCTTCTACAAACGGTCGTGTCGTACATCACGGCCGGATGGCCCGCCGACCAGATCTACGTGATCGAGAATACAGGCGTGCAGATGAGCAACAAGAAGGGGAAGCTCTCCCTGCAGAACCCCTTCTACCTCAACTACGACCAGCTGAAAAAGCTGGGCGTCAATGTCGTACAGGCTCCGGTCCTCATGACCTTTGCCCAGCTGCAAAACTTCTTCACCCACCTGGCCAACGAGCACGACTGGCCGTACTACTTTTGGTCGCACATGGATGTTTTGGCCATGTCCTTTGAGGACGGAGAGGATGGGCGGCCAAAGTACAACGAGACGGGGTACATGACCATCTACGAGCTTGCGCTCAAGGCGCTGAGGGAGGCTGTTGATACCGACGAGAGGTGGGGCCTGCGGTTCTTCGCGTACGATCACCTCGCCCTGGTCAATCGCCAGGCGTACGAGGATGTGGGCGGCTGGGATGTCATGATTCCGTTTTATATCGGCGACTGCGACATGCACTCGCGCCTGACCATGGCTGGATGGAGTCAGCGGGATGCCAAAGCTGGTATCGTTACAGATGTTGCATTGGCATTGGATAATCTGGCGGCCCTTTACCGGGTGCCAGGGCTGAAGCCCAGCTTCACAGATCCCAGTCCGCCGCCGCCGCCTGAGAAGGGCAAGAAGAAGGGCGGAAAGAAAGGCCGTCGTGCTGAGGACGAGAAGACGGAGAAAGACAAGCTCCAAGAGGCTGAGTTGCTCAAGGCGGATCAGCTCAAGGATAGCGACGATCCGCTGGAGAAGTGGAAGGCTATCAAGAAGACGGCGGATGACATGTTCCACCACAAGCACGGGAACACAGGGCCCCTAGGTCGCAACACATGGCAAGTAGGCCAACACGGCGGCGTGGGCGAGCCCTACTACTACCCCAACGATGGGCTTCACGAGGCCATCGAGATCATCACCGAGGCCGGCAGACAGGTCTATTACAAGAAATGGGGGCATCGGGGATGTGATCTGATAGACGGCGCCGGCCTGGAGCTCTGGGATCAGTGGAAGGTCAAGCAAGACTGGGACTAGAGAGCCCAAATCCTAATGAAAGTCCAACCGTTTTCTCTCTGATTTACGGTACATTGGTGCGATGCTCGGCAAACGTCCCCCGATTCCGGAACATGTGTCGTCATCGACAGGAGGCGAGGGCGACGAGGCCCCCTGGCCTGTTGCAAAAGACGCCAAAGGCGGGAAATGGGGCAAGAAACCGGCATGGGATTTGAGCAAATCGATCGGAGGAGAGCCTGGTACAAATTCAAAGTTCGGGAGGGACCTGGCAGCCCGTCACGCCGTCGATGTCATGCTGGCGTCGGGGTTGACGTCATGCAAGATGGGAGGTTCGGAGGAAACGGCGGACAGGCAGTGGGGGGAGGCAAGAGGTTCGTGGCGGTGGACTCTCTGGATGCGCGGATAGCCGTACATGTACGGCCGCGGTGGGGAAATCGTGGGGAGGCCAAGCCTGTCTATCCGTCACCGAGCCGGTTGTCTCGTTCACCTCGGCAGCGAGTTGTCCCGGTGCCATCTCCAAGCGCCCTTTCACTCGGAGTGAGCCCTATCAGAGTGCAGATCGGGGTTCCGGCCGGGCAATGTCTCGGGTGGTGGGGGGAAATGCACACTGCACTGCTGATGAGGGGTCCGGTGGCCCACCGAGGCGAGGGTCTGGCGGGCGACGGCCGAGGCAGCACAGCGAAGTGGCCTCAGTGACAGTGACAGTGACAGTGTGCCAGCGGGGTCACGAGGCATCCCTCGGGCTGGCGGTGTTATCGTGACCGCTTCTTCCACAAAGGCCGGCGCGTGCCGGATGACTCGCATGAATCATAATTCGTGATCTTCCGGTACAGTCAGCTGGACACCGACGGGAAAGGCCGAGGAGACGAAGAAGCCATGGAAAATCGAGATGTGAGATACGGACGATGATTACCTGCTTTTGCCTTGCCTGCCCCGAAACTCAGTATTGTCAGAGCCCCGCTGCAGCCGCCCAGGTTTTGGGCGTTGCCTGCGTCTGACACGCGTCTTTCCCCAGATAGGGCAGCCTGATAAACTGACCGAGGGGGCAGACTTGGCGGGCTGCGGCTGGAGTCGCACCGATGGACATCATTACCCCAAACGGGCAGGCGGAGGAAATCCTCACTGGAGCCTGCGCCGAGTGGCGGATTGGCGGAGGGTCAGCTCGGTCAGTCAGACGGTTGAAGTGTCCAGTCCTACGAGAGGCACCGGGTACGAGGACTTGAGCCCGTCAAGTGGATGGACAAAGTCATACGGTTCGACGAAGGAAAGCCTGATACTACGAAATATACTGCCATGGACGGGGAACCGTAATGTATTGTAGCACCAAGACCAGACCGGCCCGGATGGCGGAAACGCCGCGCCATGTGATAACGGCCAAGACAACCGTGGTGGCCCCCTGGTGGAGTACTGCGGGCGGAAACGTGGAACCTTTTCAGTTTTCGCGGGGTTCACGCTGTGCCTTGGACTCGAGCCGCCCGCCGATGTGCAGACCGCCCAGGTGGCGGAGAGGCCCTGGGGCCCTTGTTCTTGTTCGCCGAGTGAGGGTCATCGGGGTTCGAGTTTCGATATTGTTCAGATCCATAAGTACACCCGCCGGCCCCCTGCGTTGTTTCCCCCGGACTCCTTTCTGTCAGGTATCCCCAGAATCTCGCTTGAACCAGAAACACAAATATACTTTTTCGCAGTTCCATCTCGTACTCGCTTCCCATCTACCCCTGGTCTGCCACCTCACTCAGCCCAACAACAACGACACACAGCTGAAGCTGCAACCCAATCAATAACCCTCACCGAAACGACGGCCCTGCGCCGCCTGACCACCACTCACCAACCACCTCCCCCAACTTGGAGAAACTCAGCCTGGCCCATCGGCGTCCAGACCTTCAGCAGTGCCTGCGCCCGACTCCCAACGCGTCGCCGCCCGTAATTGCCCGATTCGACAACGGCCCTCACCAGGCTTGTTATAACCCGCGCCCGCCCTTCCTCGGCGCCCCCGGTCTCTCGAGACCTTTCATACCGTGATACCAGACGCTCTACCACAAACATGGCGCCCGGTTCCTCAAATCAACAGACTGTTTGTCGCCCGCAACACGGCGCTGCCGCGACCTCAGACACCTGGGTCACCGTCACGGAGATTGACGATGATGACCTGCAATTCGGCGGCAAGTCACTGTGCGAATGGTACGAGGAGGATCGTCGGCGTTTGAGCAATGGGTCGGAGGATGAGGCCCCTCGTGGGCGTCAACGGGTGAGCAGATCTTGACTCTCGTCGGTTAAACCTCCTACTAATTTCGCATGACAGGCACGAACCCGCCACAGCTCTGATGATGAGGGGAGGAAGAAGTTCTGAACCTATCCATCCGCCCACACATTTCACGTATTTCCTGCTCTACGTTCGCTCATGAAATGGCATGCATGATACCCTGCATCGGTCACTGCATCTAGACACGATACCTCACGCCATGGCGTTTTCCTAACTTGGTCCAGCATGGTTTTCGCGCGACGGCTTCGCGCCAGTCTGCCGCTTTGCATTTTGGGAGCCCGCTCGCTTGTTTTCATGGTCATACCGGACGGAGGTCACTGGCCCTTCTAGATGTTTCAACACCACACTCACACATTTGTTGAATGACACATTTGATCTTGGTGATGTGATACAATTGCTGCAAGTATAGCTCGTGATGGAAATAGCTCCAAAACTCCTTATCAAACATGGCACCTCGATGACTGCGCAACTAGAAGGTGAGGTCCAAGACGTCGCTTTCGCGTACGTCGTGTCGCTCGTCACCCTCACTTGTTGCCCTTCTTGCCCTTGGCCTGAGTCTTCCCCTCGCCGTCCGTCTTCTCGCCGTCCGTGGACCCTTCCTTGGCCTCGTCTTTGCCCTCATCTTTGCCCTCGTCCTTATCCTCATCCTTTGACTTGTCCTTGCCCTCGTCCTTGGCCTTGTCCTTGCCCTCGTCCTTGTCCTTGCTCTCGCCCTTGCCCTTGTCATCCTCCTTCTTCTCGCTCTCGTCATTACTCTCCTCCTCTTCCCCATCCTCCTTCGTATACTCGTTCTCGCTCTCGTCCTTGCCCTCATCGTCACCCTCGGCAGCCTTGTCAGACTGCTTCTTATTCCCTGACTCGTCCTTCTCCTTGGGAGCCTTGCTGTCGCTAGACGCCCCCTTCTCTTCTTCCGAAGACTTGCCCTTCTTGGACTTTGAAGCAGCCTTCTTCTTTTCAGCCTTCTCCTTCTCCTGTTCGGCCTTCTCCTTCTCTTCCCGGTTCTTCCGCCTCTCTTCCGCCTCAAGCTTGGCCCAGTCGGTAGTCGTGTCTGCCAGGTCCTTGTGCATCTTGTCGGCCAGCCCCTCGCCGAGACGAGGAGCGGCATAACCAATCTTGGCCCGTCCCACCAAGCTGACGAAGATGGCAACGCCTACGATGGCGGTGAGAATGAACCGGTATCGTCCGTACCATGTCGGGGTCCAGCCCCGAGTGGTGGCATTGGTATCGGCCATGTAGAGAAGTGTAAAGGCTGCAAACTGGGAGGTAAGGGCCATCTCAATCGGCATGAGAAGGGTAGGCCAGGCGATCACCGGTGCAAGGACACCCATGCCGTAGCGGAATCTGGTTCGGGTGGCGGACGTGTCGCGTGCCGCATACTCCATGCCCTTGGTAAAATGTTAGATGTAGAAAACGAACGAAGCTCAACAAGTCTTACCCAGTGGACTGCGCCCAGGAACGAAATGATCACAGCTCCGTAGCCGAGTTGAACTGGCTCGAGCAGTGCAAGCAGGGCCTTGGCATCATCGTGGTTCATGTAGATGTGGTTCAAGAAGGCCGAGCTCGACGGCCAAGTAGTGTTCAGGTCCCAGCTCAAGTAGACCGTCGACAAAGAGGTGAAGAGATACGGTATGGTTCCGGCGAGGCCCAGCACGTACGGCTCCTTTGGAACATCTTCCATTCGGAACGTGTCTTTGACAATGTCCTGTCGCGGTGGTCAGCAATTGAACCCGAGGCCACCGAGGAAGGGCTGGCGAACAATGTCATGCTGCAGACCATCAGTGACGCTTCCACTTGAAGTTGCGCCGGCTGGGTCGGGCTCGAATAGCTTTCGGGTTGTCGACTCGGTCGAGACCTCTTCAGGTCGCGACTCCAGCTTCTTCTGCGCCGTCTTCTTCTCCGCAGCGGTATCGATCTTGTCGTAGGGACTACCCGCATAGTACGCCTTGCTCACACGAGGTGCAAGGCGCGGAACCATCCGCCCAGTCGCAGCAAGGCGGACACTCGCAAGCGAGGCATTCTGGACGACAGCCCGAGAGCTGCGCGCAATTGGGACGGTGCGGGAAAAAAGACGCGTGGAAAGCATCCTGACGGCTGTAGAGATTGGACAATTCGATTGATTCTAGCGACAAGCGCTGCTGCTACTGGCGAGACTCGAGGAGAGAAGAGGAGGTGCTCGCTCTTCTTGTGTCTGATGCTGCTACAGGGGGGCTAGCTCTCCCCACAATCTTCTGCCAAGGCATCCCCGGATAAGAAATACGTAGGTGGTACCGAGCTCTCCGTCCATGTGCGATCGATCCTCATCGGTTGCTGGGTCGTGTTTGGATTCCTGGCAGTGTGCATCGGCTGCGACGCGCGAAAGCGTTCAGCTTGCCCCGTGTGCCTGACCGTGCTGTGACGTAGTTGGGTGTGGCTGAAGCTCCCGGAGCTACCCCTCCACGCCTCGCCTGGTGAACCTCGATGACAAATACCCCCGGGGTGGCCGTAAGGATCTGATCATCCGGGCGGGGGTTTGTGGCCGTGGATTCGGGCAGCGTCATCATACCGCGGCTCCCTCCTAACCTCATGCCATCCAGCAATCCATTTGCCTTTACTCCAACACCCGACAAGGCCGAACCGGTTCTTGGGACAAAGCTCCAAGCCTATCTGTCCCCAATTTTGCAACTGTCACTCTTTGGTCGCCGTCGCTGACGGTCGCGCCAGCGTTGCAATCCAGTCCGTTTCCACAGCCTCGAAGGCACCTACTATTAGCTGACCGGCTCTGTGCATCCAGCCCACGTTTCGCAGCCAGAAGCCCGATCGACGCCTAATGACGCGACGCTGCCTATTCCGACAACCCTTTTGAATCCGACACGTTTCTTCTTCGTGTGCTATTGAAGCCTTCAGTCCCTCCCATCGCGGCTTCCTCTACGCGCTCCGTCCCACCGATGCCGATGCTCCGATAGCAGGGCAACAGTCTACGCCTCCCCCGAATTAATACCCAGCCGGGGTTACGGCGAAACATCTGCCAAGATGCTTGAAGGACTCGTCGCCGGCCTGCTCAACAGGTTTCTGGGCATGTACGTGAAGAATTTTGATCCTGCACAGCTCAAGGTCGGCATCTGGTCCGGGGATGTCAAGCTCAAGAATCTCGAACTGCGGCGCGAAGCCCTCGACCAGCTCAAACTGCCCATCAACGTTCTCGAAGGCCACCTTGGTCAACTTACAATCGTCATCCCGTGGTCCAACCTCCGAGGCGCGCCGGTCAAGGTCTTCATCGAGGATGTTTTTCTCTTGGCATCACCGAAAGAAGATGCCGCCTACGACGAGGATGAAGAAGAGAGAAGAAAATTGCGGGTCAAGATGGAGAAGCTAGACTCTGCCGAGCTTCTCAAGGAAAGATCGCAGGAGGGTCTCAGCCAGGAGGAGCAACAGAAAAGCCAGAGCTTCACGCAAAGCTTGGTCACCAAGATTGTCGACAACCTGCAGGTCACCGTCAAGAACATCCACGTCCGCTACGAGGACTCCATTTCCACCCCAGGACACCCCTTCGCCCTCGGCGTCACCCTGCAGGAGTTCAGCGCAGTGAGCACAGACGGACAGTGGAAGCCGACGTTCATCCAGGACTCGACAAAATCGACCCACAAACTCGCCAAGCTCGGTGCGCTTGCCGTATACTGGAACACAGATACAGAGCTGTTTGGACCCGGTCGCGAGGTCGAAGATGGCACGACACCGCTGGGTCACGAAGAGATGGTCGACCGATTCAAGAGCTTGATCAGCACCCAAGACAAGCCGCGCTCCGACTACCAGTACATCCTCCGTCCCGTAAGCGGCCAGGCCAAGATTGTGCTCGACAAGACGGGAGATACGCACACACCAAAAACAAAGGCTAGCTTGCTATTCGAGGAAATTGGCTTGGTGCTCGATGACGACCAATATCGAGACGGTCTGATGATGGTGGATCTGTTCCATTACTTCATCCGTCACCAGGAGTACAAGAAGTATCAACCCAAGGGCGTCACAGTCAAGGAGGACCCGAAAGCTTGGTTCCGATTTGCAGGAAACGCAGTCCTCTCGAAGATTCACGAACGCAACAGAAGATGGTCCTGGGACTACTTCCGCGAGCGCCGCGACGACCGGATCCGCTACATCGAACTCTTCAAGAAGAGAAAGCAACAGCAACAGTTGAATGCCGAGGAAACAGAAGATCTCGACAACCTGGAGAAGAAGCTCGATTACGAAGACCTCCGTTTCTGGAGGTCCCTCGGCCGCAACCAACTTAAGAAGGAGAACGCCGCCGCACTCAAAGCCCACCCTCCAGCACAACAGCAGCAAGGCTGGGTGAGCTGGATTTGGGGCACCAAGCCAGCTGAGCAACCACAAGACATGGACGAGAACACACACATCACCGAGGAGCAGAAGAAGGAACTGTACGATGCCATTGACTGGGATGAAAAGACTGCCCTGGCCGAGTCCGTGGACGAACCTCGAGACACTGTCAAGTTGCAGGTGGAAGCGTCTCTGAGCACAGGCAGCTTCACGCTCAAGAAAAACCAAGGCAATCGGTTCCAAGACCTCATCAGTCTTCATTTCGATGTTTTCAAGGCCAAGGCCCTTCAGCGTCCCGACTCATTCCTTGCAGCTCTCAGTCTCGGCGGACTTCGTGTCCGCGACGGCACCACATCCAACAGTCTCTTCCCGGAGATTGTGCGTGTCAAGGACGCCCCCGACGATATCGAGCACGGCCAGATGACCCTGGAGGAGCTCGAGGCGAACGATGACGAGCCCTTCTTCCAGCTCGAGTTTGAGCACAACCCCATCGAGAAGGATGGCGACATTGCAGTCGTCGGTTCATTGAAACCCCTCGAGATCATTTGGAACCCCAACTCGGTTGTCGGAGTGGCTGACTTCTTCCGCCCACCTGAGCGACACATGGAGTCCATCAACGCACTCATGGAATCTGCAGGCGCCACGGTCGAAGGGTTCCGCGAGCAGACTCGCGCTGGTCTCGAGTTTGCCCTGGAGGAGCACAAGACGATCAACGCACAACTTGACCTTCAGGCACCTCTCATCATCGTGCCCGTCAGCATCGCCACCAAGGAGTCCACTTGTCTTATCTTGGACGCTGGTCACATCAGCGTTACGAGCAAGCTCGTGGACCAAGGCACGATGAAGGACATTCAGTCCAAACAACGCCAGGCGTATTCAGACGACGATTTCAAGCGCCTCGAGTCAGTCATGTACGACAAGTTCCTCGTCAACCTCAAGTCGACGCAGCTCCTCATCGGCCCTTCCATTAAGGCTACGAAGGCCCAGCTCATCGATCGTGACGACTCCCTGCAGTACCATGTGGTGGATCAAATCAATGTCGACTTTGTTGTCGAAACATCCATCTTGCCCAAAGCACCAAATCTCACCAAGCTCAAGGTGTCTGGTCATCTGCCAGTCCTCCACGTATCTGTGTCCGACTCAAAGTACAAAAACCTGATGAGGATCATCGACGTCGCCATACCCAAGTTTGGTGCAGATAAAGAACAGCAGCCGCAAAGTCGAATCTTGGGGTCGGCATCGCCTAAACAGAGACCCCGGCTCCTCAGCTCCGCCTCGAACAAGTCCAACAACAAGGGACACAGCCGCAGGAAATCGTCGCAGTTCCCATTCCTGCAACCCCAGACCGCCATTGTCATTGACGATGCGGAGCTTGACGACGACGACCACGATGAGTTCAAGGATGCCTCTGATGGTGGCGGCAACGAACAGTTGAAGATGCAGCAGCGCTCTTTCGAAATCAAGTTCAAGGTTGACACTTTGAAGGGCTCGCTGTACCGCAGCGACGTGGACAAGAAACGACCCGATCAGCTTCTTGTCGAGCTGGTGGCGAATGATTTCGACTTGGAATTCTACATTCGCCCATTCGACATGGCCGCCGAAGTGTCTCTGGGCTCCGTCACCGTCGATGACTTTGTGGACAACCCGTCTGCCGAGTTCAAGTCCATCATCTCTTCGGGAGATTCGGAGGACAGGGAGCAGAACCGGAGTCTCGTGAGAGTCAAGTTTACCAAAGTCAACCGCCTATCTCCCGAGTTCATGCCTGTCTATGAAGGCGTTGAAACGAATGTCAACGCCGCAATCTCGACAATCAACCTCGTCGTCACGCGCAAAACACTGTTGACTCTGCTGGACTTCATTCTCGCAACATTCACCGGAGACAAGGAAGAAGCCGTTCCCAAGCGAGAGCTCAAAGCCATCCAGGAAGCCGAGGAAGACCTGCAAGTCGCTGTCGACGCCCCCGAGCCCGAGACGCCGCCGGGCGATACGGGCTCCATCCGTGTCAAGGTCGACCTCAAGAGTATTCGACTGATCCTCAACAATGACGGCATTCGTCTTGCGACCATGTCCTTCAACCACGCAGATGTCGGCGTGTTCTTGCGTGCCAACACTATGCGCGTTTCAGCGAAGCTTGGCGACCTCAACCTCGTGGACGATGTCAACCAAGGTGTTCCGGAAGACTCCAACATTCGCAGACTGATCACGATCGAAGGCGAAGAGCTGGCAGATTTCCGATACGAGACGTTTGACCCGAATAACCCCAAGACCTACCCAGGGTACAACTCGTCCATCTTCCTGCGTGCCGGCTCGTTCAAGCTCAATTTCCTTGAAGAGCCCTTTCGAAAGATCATCGACTTCCTCGTCAAGTTTGGCAAGATGCAAGCCATCTTCAACGCCGCCCGCCAGGCTGCCGCCAACCAGGCCAACCAGATCCAGCAGAGCCCCAACCGCTTCAAGTACGACATCATCATCAAGACTCCCATTGTCGTCTTTCCTCGCGTGGTCCGCCCGGGACAGCAGAAGCGAGATGTCATCACGGCCTACCTGGGCGAAATCTACGCGCAGAACAAGTTCGCGCCGCTTGACGACTCCAAAGACTCCCAGATTGCCACCAAGATCTCGGCCGGAATCCGCAACATCCGCCTCACCTCCGACTTCCACTACTCGGATGAGCTGTCTGAGGAACTGGAGATGATCGACCATGTCGACCTAGGGTTCAACGTCACCTATGCAGAGCACCTAGATGGCCAGAAGCGTCCTGAGCTCGAGATTGAAGGATCAATGTCCGACTTCAACCTCAAGTTGACGCAGTTCCAGCTGCGGTTCCTGATGGAGATTTCCAAGTCTGTGCCAGCAGCCTTTGCCGCGAACCCCGAAGAGCAAGGCGAATCCGCAGAGGACGAGGTTGACGAAGATACGTTGAAGCGTGCAAAGTCGCTCCCCAAGGAGACATCATCCGATGGTAACGAGGACGATCTGATCGATCTGAAGCCCGAGCTTCGATCCCGCGAGAAAACATACACCACGCTGGACCTCGTGTTCCAGGTGCGAACAATTGGCATGGAGCTCCTTATGGCACCTGAAGACAAGCCCGTTGGGGACATTTCCCAGGCCAGTCTTTCTCGCTTCTCCCTGGACGATACTCGGGTCAAGGCCCGCATGCTTAGCGACGGCTCCCTTGAAGGCGAGTTCCTCATCCATGGATTCACCATTCATGACAGCCGTTCTCGGGACACGAACAAGTTCCGGCGCATCATGACGTCGATGAACAAGGATGTTCAACAGCTCATGGCCAGCGTGACCATGACGGGTGGCCAAGAGCGAAGTATGATTGCCATGGTCACCATCGACAGCCCACGCATCATCTTTGCTCTCGACTACCTGTTCGCGATTCAAAACTTCGTGACAGTTGGCCTTCAGCCCGAAGAACCCTCGGTGGCCGACGATGAGTCGCTCATGGAGTTGCAGTCTCCTGACGAGTCCGATGCAGAGGTCGAGTCCATGCAGTTGACCACCCGAAACCAGTATTCGACTGCTTCGCCAAGCGTAGACACTTCGGCGCCCAAGGAAAGCGATGGTATAGATGGATCAAAGCCGGCAGCCTCCATGAGCATTGCCTACCGGGTCAATGTCGTGGATGCGCAGGTCATTCTGATTGCCAATCCACTGAGCACGAGTTCAGAGGCAATCGTTCTCGGGACCAAGCAGGTCTTGCTGTCCCAGCAGCATGCCCTGACGTTCCAGGTCTCCGAAGTGGGCATGTTCTTGTGCCGCATGGACAAGTTTGAAGAATCTCGCCTTCGAATCATCGACGACTTCTCCATCCAAATGTCCATGGACAGCTCGAAGCCGGGACTCACAAGCATCAACGTGGATATCGAGCCCCTCATCCTTCGTCTCTCCCTCCGCGATATCCTACTCGCCTTGCAGATCACGACCAAGGCCACGGAGCTTTCAGACAGCCAGGCCGCCCAGCAGGGCAACAAGCCGTCCGCGGCAGATCAGAAGGCGAAGCAGCTTCGCCAGGCGGGCCTCAAGCAGCGCACAGCAAGCGGTAAGGGCCCCTCTACTCTGGCCCAGCGAACCAAGGCCACAAAGAGTGCGACTCGGGCGATCAGCGAAGGGCAATCCGGTGACGCTTCCTCCCTTGGGGGTACATCGACTGTGGCCAAGCAGCAGCACGAAGAGCTCACTGCCAATATTGACGGAATCCGAGTCGTTCTGATTGGAGACGTCCACGAACTCCCCATCTTCGACATGGGCATCAAGAACTTCACAGTGAACGCCGAGGATTGGACGTCATCGCTGAAGGCGGGCACCGCTGTGGACATGTACATGAACGTGTACAACTTCTCCAAGTCTGCGTGGGAGCCTCTTCTCGAACCATGGCAGATGGGAGTCGGCGTGGCCAAGGACCAGGACAGCGGGCTGATGTCCATCGACGTCACGTCTAAGAAGACGTTTGACGTGACCATCACCACCGCAACAATTGCCCTAGCGTCAAAGTCGTTCGCATTCCTGAGCCAGGATGAAGACATTCTGGGCAAACCCCGTGGAGTTGACGCGCCGTACCGCATTCGCAACTACACCGGTTTCGACGTGGCGATCCAATCGAAGAGCACTACAGGCGACGATGTTACCACAACCAAACTTGAGGACGGTCAGCAAGTCCCATGGAGCTTCGAGCCGTGGGAAAAGATGCGTGAAACTCTCTCCACGGATGGCAGCGCTAGCAACGTGAGCGTCCAGCTTGAGGGCAGCGGCTTCGACCTCGTCAAGAACATTCGAATCAACCGAGAAGGCGAGTTCATCTACGGGCTCCGGCCCAAGGCAGACAATGTTCTCCACCGCCTCCTCGTCGAGGTCAGCCTTGGCAAGGACAATGTCAAATATGTCACCCTGCGGTCGCCTCTTGTGGTGGAGAACGAGACTCAGATCCCCGTGGAGCTTGGTGTCTACGATGCCCAGGACGGCAATCTGCTGAAGATCGAGAAGATTGCCCCTGGAGAGTCTCGTCCTGCGCCGGTGGGTGCGGTGTTCCTCAAATCGCTCCTCATCCGACCCGACTCTGGCTTTGGATATGCATGGTCCAACGACACGCTCTGGTGGAAGGATCTGCTGCGACGACCGACCAAGACCATGGTGTGCAAGGGCGAAAATGGCGATCCTTTCTACTTCCAAATCAACGCCCGCTTCGACAAGTCCAACCCCTTGACCAAGTAAGTACAGGACTGTTTCCTGAATCGAGACATCGTGCTGACCATGACACAGCGCGTACCCGTACATGAAGATCAAGATCTCGCCTCCGATTGTCCTCGAGAACCTGTTGCCGCACGACTTCAAGTATCGCATCTACGACAAGGACACCAAGAAGGACTGGACCAACTTCCTTCGCAAGGGCGGCGTCTCCCCGGTCCACGTCATTGAACTCTCTCACCTGCTTCTGCTCAGCATTGACATGCAAGATACCGTCTTCAAGCCAAGCGACTTTGCCGTCATCAACCCGGGGCAAGCGCACGACTTCAAGAAGGAAGGCAAGCTCACGTGCAAGGACGACGCAAACCTCCCGCTCACCCTTGGCCTCCACTACTACAAGATCCCGGACAGTGGCGGCGCTTTCAGGGTCACGGTGTACAGCCACTACGTTATCCTCAACAAGACCGGCTTGGACCTCAACATCAGGGCAAAGAGGTTCATGGAGAGCGCCAAAACGGCCGCTGGCCAGTCTGCTCTGAGCCAAACGACATCGGATGATTCCAGCAAGCCCAAGGCGACACCGTTCATGTTCGCCTACGGCAACGACGACAACCGCAACAGAGCCCTTCTCAAGGTTGCCGACAGCGAGTGGAGCAAGCCGCAGAGTTTCGATGCTATCGGAAGCACCAACGAGGTGGTGCTGCCGTCGAGCTCCAAGAACACCGAGGTGCACATTGGCATCACAGTCGCCCCTGGAGAAGGCAAGTACAAGATGACCAAGGTCGTGACTCTTGCGCCCCGCTTCGTGCTGGAGAACAAGCTGGATGAAGAGATTCACATCAGGGAGTCGAGCGCGTCGGGCTTCATGACCCTGAAGCCTGGTGCATTGCGACCCATTCACTTCATGCAAAAGACCACGGTCAAGCAGCTGTCTCTATGCTACCCTGGCATGAACAGCCAATGGAGCTCACCCTTCAACATCTCCGACATTGGAACGACTCACATCAAGATTGCCAAGGCCGGTCAGCGGCAGCGCCTGGTGAGGGCCGAGATCCTGATGGAAGACGCGACGATTTTCTTGCATCTCAGCATGGAAACCAAGAACTGGCCGTACTCGATGCGCAACGAGAGCGACACGGAGTTTACTTTCTACCAGGCCAGTCCCAACGTCGACGAGGATGGTGCCGAAGACCGGTCAGGATGGCGACCCATCAGGTACCGACTGCCACCTCGCAGCATCATGCCGTACGCCTGGGACTTCCCGGCCGCCAAATTCCGCGAGGTCATTCTCACCGCCCATGGCAAGGACCGTCATGTGAAGTTGGCCGAGATTGGCAACCAGGTGCCGATGAAGTTCATCGCGACAAACGGCCAGCAAAAGATCATCGACATCAACGTTGCGGCCGACGGACCCACGCAGACGCTGATCCTGTCCAACTTCAGGGCATCCAAGAGCTTGTACCGTCAAAAGTCCAAGACTGGCTCCAGGACCAACACTGAAGGCTTCGAGGTGAAGGATCAGGACACCGGCGCCACCTTCCGGGCGCAGCTCAAACTTTCGGGCATCGGCATCTCGCTCATCAACTCGCAGCTCAAGGAACTCGCCTACGTCACATTCCGCGACGTGCAGCTGCGCTTCCAGGAGTCACAGCTCCACCAGACGGTCAGCCTGGCAATCAAATGGATCCAGATCGACAACCAGCTGTACGGCGGTCTTTTCCCGATGCTGCTCTACCCCAGCGTTGTGCCTAAGAAGGCGCAGGAGGTCGACGCGCATCCCTCCCTCCATGCCATGGTGACGCGGGTCAAGGACGACTCGTACGGTGTGCTCTACATCAAGTACGCCAGCGTTCTGCTGCAGCAGATGACAATCGAGCTGGACGAGGACTTTGTCTACGCCGTGCTCGACTTTGCCAATGTCCCAGGCGCTGCTTGGGCGAGCGACGAAGACGAGGGCAAGCTCTGTGAGGAGCAGCTTGACATTCCCGAGCCGAAACAGCAGCAGTCGGGACAGGACATTTACTTTGAGCTGCTGAACATCCAACCGATGCAGCTCGACCTGTCTTTCATGCGGACGGAGCGTGTTAACGCGGCGGATAAGACGTCGTCCAGGAACCCGCTCATGTTCTTCCTCAACGTCATGACCATGGCCATCGGCAACGTCAATGATGCGCCCATTAGACTCAATGCGCTAATGCTGGACAATGTGAGGGTCTCGGTCCCGGCCCTGACCCAGAATGTGTCCAACCACTACAGTCAGGAGGTGCTGTACCAGGTGCACAAGATCCTGGGTTCCGCAGACTTCCTCGGCAACCCCGTCGGCCTGTTCAACAACATCAGTTCTGGTCTGACGGACGTCTTCTACGAGCCGTACCAGGGCCTGATCCTGTCCGACAAGCCCGAGGATTTCGCCCTCGGTGTCGGCAAGGGTGCGGCGTCGTTTGCCAAGAAGACGGTGTACGGCTTCAGCGATTCCTTCTCCAAGTTTACGGGCAGTCTGTCCAAGGGTCTCGCGGCTGCTACCCTTGATAAGCAATTCCAGGATCGCAGACGGATCACTCGGGCGCGCAACCGCCCCAAGCATGCGCTCTACGGTGTCACTGCGGGCGCCAACTCACTCTTCACGAGCGCAGCCTCTGGCGTTGGTGGCCTTGTTCGAAAGCCGCTCGAGGGTGCAGAGCAAGAGGGAGCTTTGGGCTTCTTCAAGGGCATCGGCAAGGGCGTGGTGGGTTTCGCCACGAAGCCAGCTATCGGCGTTCTCGACATGGCGTCCAACGTGTCCGAGGGCATTCGAAACACAACAACTGTCTTTGACGGGTCAGAGCTGGAGCGCGTCCGCTACGCGAGATTCGTGCCCGCCGACGGCGTGGTGCGACCATACAACGCGCGCGAGTCCATGGGACAGTACTGGCTGAAGCAGGTGGACAATGGCAAGTACTTCAACGAGCACTACATTGCCCACCTGGAGCTTCCGAGGGAGGACATGGTGGTCATGGTCACGTACACGCGGATCCTGCTGATCCGCAGCCGGCGCCTGACGTCCGAGTGGGACGTGCCGCTCAAGGACGTGCAGACGATTGCCAAGGAGCGGACGGGTCTGAGCCTGACGCTGAGGGGAGGGACTAACGGGCCTTTTATCCCCGTGGGAGACGAGAGCGGACGGGCGTTCCTGTATAAGATGGTGGCGGTGGCGGTGGAGGAGTTTAACAGGAGGTTCAGGGGGTCGGACTAGGGGGGTGGGAAGCAACATGACAGCATTGGAGGAGGGGAGGGGGACGTAATAGGCGAGATGGGTTAGCATTACGGCATTTGTATTTTGAGAATGACAAACATTTCATTGCGAAAGTTCTCTGGGAGGTGAAGTTTTTTGATGGAGGGTGCTTGGGTGCTTGGGTCGTCAGTGGTCGTCGTACTTTTTGGGCCAATCAGAGGGGATGCTGGCTGGAGGCTCGGCCTGACTCACCCCGGTCAGTGGGCGTACAAAGGAGGGAAGGAGCGCCCGTGTGTTGCTCTTGCCCTTCGAGTTGAGAGTATCGCTGCTGCTTCATTTTTCTCACACTTCGACCAATCTTATGGAGGGACGCAATAACTCGTCCTCAACCCATCACCATCATCAAAGCACCTCGACATCCGACACTCTCCTGAGACTCACCACCATGAGTCGTCACCATCTATGAAGTCACGTTGCGTGACGTTGTTGCTCGAAACGAACCACGCAACATCGGCAAGGGCTGCAAAGTGAAAAGAATGTCTGCTGTGCAAGACAACAGGTGGGTATTCCTGGGAAAGCTATTACTACTACTAAGTACTCCGCCCGAACATTTGTCTGACGGCAAGAGATCTGATTTTCTAGACAGGTACATGGACAAAGTCCGACTGACGGCGACCGACATCCACTTACGCCGTGGTGCCAGGGATCGAGACGATCAGGAGAGAGGCAACAGCGGCGGATGTCAGAGTCGACACGACACCAGTGATCAGAGCGGAAACGGCCAGCCTGGCGACATCGCCACCACGGCTGGGGGCCAGCTGCGACAGAATACCGATCTGGATACCGAGAGAACCAATGTTGCCGAATCCACAGAGGGCGTACGTGGAAATGAGGAGCGAACGGGGCGACAGGTCGTCAACCTGGGCAGTCATTTGGAGGAAGGCGACAAACTCGTTCTAGGGGGATGGGTGAGCAAGAAGCCAGCAAAATTGCACGACCAGGGATACTTACGGTGATGACCTTCTGGGCGATGAGGCGGGAGACCCTGAGCAGATCGCCGCCATCCTTGCCGCCGTTACGGGGAACGCCAAGGAGGAAAGCGACGGGGTACAGGAGGTATCCGAGGATGAGGTTGAGGGTGAGATCCGCAATGTTCAGGTACGAGCCCCACCAGGTGAGGAGACCATCGACGAGGGCGACAAAGGCAAGGATACAGAGGATGGAGGCGATGATGCTGCCGCCAATCTTGATTCCGAGCCAGGCACCGTTGGCGAAGGCGTGGATGGCATTGGCAGCCTCGTGCTCATCATCATCGGGGATGACGACACGGCCAGCGGTCAGGGTCTCCTCCGTCTCGGGGTAACGAAGCTTGGACATGGCCAGCGAGGCGGGGATGGACATGACACAAGACGAGACGAGAGCGCTAGGGTTGAGACCCATGCCGATGTAGACGATGAGGATGGAGCCGGAGATGGTGGCGAAACCGCAGGTCAGGATCTGGTGGATCTCGGCCTTGGTCATGTGGGGGACGAAGGGCCTGACGAGCAGAGCAGACTCGCCCTGACCGATGAAGGGGGTGGCAGCAGCGACGACAGCCTCGGCACCGGAGACCTGGAGCATCCAGAAGATGAAGGTGGCAAACTTTCCGATGAACCACTGGAGGAAGCCGATGTAGTACAGGACCTGGACGATGGCGACGAAGAAGATGATGGGGGGGATGACGTTGACGATGAAGGACACGGTGCTGGGGTCATCGTACGTGGTCTCGCCGAGCAGGAACTTGACACCGTCCTTGGCAAAGGTGAGCAGGTTGGCGGCCATGTCGGCGATCCACTTGAAGATATCGAAACCGAGCTTGGTGCGCAGGACGAAGAGACCGATGATGAACTGGGCAAGCATACCGCCGAGGACGGGGCGCCAGTTGATGTGCTTGCGATGAGCCGAGGTAGCCCAGAAGACGGCAACAGTGACGACCAGGCCGAAGAGGGAGACGGCGCGGTTCTCGCGGTTGTTGTCAGCGACTTCGGGCGAGGCCATGGCACCGACGAGGATGGTGAGGACGGTGACAACGGCGCCGAGAGGGGTGCGAGCACGGGCGGGGATGCGGTCGTAGACGGCGACGGCTGTCTTCTGCCAGGTCCAGGCGATGGGGCGCGAGACGTAGGAGGAGGAGACGTAGAAGAAGAAGACGCGCAGGGCGATGCAGAGCCAGAGCAGGAAGGGGATGACCCAGTTCTTGTCGTCGTGGTGGAGGACGAGAGTGGCGATCCACCAACCGGTGAAGAAGGCGAGGAGGATGCCGTGGAAGACGGGGCGGAAGCGGCGGTAGAAGGCGCGGCCGCGGCTCACGGGCTTGGTCTGGGACGAGGTCTCGCCATCGTGGGCGACAACGCCGGCCTTGTTGGCCTCGTAGTCGGGGAGATCGGAGGAGCCGAGCTTCTGCTTCTCAATGTCGTCGAACTCGGTGCTGGCGCGAACGTGGGCGGGCCTCTCGTGCTTGTGGAGAGAGCTCTGTTCGGGGACGGTCGAGTGGCCATCGTGGGCGTAGACGACATTGTCCTTGGGCTGGGCGTGAGCGCTGTGGTGGAGGTGCTCGTGAACGTGCTGGTTCGCGGGGTTGAGGGCCGGGTCCGAGTTGCGGCGCAGGCTGTCGGAGGAGATGGCGTCGGTGGCGACGGGTGGCGTGCCGGCCGTCGGCTTTTCGGTGGGAGACGACATTGTTACCAGGGGGGGGACAACAACGAAGTTGACAGGCTTCAGAAAGGAAGGGGTGAAGAAGGGTGGACTGGAATCGACACCTCACGAACGGGACAACCGGGAGCAAAGCGGAACACGGATCGACAACGGGCCAGCAGGAGGAGAAGGCGAGAAGGGGGAGGGCGAGTCTCGTCCTTTTGTACGAGGAAAAAAAACCTTCCCTCGGCCGGAGGGGGGAGGAGAGCGCGTGCGCGCGCGCGTGGGTGCGCCGTGTGGGAGAGCGAGGCCCGTAGCCCCCTCCCCCGACCGTCGATCCAGACTGCCAGCATGGGAACCACCGACAATCGAGCCGAGCCTCGAAGGGGGTCCAACGATGGAGGCCTGGCCCCGAGTCCCACGAACCACGACAACGGTCGAGGGGTTCACCCCCGGTGTGGTAGATGTGGCGAGCGCCGGCCGGGTGCGAAGGCGAACGGACGGCAACGCAACCACCCAACCCGCACAAGCTTATCAGCAGCCAAGGCCTTGGGGAGGGTGGAGGGACCCTTGGACCAGGGGGAGGACTTCCAATGTGGTTCAAGTGTCTTCGTTGGTCGCCGCCATGTGGAGCGCGGAGCACCGATGGATGAGCATGGAGCAAGGATGGGCATTGTCCAGCAGTCCAGCGGCAACCAACGGCCACGAGGGACAGAAAGAGACCAGACTATTCCGGGTTATTGCCCCGGTTTGGACACGATGGGGGATGGATGGGAAATGGAGCAATGGGAGCCATCCACGGGCTTCTTGTTGTCAGCCATCAGGCCCATCCTGACTTTTGGATGCTGTGCTGCTGCTGTGCTCCTGGAGTCATGTTTGAGTCGAGATGGATGCCATGTGGGGGAAACCCAGGTTTCTGCGGAGACGCGATCTCGTTCGCGTTTTTGCCGTGTGCCGAGTGGAACCTCTTTTCCCCTCGTGTTTGTATTTTTTTTTATTCTGTCCGATTTCTCAAATCCCCCTCCAGCTGTGCCGTCAATCACCGCAGCCAAGGAGCCACCCCCCAGCACACGACTCGCAAAGACAAATAACTAACCGAAGGACAGAGCACAACTCAAATCATCCGGTGCGGCGGCGCCTTATCCTCGGCGCATTTACCCAGACAGGGGAGCGACGGCAGCGAAGATAAGCGTCTGGCGTTTTTCCTGGGGACGCCGACAGGATTAGCGGCGGCATGGCGGGTCCTCCAAGGGTGGCGAGCTAGCGGCGCGCATCCGGATATGGAAGGTTGATGGAAGAGGCGGCCCCCCCCTGGTGTCGGACATGGCTTGGGGGAGTGGCCAATGGGAGGGGGGGAGGGGGGAATGTCTGGGCAACCGTCCATCGGAGATGCGCGCCACAGATGCAGCCACCCGGGAGCCAATGGAAGTTGGTACGGAAGTATCTGGGCAAAGCCACAGCTTGGAGTGAGACAGTTAGTGGCCTATCATCGCCGTTGATGGCTTCTCGGCTTCTGTCACTCCCACTGACACGGCACAGCTCAGCTGGTCTGTTCCCCCTCCCGCACCCCGTGTCCTCCCCCTCTTCCCCCGGAACCAACTTGCGCCTCATCGCCTACCATCGCAACGCCATCATGTAATATACCAACTCGATCAAGACGATCGTCGCATTGGCAAGCTGCCCCAAGCCCCGAACAATCCGGACGGCATCCTCCATCGTCGACTCGGAGTCGCCCGACACACACTCTCAGAAAAAAAGCCACAAAGATACGGACGAGGCTTGGAGGGGTCCAAGATTACATGCAGCTTTCTGGCACTTCCACATCTTCCAACTGCCACAAGCCATGACAGGGGTCCGTATCATCGAAGCACACCAAAGGAATCAATGGAACACACACACGCACACACACACCACGAGTGAGATGCGCCAAGTCTGACCTCTCCTGGCTGGCTGGCTGTCCTCTTGTCCTCTCATTTGTCCCAATCCCGATCGACCACCACGCCACCGTCATCCTGTTTGCCCGCGTTTCTGATCCAATCCCACGGCCTCCATCGTGTGTTCCTATGGCCACCTCCATCCATCTTCCTCTCCCTTCTCTCTCTCTGTCCCCAACTCACCCACTGCACTGCACCTCGCTCTCCCACAACCACCCGTGATAACAACACCCGAACAGCACCCGCTCATCTCCGCGTAATCTGAAAACATGTCAATGCGGCCCAGGCCCCCCCTGTCCACCAAGGGCGCACCCGCTCGTCCAATGTCGTGTGGGGAAGACTCTCTCCTCAAGGCAACCCAAGAGGCGAACTCCCCCGTATCTACGCCCAATCTGGTCATCCACCGTCCCCCCGGGGGGTTTGTCTTGCTTGGGCCAAGCTCCCCCCCAAGCTCCCAGTCCCAGCTCCCAACTGACTGGACGCACCACACACTGCAGACGGGCGCCGGGAGACCTCCCGCTTCCCTTCCGTCCCTTGGTGCCCCCCTCCCCCCTTCCCCCTCGTCGTTGCAGCTTCCCAAACCATCACAAGCTCGATCCTCCAAAGGAGGTGTCCGTCGGTCGGCTCCGGTCCTAGGGACTCCCGAATCCTCAAATCCCCTTGGTCAATGGGCTCTCGACCTCTCTTCCACCCTCTTGATACTCGGCGCCCACCGGTCCTCTCTCCCCGTTTGCACCCCTTGCAACGTCCCTCTGCACCCCCATCCCATCCCGCAATGCTGCTGCTGCTGCCGCCGCCTCACATGCTTGATGCCTTGCCTCGCGCCCGCCCGCCTGCCGCAGACATCCATCCATCCATCCAGACTAGGTCCCCCCGCTGATCGACCAAGAGCTGGTCCCGTCCTGCTGGTCCTGCCTCCTGCACCATCCACCCCGATACACACGATGCTCCTCACTAGTCCAGAGGTGCCACCGTGTCACTGTCGCTTGACCACTTCCCCAGACCAGCGTCCCTCCTCCCATCCACTTCTGACATCCACATGATACCTAATACTGGATCCTTGCTTGGGCCTGGAACCTGTGCTTATCCAAATCAGCAATCCGCCACACCGGGCCCCTCCTTTTTTAGGCGACGGGGCCGCAGATAAGAACTCCTGCCGTGACCACTTTCCATCGCCCAAAGATCAATGCCTAAAGCTCGGTTGGGTGAGAGCGAAGCGAGCGAGGGATCGCGCAGGGCTGGTTTGTCCTACCGGTCCGACGAGCATGTGTGATCCTACATGCCGGCATCCGGCACGGCACCACGCCTCGGCTTGGCACTCAGCTCGGTCGCGGGAGAATTCAAGTCCGACACAGCACGCATCAATGATTCAGTGTCAGAGTAAGTCCAAGTGGGTCAATTGAAAAAGTACATGTACCCTGAAGACTATGAACAGTATCGAGGAAACGTCAAGCGTCTCTCTCGAAAGGTCCGCTCAAAAGAGAGCGGAAAAGTATTTACAGGTGAATATGGCGGGACCTCATTGAGGTGACATCCCACCGGGTGGTTCTTCGGAGCCGCCAGCCAGACGGTCCTCGCCCGAAGCATTGCTTACAGGCACTGAGAGTAGTAGGGGTTGACGACGTTGCACTTGAGGCCGGCAGCGCACTGCGTAGGGCCCGTGAAGCCCTGGCCGCCGCACTGTCCCCATTTCTGGGCCGTGGCACCGCTGACAGCGGTAGGGGCGGTGGCAGCAGCCTTGGTGGTGGTAGCAGCAGCAGCAGCCTTGGTGGTCGTGGGAGCAGCGGCCTTGGAGGTGGTCACGGCAGCCTTGGAGGTTGTGGCAGCAGCGGCAGCGGGCTTGGTAGTCGTAGGGGTAGCAGCCTTGGTGGTAGCCGCGGGAGTAGCGGCGGCGCGGCCCTGCCAGCTGCGGTTGCGGGAGAGCTCGTACCACCAGTTACGGAGCATCCAGCCGTCAAAGTCGGTGATCTTGGCGGCCGAGCCAGCAAGCATGACGAAGTTGGTGACGCCCGAGGGGGTCCAGTCGTAGAAGTCGTCGAGACCGAAAGTGTGGCCAATCTCGTGCTGGTAGATGTGGATGTTCTCCGAGGACAGGGCGCCCATGAAGTACTCGCGGCCGACGCGCGCACCCCAGTCACCACCGGCACCACCCTGGAAGCCGTCGGTGAGCCAGAGGGTCTGGTCGTAGCGGCGCGAGGCGCCGCCGGCGCAGCGGCTGTAGTCGCCGTTTTGGTTGAAGAAGCGGCCGCAGGACTCGGCGCACTGCGGGATGCCGCCGGCGTCCTTGTCGGTGTAGACGTCGTAGCCGGCCGTCGAGCCCTGGAGGAGAGACTTGTCGCGGACGGCCCAGCCGGTGATCTTGACGGGGATGTTTGTGTAGGGGAAGCCGTCGAAGCCGTAGAGCCACTGGAACCACTGGGCGTATGAGCGGGAGGCGGCCTCGGCGATCTGGGCGCGTTGAGCCTCGGTGACGGTTGCGCCGGACTCCCAGCGGACACAGAGGTTGACGGTGCTACAAAGATGTTAGCCACATAACAATGCAAACATTCTTCCTCAGGAGTGGCACTCACCCATCAGCAGCCATCAGCTGGTCCCAACCGTAGTTCTTGAAGCCGTACAGACCCTGCGAGTAGGTCGAGACCTGGTGATCCCAGACCTGCTTCAGGGGCGTGACGAGGTTGGAGGGAGGGGCCCAGCCAGTCTGGCGCTTCGAGGGGCGGTTGGTGACACGGCGGGCGACGCTGGTGCCTTCCTGGCCGGAGAGAGCGGCCCAGACGGAGGCATCCTGATCGGGAGAGGTGGAGATGTCGTGACTGGCGACGGAAGCCGCGAGGGCCAGCATCGCGGCGGAAGAAAAGAAGGACTTCATGTTGAGTTTGGTGGGTTTGAAAAAGAGTGGATCTGTGAATGGTACAGAGAAATAAAAAGAGGGTGAGGGTGAAAGAATGTGGTTGGAGAGAAGGCCTGGAATCGTCTGTTTCTGGATGGTGGTCAGGTCCTTATGTATGGCCACATCCTTGGTCTCTCGTCCGGCATGATGCCGAGCCCGGGGCGCCGGCAAGGCCAGGCCATCGATCCATCACCCCTCGTGTTGAGCCTTGCCTTGTCGACGGAAAAGGAGTAAATGTACAGGGGACCGGGGCTGTCTCCACGGAGTTTTTTTCTTTCGACGAAGCAAAAGTTCGGGTTCGCTACCCGCCCCGACCAATATGTTCCGCGCCATAAGGCTTCAAGCAGGCAGTCCGTCCGAACGCGAGCCCCGAATGGGATGACGTGCCGGGGTCCATTGGCCCAGGCCCCGGCGGGGGGCCGCTTGAGATGAAACGAATTGCCGGGCACAATAGGCCGATGCATGAGCCATCCCCACGTTTATTGCACTCTACCTGGTAAGGGGAGGGAATGGTGCCATGGTTCGGGGCGATCTGGCCGTCACCGGGTGATCAAACCCAGATGATCAGCGGTTAGAGTTGGGCAGAGAAGGGAGAAGTCGATAGAGGTACTAGCAAAGTCAGTAAAGTGTAGCAGTGATGATGTTGACAGCTCTCACCTCGAATGAGCGTCAACAATTGACAGCATTGGGCGGCCAGCTTGCCTCAAACACAGAGGTGGAAATCGTACCAGAATTACCAGGTAGCCGCGCCAATAACCCCTATGCGCGTCGAGTAAAATGACTACACATTTAGACTTACTCAACACGCCTTGCGCGCTTGACAGAGAGCTTGTTAGATGAAACGCCGGGTCTGATGAGAAGGAATATTTGGGCTTGGCATCTGCACACAACAGCCGGGGTGATACACCCCATGTCCCTGCCTTTCAGTGTGACATCGGAAATGAGGCTCCTTTCGGACGGTCGTGTTCAACTAGCCTCGTCACGTGGTTTGAAGCGTGCTGACTCATCTGTTTCTGGAGGAAATATCACGGTCAAACTCTCCTGCATCAGTAACCAGAAATCAATTCGAAGCAACCTGGACTGTTCGGCATGGCAGTCAAGCTTGACGTCCAGCCTGTGCCGTCATTCAGAATTTGTTCAAAATGAAGATTGACCAGTAAATCAATCTCAAACCCAGGCAGGCTGCCCATGTCACCATACTGCCATGCCTGCATCGTGAAGAGGTAAGGCGAAGCGCAACCGCGACCTCCGCGGAGCTGCCAAGCGCTCCCCCTTTCAGGCCTTCCTCCCCTGTAACTTACCCCGGGGCTTTTCTTGTCCGCCGACGCCGTCGAGTGGAGCTTGGAACCCCGCGGATGCCGCTTCGGGGACCGCTCCGAGACGGGGGACACTCTCATCAGGACGTTTCTTCTAGAATACATGACCAGATCTGACGGCATTCCATTTCTTCCGCCAATGCACCGACGTCTACATCGCCCTCCTCTCGAGATGCAGCACTTCAAGCGTCTCGCGAGCACCGAGCCCGGCGACTGAACTACTTCCGCGCAGATGCCCGGGTGTTCGAGCAGAATTCACGAATCTACCGCTGAAATCCACCCCCGGCAGCTGTTCCCGAACCGATGGAAAGGACTGGTGACCGCACATACTTTGTTGAGCTTCGAGGTCGACCAGAAGACGGTCCCGCCCCGTTGCAGATCGATGATGGACTGCCCTGAACGCCCGTCTCGTCGGCACAACGGGCTCGCTCATTGACGAGCTCATGGATATACCGACACTCTCATCTCCAGATACCAAGCACTGGTCTCGCCGTGCCACTCCAGAGCCCGAGCTCAGTGTTGCCACGGTCGAATCCCGTCCGTGTTGCTTTCTCTGTATGCACTCCGACGGCATTCACCGGGTCTTCTGAGCGGACAACGACGGGCCATGGCAGGGGCCAAGGTATGGGACCTCGCTGCGACTCTGGGCTAGGGGGCTCTGTCATCCGAAACGGGATATTCCAGCGGCCTCCTCGTCACAAAATACGATGTCGTTCGGTTCTCCTGGCACAGCAACAGCCAGTACCTGTGAATGTCTTACATCCAGGCCAGGGAAGCGGACCAAGTACTGGCCGCCGCCTCCAAACAACAACCAACGATCGAACCGTGATGATGGCGGCGAAGCACCAAGAGCAGTTCGCTTGGCGATGGTGAGCATTGTTTTCACCTCACGTGACGGCTCCCTACTGCCTACCACGCGGACTGCTCTCTCCGCGGTGGTCAACGGCCTACCAATTGCAAGGTCGATCGATGCTTTGACTGCCTGCCTCGGCAAAAAATGGTGGTGTCGTCCCCTGAGACATGTTTGGCTAGGGCCGAACTCCCACGTCATCTGGTGGCGACTTCTCCGCATTTCGTCCTGTGAATGCGCCGAGTATCATCGGAGTCTGTCCCGGCGATCCAATCAACTGGCGACATTCACGTTGCATTCTCCGTATTTCTCAGAGTTTGACCATGAAATACCGTGTTTGGTAAGCTTACAAGCTTGATACCAGCCACTATACCTGCCACATCGGATTTCTTCTCCTCGATATCTCACATCAGGCATCGTCACCCTTTTGTCCTTCATCAACACTTTCAGTCCTGAAGCAAGAGAGAATCCGAATCCGAGTTTGTCCATTTGTCTTGGCCAATATCAAGTCCCACTCATTAGACTACATCGGTCGCCGCTATGGGAAGGTCAAGGAATGACTCGGAGCGGCAGATGCTGAGCGAGCATCAGCGCGGATGCTGCCCTACGGCACCTGCCAGATCGAGCACAGAACAACAAACCCAACGAGTCAACAAACATCACGCGCATGCGCCATCGCACGGTGGCCAAGGCCAGCAATCTCAGACCTTGCCGTCGACCTCATGGGCATCAGACGACGACCTGCGCCAACCCCGCTCTCCCTCAACCACCCAGCCATCCCTCGCCACATCAGAACGCAAGTCCAAACTCCGCCTACGAAACCGAGAGGCGGCGCAAAAGTGTCGGAAACGAAAGCAGCGCGGCATTGAAGCGCTGCAAAACCAGGAGGTCGCCGTCGAAGCTCTGCACGACTCCCTGGTCACAGAGGCATCGCAGCTGCAGCACGAGGTCCTGGTGCTCAAGAACATGGTCCTCAACCATGGGGGATGCAACTGCGCCTTCATTGAAGACTACATCCAAGGAGCAGCATCGAATCTGGTCCATCAGGAGGGTGGTTGCGGCGGCGCCAACTTTGGGACCGTCGAGGACGAGGATACTCGTGACCACATCAAGGTCGAGCCTGGGATGGCAGACCAGGGGTACTTCATGCCGGAAGACTATTCTCTGGGAAGGGATCAAGGGAACGAGCCGGGCTTGCAACAACAGTATGGGAACGCTAGGGGTCCAGGAGCTACGGACATGGGCATGGGCATGTCGTCGCTTGTACAACAAGGACGGCCCATGCATCATCTTGGACTACGGTCGTAATTCTTCGTTACTTTACTTAGGGCTTGGTTAATGACTCGGTTCTAGTCTGTAATTATTCACGAGACGGGCTAACACAGCCTGCGTATTAGTACCGCAGCCAAAAGGTCATGGGTCAAGCAAGCAGGCCACCCATACATGTAATGTCAACATGAAGAAACACAGCCAATCGGCCAGTCAACAGGCCCGTCAACAGGCTGAAAACTTGGTGTGAGACGAAACTCCCGCCTTCAGAGACATTCGAGTACAATAGGCTACAAGCTCTCAGGGCATGGTAATGATATTCCATTGATTTCTTTTCAATTTGTTGACCGCAAACATCAACCTGACCAGCGCGTTGATGCCCACAATGGCTTCGAGTAACGCCGACTACTTCTCAAAACACCACTACTCCCGTATCGTGCTTCCTAAACGGCAGAAAACCCCGGGTTAACGCCTCCCATCTCAACACCCGCCGGCACCGTGTTGATGCTCAACCACCCACCCACCGTCGCAACAATAGCCACCACAAGCTGCATGCCAAACATGAGAATCAGCCTCGTCGCAAACGTCCCCGAAATGGGATCCAAGCTCGCATACGGCGTGAACGAGTACGTCAGGCTATGACCCAGCCGGATCAGCTGGAAGGGCAGTGCGACGCAGGCCGCCGTGAGGAGGTACTTTGCCGCGTAAAAGTTCGGGTGCGGCTTAAGCTTGAGCACGCGCTTTCCTGTCGTCCAGATCCAGCCGCCCAGACCAAAGATCATGGCGAAGATCATGAGGCAGTTGCCAATGTGGTTGAGGTTCTCGTTGGCTACTCCGCCGGCGCCGGTAGCGCTGGGGGCGCCGCCGTAGGTTGCGAGACCGATTCCGGCTGTCATGGCGATGTGCATCACGCCCAGCATGATCTTTTCGACCCATCGCTTCGGGGGGAGGGGGAGGAGGATGTTGCTATGGGGGAAGTGGTCAGATGCTTGTCTCAACAAGGTTGAAAGAGGGGGCTCTTACACTTCATAGACCATGCCAATCAGCGTCAGTGACAGACAGGCAATGCTGCCCGCGTTCGTCATGATGGCGACGGTATTGGGAAGTTCAGGCTCGTTCCGCTTGGCGACCTGCCAGGCATCCGAGACGAAGCGCAGGGCAAAGTAGGAGATGAAGATGGGCCAGCACACCATGCCCGTCTTTCCGTGCTTCCAGGTGATCCAGGTGACCGGGAAGAAGAGAATTGCGTATATGACCAGGTCTGCGATAGCGAGGTTGACCTTGGCCGCCGACGGTGGCGGTGGCATGACAAAGTCGGCGGGCGTCATGGTGGGCAAATCTTGGGTCGTGTGATTTGCACTCTTCGGAAGTGATGGAAAATTATCTTGAAGTGGATTTGAACGCCACTTCACCGAGAAAGGCGGCTCTGTGATGGCATGTTTATATGCCAGATGGTGCACGTCTTGGTGTAAGTGCGCCTTGCGGAAGCGAGACCGAAACCGAAGGCGGGACGGTCTTGACTCGATGTCTCCCGCGCTATCCGGACCACATCACCATGCGATCGGCACCTCTTCAGACGCAGAATCCGCAAATCAACATTTTTAGAAACTTTCAATAGCACATGTAGGGCAGTGTTCGGTGTTTCAAAGATAATAGCTCGTATTGTCATTACGACTCAAGTGTGAAGCAGAGTATGCGGAAAATCATCTGCCGCAAGATTACCACGGGTATTCCCATTCTTGGCACGACGGTGGAGAGCCGATGGGCCAGGCCAGCCTAGAAGAGTGCCTTAAGCCAGCGCTTCCACTTGGGGAGGGTCGCCACATGGGCGCGGTAGGCGTGGATCTCCTCCCAATCCAACTCACGACGTCCAGTGTCAACATCCATCTGCGCCGTCCTGAGCCATCCCGTGCGCTTCCACAGGAAACCACCAGCCCAGAACGCCATGACGATGGGCAGAGCCAGGTACGACTTGAAGAAACCAGCAGCGTCGTTCAGCTCCGAGGTGCCGGGAGGGGCAATCGCAGTGTAGAACTGGGCAGCCAAAACGATGAAGCAAAGGAAGATGCCGAGCCACGATCCGTACACACCACCGACGGCATGGAATGGGATCTCATCGACGGTGTGCCCGTGGTAGGCCCAAGCCTTGCGGAAACGAATGTGAGCCAGACAAATGGAGCCCCAGGTGAAGATGGCGGCGAGACCGGACAGGGCCAGCAGCCAGTCGAAGACCTCGGGTCCGGCAGCAGCCAAGTTGACGTACGCCAGGGGTCCGAACGCGATGATGGCGAGGACGGAGAAAAGAGGGCGACCGGAACGATCGATGTAGGTGAAGATCTTGGGAGCGTAGCCCTGCTGCGCGAGGGCAGTGAGGGTGCGCGAGCCGCCGTACACGCCAGACACGCCGATCGACAGAACCGACACGAGGATGACGAAGTTCATGAAATGGTCGAATCCATCCAAGCCCGCGTAGAGACCGACAAGCACAAACGGAGATGCCTTGACATCCGAGTAGGCCTGCTCCGAGATGAGGGAGGGGTCGTTGGAAGGGATGAGAAGTCCCACGAAGAACAGGCCGAGGATGTAGAAGAGGGTGATACGCCAGAAGACCTGCTTGATGGCTCCGGGCAGGTTCTTGACAGGGTTCTCCGACTCTGCAGCTGCAAGGCCCACGAGTTCGGTTCCGGAAAAGGAGAATGCAGCCGTGACGAAAACTGAACAGAAGCCTTTGAATCCGTTACGGAAGGCTCCTGGGTCATACCACAGTCGTGCTCCGTAGTAGTCGCTGTAGCGGCCTGAAGACGGGCCGCCGCCGAGAACCAGCACAAGCGCGATGATCATGAAGATGACGATCGCGGAAAGTTTGAGCAGCGACGACCAGAATTCCTCTTCAGCGTATCCGATACTTCCAAATACGTTGACGATGATGATGGCCACGAGGAAGACGGTGATCCAGGCGGCGACACTGATTCGATCGTTCCAGTATGCGACGACCAGGCCACAAACTGTGAGTTCTAGTGGTAGAACGACGGCCCATTGGAAGACATAGTTCCAACCCATGGCGAAACCCCACGAGGGGTCGATGAAGCGAGTCGAGTACGTGTAGAAGCCACCGGAAACGGGGTACATGACGGCCAATTCACCAAGGGCGAAAACTAGGAGGCGGGAGTCCGTCAGCAAGTGAAGCGAACCAGGCACATGGTCGGCCGAAAAGGAGCGGCTGAAGAAGTGGAGACTCACCGACGTTGAAGATCATGATACCGACAATGAGGAAGCAGATGAAGAGCGAAGCAGGGCCCTATCGCGACTAGTCAGCCACATCGTCATGGGGGATATGGTGAGGGGGCACGGGAGCTGGGGGTGCGGAGCTTGGGAGCCCAAGCTCCAGAGGATCGTGCGGGGAAACAGGCATGTCCAGCAGACAGCGGCCGCGCTCCGGCTTGGCACCAGACTGCCCGTTGAAACGATGACCGCAGTGGCGGAACAGTCCCTCGTGGGAAGAAAACAAAGGACGGGCCGGGAAACTTACACCTCTGGAGAGAGCGCCGCCCGAGCCAACAAAGAAGCCAGCACCGATAGACCCGCCAATAGCAATCATGTGCAAGTGACGAGCCTTCATGGCGCGGTCGAGCTCAACGATGCCACGGCCATAGTCGCGCTTCTGGAAGGACTTGAGGTTGAGACCGTTCCTCGTCATCCAGTCTTCTTCCGAGACGGTCGTGGCGGCGTCCTTGTTGTGGCCGTTCTCATTGTAGCCGGGAAGAGGGCTATGCTTCTTCTCGTCGGTCGAGTTTGCGTCGGCCGTGTGCACGAACCCGTCGCGTGCTGACTCCGCCATGATGGGCGATGGGATAGAGGGGACAATGGGGAGGTGAGGTATAAGGGCTTGACCCTGGAAAGATGTCTGATGCTTGGTGGCTCGGTATGAAGAGAGGAAGGGGGGAGGAGGGGTGACGATGTGACGTGAAGCAGAGGGACGGGCCTCAGTCTTATGAAGGGCTCTCTGTTGGTGCCCTTGGCCGATTCTGATACCCTTCCTGGCTAGTCCCTCATCAGCTCGGGGGCGTCACGGGTGTGTGAGCTCGACCTCCGCTGCACCAAGGAGGGGTCATGATGAGATGAAGGCCGGGGCAAGCCAGCGGAGACGCCATCCAGTGATAAGGACGACCCACGCACATCAGTAAACAGCCCTCTCTTTGGCCACGGTTTGGCGAGACTTGGGGTGAGAAGACCACCAGAGATGGCAGATCCTTGTCGAGAGGCTGCCACCCCTGGGAGGTGAGATGCCACACAGGCCCCCCGTTAGCCTCGACTCTCACACCCTAGAAACGTGGTTGTACCGGTTAGTGTAAGAGCTGCCAGACGGGCCATGCCAGAATCGGTCCCAAAGTGTGACGATCGGGCAGGACGCCCGGCGCAAGTGCGGTCTTTCCTCTCGGGTCCGCTGGCAAGCTTCTGACCCGGAGCTTCAGCGATTGCCCAAGAGGCGACGGAGAGAAGAGGGGTTCCCCCCAGATCGTTACACACTTGAAGGACTAGTGAGAAAGATAAGCACGCTCTTTCGGCTCGCCCGAAGGTGCTGAGGGCGGATGTCAGGAAGTGGATCTCGAAATGGAGGGGACCTTAGGATGATGGAAGGGGAAGGGAAGGGGAAGCAAGAGTCAGGTTGGTCTCGATGGGGACGCGGCACGGCTGTATCGCACTGCCGAACAACCGGCACGATTGATGCGGCCCCAGTTTGGAATGGTTTGTCGTACGTGTATCAGTTGCTAATGGACCCAGTTCCAGGGGGAGATCCGGGATATCAATGACCCTTGCTCATGGGGAAGGTGAGCATAGTTATCCGATGAAGGATTCTCTGATTATTACGCAGCTCATCCGTCAGCGCATGCTGATGAGCAGTGATGATCCGTAACGGGGTCCCTAGCGTGGGCGCGGGTGGGCGGGCGCGGTTGTGAGTTCTCGGGGCAATGGCCAGACCCGGCGGCGGCAAAACGACGAGGTGTGCTGGCTCGGCTTTGGCGGCTGTCCCAGAATGCGCAGTCCATCCCCATCGACGTCCTTCGACGAAAAGCCTCTCCGCGTATGGCATGTTGCGTGTCGTGGCGGTCGCCTTCTGCCTGGGATCGCGGTGTCGATGACGAGCGACGTCGTCTGACGTTGAGGCTCCATCTTCCGGCGGCTCAAAAAGTCTTGGGCAGAAGCGGGAGACAGGGGGGGAAGCCGTCGCCAAGTCCCTTATCACCTCCCTGTTTGGGCGAGGCGCGCGCGCTCCCCCATAACTGCCGTGCCTTGGCGATGTCCAACCGTCGCCCCGCTGCATCCGATCCGCGTGTCCCGGGGTTCCGGGCGCCCGTCAGATGCAGGTTGAGGAAACGTGCAAACGGCCAGGGTGGAAGAAAGCACGGGCGCGGTTTGCAGGCCGCCGAACAGCGCCTGAAGAACTCGAGCACGCGACACGAGGCGCCGATGATTTGGAGATAGGCCTGGCCCAGGCGACAACGCGCGCTTTTCGTCGGTAGCTCTGGGGGAATCCAAGCTTCTGCTCTCTGCTGGTGGGTGCATGCCGGCTTGCCGCCCTAGGATGCCGCGTGCCCACTTGTGCTCACGAGCTTGGGCTGGGAATGCCTGTGACCTGGTTCGGCGGAATGGCTTCTAGCGTCCTTCCAGCGGGGGCGGGGTGCCGAGTTGCGGTATCCATGGCCATGTAAGAGCAAACCAGTGTCCGCGGATCGGGATGTGAGAGGTCCTAGGTCCATCAGGCGAGGGAGGCAAGGGAGGGCAGCTCTTCTCATCTCCAAGGATTGGTTCTGCGCAGCGACGGGCTCGGAGAGTTACCACCCCCGGCTCGATGATGGATCTGCAGGCGCCTCTGCTGTCAGTGGCTGGGTCGTTCTCCCACCGGGATTTGGAGTCGCAACCATTTCGGCTTCCGGCACAAAGCACCTCGAAAGGAATCCTGGGGAAGAAACGATGCAGTCTCTTCAACCGGAGCAGCTCGGTCTGCTCAAGCCCATTGAACAATGTCCGGCGACGAGAGGATCTCGCATCTCTGCTGCACACTCAGGGCAAGAACCCCGCATCCATAACTCCGTGATACTTGATACGAGAGGGGTGCTGGTGGTGGATAGACTTTGAGATCAGTGGGCAGGTGATCAGGTGGTGCCTGGTGGGGAAGCCGCGCCGAAAGGATGGACGCTGGCTGCCGCTCCGTGCTAGTACTTACACGTACTCGTTAGTCGTGCCGACAATAAGTTCTCACCTCAGGGGCAGCTTATCAAGTCGATGCGCGGATTCGGCGAGGAGCTGTTTCAATCCGTGTTGGCTGTTGGCCGTGGAACGGCGCCGTGAGGTGGGAGGTGAGAGAAGTGGCTGCGGCGACGACGTGGGTGGAGGGAGATTTGCCTGGCCGCGAGACCCATGACCTTTCGGCTGCTGACTCATCCGCCCTGAAGCTTCACCATCATCACCACCGCCTCCTCACTTCGAGCGTGGCATTTTTACTTCCTGATCAGGGCCACACCTCCATCGGACAAATTCCCCAGCCTCCGCCACGCCTCGGCTGCCCCAGACAATCCACACGCCAACATCGTGCCCATTGAAAGTCTAAAACATGGGAACCCGCCACTCCCAGTTGTCCTTACGTACTGAATACTGGTAGCTCATCCGTCCGGGGATGGCACACGTCGGACGCGGATTGCGGACTCGGAGCCGATGCGAAGCGTGCCGAGGCCCGTCTCAGATTTCTTTGCAGCTCGTCTTCGGCAATTTTCACCTGTGTGATGGCTGGATTTACCTTCTGCTTCATCTTGCAGCCGCCGAAATGAGTTCCTCCAAGGCTCAATTGATCGCGAGTGGCTGCCCAGCAATTGAACGCCTTGAGGATATGAGGGACTGTCGCCTAGATGGACGAGAACGCCTAACATCAACCAGGCTGAAGTCACGAGCCCTCAAATTTCACGAGGCGTCAGAAGCACTGTGATGGACACCTCGGCGAGTGGCTTGTACAAGAAATTGAGGCGGCGTCGCTATGAAATGCCTTGCGCCGTGGCGTTGCTCTACACATTGCTGCCTATCTCAAATCCCCTACAAAAGCAGCTGTGATGCCAGGAAATTCGATGAGAAACCCCTAAACATCCATCATCTCTGTAACTTAAACACTTCAAATACTACTTGGCCAGCCCACGCCATCCCGTGTCCCAACCACATACAACGACTTTACGACTTCTTTCTGAACTAAAGCATATTCAACATGGCAGTTACCTCAGCCTCAACCATGGGACCAAGGGCCGTGGGCCACACAGCAGCCCCTCAGCAACACAAAGCATCGAGTGCGGAGAGGCCAGGAACCCCCTCTCGCAAGGTCTCTACATCCCACGTTCAGTCTGACAACAAGAAGACTTCCGGAATTATGGCTATCTCACCACAGAGATCCACAGCTCCTCGGGATTCCCAGAGGCAGAGTCACTACCTCCGCGCGGCCGTTCTCGCCCGGGCTGTCACCACGGGCCACCCGATCGAAGCACCCAAGGGCGCGCCTCGTCTCACTGGCCACTCTCCTGCAGTTGCCACAGATCAACCAAACCCAGATGCCCGGCGACAGCAAGCCGAGGACTATCGCCGATGGGGCGTCGTCACATCGCCCCGTGTCTCCAGGAAGTCATCATATCAGAAACAGTCGTCTGGGTACTGTTATTCGGATGGAGGTCGGTGTGGATGTGTCAGCTGTTCAGGATAGTTAGCGACTGTCTCCTCTCTTCAAGATCATTCAAGCACGGCACATCTCAGCATACTGCACATCACAATAAATCTTTCTGCTGAATACTTCTGTCGGTACAACACTAGCATACACCCTCTGACCGTGAACGTGACAGTGACCTCCCCTACTTCTGGAAGCGCTGGGCAACGGTCTTCCAGTTGATGACGTTCCAGATGGCGTCAAAGTACTCAACCTTGCGGTTCTGGTACTGCAGGTAGTAAGCGTGCTCCCAGGCGTCAATGCCAAGGAGGGGCTCGAGGTTGCCGGTGATGGGGTCCTGGTTGGCGCGGGTGACGAGGCTGAGGGTGCCCGAGGTCTTGTCCTTGACGACCCAGGCCCAGCCGCTGCCCTGGATGCCGGCGAGGGCGGCGTTGGTCTGCTTGCGGAGGTTGTCGAAGGAGCCAAAGTCCTTGGTGATGGCGCTCTACGGCTGGTCAGCTTGTAGATCTTGGAGAGGGCTGGGAGGTGACCTACGGCCAGGGCGCCGTCGGGCTCGCCGCCGCCCTCACGGCTGGCGGGAGCGAGGTTCTCCCAGAAGAGGGAGTGGTTCAGGTGACCACCGCCGTGGAAGTTGATCAGGGGCGCCTGGGACGCGGCCTTGGTGTAGTCGCCCTTGGACTCGGCCTCGGCGACAGTCTGCAGCGCCGTGTTGATGCCGTTGACGTAGGTCTGGTGGTGCTTGGAGTGGTGGAGCTCCATGATCTCGGCCGAGATGTAGGGCTCAAGGGCGGCGTAGTCGTCTGTGTATCGAGGTGGTCAGCCGCGGAAGCAATCGGGCGGGGGCTCCTGGGGTCACCTACAAGGGAGATCGGGGAGGGTGGCCTTGCCGCGGGCAACGGTGGTGCTGAAGGCGGCAGTGGCGGTCCTGGCAGTCTGGGGGCGCAGGATGGCGCGGGCAGCGGGCGCGGTGCGGAGGAAGCTCGACATGGTTGCGGTTTGGGAGGTTCTGTTCAAGCTTGGTCAATTTCTGTGCATAATTGTGCGTCGCAAGCCAGGCGGCTCAACGTAGGGAGAGGGTGCCATTGGGTACGAACCTGGAATACGATTCTACTTTGCTGTAGTAGTCAATTGGATGCTTATCGGTCTGGTTAAGCAGCGGGGGACTTGGTGATGCTTAAATGTAGTCGCGGAGAGAGGTCAAGCTCGGTCTTCGGTGCTCGGCTCCGCAATCAGTGGATGGCAAAGCTGACCAACATGTGTCGTCATGCTGAACCATTCGTCCGACCACTGCCGGAGCTTGCGGTGTGGGGCGACTGTGGCTGGTGCTTCACATGCGGAGAGACGATGCAGTGTGGCTTGAGCTTCAAGGAGGGGCAAGTCGATCATGACGGGCGCGTTCAGTCGCGTCTCGAGCGTCAACCACCACAATCGAATGACCAACGCTGCCCGCAATCCACCTCATTTTACCACAAAAAAGGCTTGAATCAGTGCGCCAGCTTCTCTGAAGCCATGTCATATTACGACATTGACGCCATCCTGACGGATGCCGAGGTGAGTCCTTCCAACCTTGAACGATGCCATCCCGCCCGACTGACCACGCGCCGCCCCACCACAGAAAGTGCCATGCACGTTCGAGGTCGATCTCCCCGACCTTGGATACCTCGATAACAACCCCCAACAACCCCTCAAGACCGGCACTCAGGTCCAGCTACCCCTCTGGCTCGCCGAAATGCTCGCCCTTGCCAGTACCGGTGCCGTCGAAGACGCAAAGGCCCCCGTCACACTCAACATGCCCACCGCGCTCTCCGGACAAGTCATGAACGCCCTTAAAGCGGACGGGCGAGCGGTGCCACTACGAGACCAGTCAGCACACTTTTACGGTCTGGGCACGCGCATGCTGGATCTGTTTGACGAGATGGAGCTGAGCGCGGTGATGAGGCGGACGTTTGCTGCGAGGGCTGTTGATATTGCTCTACACGCGAGGAAGGCTGGAGATGACGGGGTGGGAGCTACGGGCGAGGAGTTCTTGAGGGGTTTGGACGAGTGGGAGAGGAGTCTGTTTCGGAAAGCCCATGATGGGACAAAGGCGTCTAAAGAGTGGCTTGAAAATGTGCAGAAACATTGATCATACGGGATTTCTAATGCATCATGATAGTTTGGCTTCTGGATCTCTTGCGCATACCTGTTTGACACACAGACATGATATCCATGGAGGACACTATCTCGGAAGAGCACGGAATCTCGGGCCTAGACCTCTGGTCTGTTCAATCTGTGCCCCCTAGGTACCCGAGATGGAGATGCCTTTCAGAACGGAGGGTTTCCAGAGAATAGCGGCCAAGTGCTTCAGTCGTGCACCATTGACCGAAGCTGTGTAGGATATCAGGATTAGCTATCTTCGCATTCATTTCAGCAATTTTTGTATCACTTATATTTTCCCGGCGACTGGAGGGGAGTATAAAGATACTTCGATGTACGACTTTTAATTTTATCTACTTTCATTGCCGTCGATTGACCTGCCTATTTACACCCGTTGGAATCGTCCATTTTCCTGCTTTGCGACCGTCAATTGGCCTCCAGTACATATTGACGGTCGCAGAGCATATGAGCCAACAGCTTCAAAGCTAATAATCCCAACAGGCAGGTCAGCAGACAACTTCAACAGGTAGATGATGAATAAATCTATTTCATGGCGACAGCTTTATTTTGCGTGGCTGCGGTGATGTTTTTGGAAGAAAAGTCACTTGCTACTAAGCTGAATACGAAAAATAGCCATTCCAAACATCTCAAATACGATAATCTCGAATTCGGGTTTCGATGACTCGTGCCCGATCCACTATACTACATTCCGCGAAAACATGGCACGAGTAGCTTTGACAAAATGCTTGCAGCAAGGGTTGACATCGGGGAGGCTCCCCGAGCATCAACTTGAAGAGGATAGGAGCCGTCTTTAATGCGTTTCCAGACTGATTCTTCCGCTTGGTCATCATCAATTTCAGTCGTACTGAAAACGACGGAACCAACACGAATCCAGGGTTGCTTACAATATCCTTCTCGACTGATGGATCCTCAATACCCATGTAGTATCGCGGTACTCGTTCCGCGGTGCGTCATGGCGCGGGGCTTCCCCACCGGGCACACCGAGCACACCGGGCACGCCGACACAACTCAAAAGACCTCGGCATCGACTAAACAATGATGTTTTGCGACGCCGCGGGCGTCCTTGGCTGCCTTCAGCTGCCTCGCCAAGAGTAGGTAACCTAGGTAGGTCCACCTTGATAGGCAGGTTGGTCCATGTGACCCCGGTCTGGGCATCGCTGGGCAGGGCTGTCAAACAATACAACAACTGTGACTGACTCGTCCAAGACGATATGAAATCTTGTCTCTCGCTTGCGTATTCACACGAGCTGCATTAGTGAGAGAAAAGGGTGATGATGATTTCTAATCTTTAGTGTCTATACTAAGCGAAACTTTGTCCCCAACCTGTCCAAACTGAGACGTGGGTGGTGTACAAATAAGGTGTACAAGTAATCTGACCTTCTTCGTTTTAATCTGAGAGCATCCACTCTTGTTCCCTTCACGTCATCGAATCTCCCTCTCTCTGCTCAAACTCCTGTCTCTCCCCCGACAATCAACACCTAAATCTGCCAGCAATGGATAGCCACATCGACCAAACCCCACTGCCGTACGAGAAGCCGTCGTTGCAGTCGCGCATCTATCTTGCGGCGAAAACCAGCGCCGTCAAGAATGGCCTCGGTCTTGTGGATACGGCCAAATCGATCAAGAGCTACATCTGGTCGCCACCTAACCTGCCTAACCTGACCAAGTCATATGCTTCCCGCCCAAACCTGCCTATCAGGTATGTCTTTCTCAGCACATATATTTTTGCCCCTAGCTCACACATCCTCTAGGGTCTTCTTGCCACCCTCATACGACGAGAGCTCTTCGGCCCTGCTCCCCACTTTGTTCACGATCCACGGCGGCGGCTTCACTACCGGGAACGCCGTGGACGATGATGCCTGGAACCGTCACTTCGCAGATACCAACTCGGTCCTCGTCGTGGCGCTCAACTACGCCAAGGCCCCCGCGAGCCCGTACCCGGGTGCTCCCAATGATGTGCAAGCCCTGCTGCACAGTGCCCTGGAGGATGTGAGCCTTCCCATCGACAAGACTCGTCTAGCTGTGGCTGGCTTCAGCGCGGGAGGCAATCTCGCCCTGGTCCTGGCACGCGCCGAAGCCCTGAAGAAGAAAGAAGGCCGGCGAGACTTTGCCGACTTCAAAGCCGTCATCCCCATCTACCCGGTTCTCAACCACGCCGAGTCGCCCAGCGAGAAGCTTGAGCGTAGGCGCTGGAAGACTGGCCAGATAGACGGTTATCGTGGCACACAAGCCGACATGGTAATGAGCTTGGCAGATGTTTTTCACTGGGCATACATCCCGTACGGACAGGACCTACGCGACCCTTCCGTGTCACCGTTCTATGTCACCAGAGACGACCTGCCGGACCATGTCTTTGTCTTGGCATCCGAGTTGGACATGCTGGCGTGGGAGGATTGGGCGCTTGCGCTCCGACTGGCCGGCAAGGCTGCCCCGGAAGGCCTGCCGGGGCGCGAGAGGCCGGCTGCGAACATGGACCTCGAACTTGAGGATGAGAAGTTCCACTGGAACGTGGAGCAGTCCGCGGGCCGAAGCGTGCGCTGGCTGCTAGTGCCTGACGTCCTGCACTTGTTTGACATGAAGCCGGCGTTAGAGGTCATGGCGGACGCCGAGACGGTCAGGGACGGCAACGAGAAGGCCGTTAAGGTCATCGAGCATCTGGGAGGGTGGTTGAAGGATACTGCGTGGAATTCGACCAAGGCCTAGATGGTCAGTAGCGGGGTTATTGGCGTTCGCCTTGATATCTATTTTGTGCCTTGTGTACCAGTAATCCCAGAGGCGGACATTCGGCCTTTCGGGGTGACACGAATGCCTACGCTGTCAATTCGAAACGCTTACTCGTTGTGAAGCCTCACCGGAGCCCCCACGAGGCATGAATCCCGACGGACGGCTTTCTGCCAGCCGTCGGGGCGGAGGGCGGAGGACGTTATTGATAGCAGCACTTTGCGTTGGTGTGAGGCAGTGGAACGAACACTAACGACCGTGGTCTGCCTGGTTGCTATTCTGGGCATCTCGATCTCAGCCGCGCCCAGATTCCTCCACACTGTGTGGCTGCACCACATCGCCACATGAAAGCAGTGCGAGGTACTAGCCACAAACAGTATTCCCCCGCCTCCCCGGTTTCGCGTCATTGACCCCCCCCTCAGCAGCTTTTCCCTCCCGTCAGATCAAGTCACGGTGCATCTCGTCCATCCAATCCCTCCACACCAAATCGTCAACACGCGGCACCCGATCAGCCCCGGCGCCGTAAGATTGGGCCTTGCCATGTCCCCCCAACATTCTAGCCCCGACTTCGCCTGCTTGGCTTGCAGCGCGGCCGTCGGCAAGACAGGTTTGATTGACGGAGCTAAAAGCGATAGGCAGGGGTCGGCCTCCGACGACATCATGGCCTGTCCGAAAAGCAGGCAGGAGGTTGAACACTCGCACAAGCGGTGCAGCCATGTCTCTGGCATCTGCTCCTTCAATATGAACATACTTGACATTTCTGCCCTCCTCTTCCCATCCTCGCATCATCTCACAACTTGACGGGGCCAACCACCTTGGACAGGAGAACGACTAGAAATGGACCGGAACTGACCTGGCCATTCTTTCAACGACCGCTTCTTGATGTCGCCGCATCAAGCCGACATCCACTTCTCTTCTCCGGATTCCATCATGGCCCCTTTTACAGCTTGCGCGGCTCCCGACGAGCTTCCCTACTCACCCATCCAGGAACCACAGTTGCCAGAGCTGTTCGCCGACAACAGGCTCGTCTCGGCCGTGTCCTGCGTGCTCAGAATTCCGCCACAGGACATCTCGTTGATCGACTCGTTCACGGACCTCGGCGGTGACGAACAGTCGGCCCATGCACTTCGAAGCTTATGCATTTCAACCGGACTCGGGATTTCCACCGACGACATTATGCAGTGCCCGACCTTGGCCGAGCTGCAAACCCGAATCACCCCGCTCAAAGAAGCCGCCTCGGATCCTGAAGTGACCGACAACTCTCACAGTGATGGATGCAGACCGAATCCTGGAAATGGACCGGACTCCCAGAGAAAAATGACTTCGCCAGGGACAGCCTCGCCTGCAGCTGCGAGAGAGGCCCTGGAGCAGCTCATCCGCGCCAGGCCAGCTGTCTCCAGTGTCGTTGTTGTTCAACCAAAGGCCGGCTTCTTTGAGGGAAAGAGAGTGGTATTCGTCAGCCTGAACAGCAACACAAACACACATCCACAAAGCCTCTCCAGTGTCCAACTTGTCCACCAGTCACAGATGCACCTTGTTGGCGGCGAGGTAGCAGCCATCCGCCATACTCTTGCAGCTTCAAGACGCGATACCCCAGTTCCCGAGACATGGATTGTTCTTGACCAGGTACCTGTCACTTCGGGGGGTCAGCTGGATCGTCGGAAGCTCCAGACCTGGGCTCAGAATATGAACGAGGACATGTACAAGCAAGTCGCATCCAGGGAAGCTGAACAGATACTTCATGAGCTCCCTACCAACGTCGAGCAACCGAATCAAGACACCAACATCGAGCAAACGTATCAAGATATAGCCAACTCTACCGACGACTTCAAGGCCGATGACTTGAAGGCCGACAACTTCAAGGCCGACTACTTCAAACTTTCTCCGATGCAACAGTTGTATTTCGACACCGCCACTGGCAGCCGCCTCGATTTGCGCGACGCGAATGACGGCACCTACCGGTTCAACAGGAGCATGCTCCTCAATGTCAACGGCGACTTCGCCCTGGACGACATTGACGCTGCTGTACAGATGCTAGCCGGCCACCACCCCATGCTTCGGGCTCGGTTCACTGTTTCCGATGACGGCTGGACACAGTACATCACACCCGAGGTAGATGGGTCCTACGGATTTGGCCACCATGCCGTGGACAACATCGAAGACATGCTTCCAATAATTGAGCAGGCCCAACAAATCATCGATATCGAACATGGCCCAGTCTTCGATGTCGAATTCTTCCGGACGGCAGACGGCCAGCAAATGCTCTTCTTGGTTGCGCACCAGCTCGTCGCCGACCACATGTCTTGGAGCACCCTGGTGCGCGACTTCGATGCCCTTCTGACAGCGGGCACCTTGTCCTCTGAGCGATCAGTAGCCTTCTCGACATGGAACAAGATGCAAGAAGAGGATGCAGAGAATACCGCAGAACTATCAACACCCCTCCCTCTTCAGCCCACCCCTTGCGATCTCGAGTCTTGGGGCCTCGGGGAATCCCTGAACACGTACGGCGAGTCGTCAGAAGTCAGCTTCACCATTGACCCCGAACTCACAAATATCCTGCACACCACCTGCGCCGATGTCTTCAGAGCCGAGCCCATCGACATCTACATCGCAGCCTTGCATCTTGCGTTTGCGCAGACCTTCACCGACAGGCCGCTGCCCACCATATGGAATCAAGAGCATGGCCGCGATTCGTGGAACACGGACATCGACGTTGCTGAAACTGTCGGCTGGCTTGCTGCACTTTGCCCGATCAGCCTGAACCCAACCCCCGCCGGCGACAATGACCTTCTGCATGTCATTCGCGACATCAAAGACACCCGCTGTGCGATACCCAATCGTGGGTGCCAGTACTTCGCGTCGAGGTTTTTCGGTCCTCTTGCAGATACAAGATGCGCCGAGGGCTGGCCGTTTGAGATACTCTTCACTTATCTCGAGGTCAGCACTACGGAACCACCCGAGGACGGCGCGCTTCAGAGCATGAAGCTTCCTGGCCAAGACATTAATTCCGGAACAAGCGACTTTGGCAATCAGGTCACCAGGCTGGCACTTTTCGAAATCGAAGTCTCTGTTGAGCATGGCGCAGCCACTGTCAAAACCATCTTCAACCAGACCGCCAATCAGCAAGACAAAATTGCAGATTGGATCCTCGCGTTCGAACATCTGCTGTACGAGGCCATTGGCCGAATGCGGTACAGAGCGCAGGAACTGACTTTGGCCGACGTCCCCCTCCTGCGCACCGACTATCAAGGACTTGACAAGCTCAATTCCAAGCACATCCGGGCACTGGGCCTGCCTAGTGCGCAGAACATCGAGGATGTGTTGCCAGCTACCCGGACACAAGAGGAGATTCTCTGCCGCACAAATTTCCCGACCGACTGCGATAACCACACCATCTGCGCTCTCACCTTTGAGAGCGGCAACGAGGTCGATCACGCCCACATCTGTCAAGTCTGGGAGCAAATTGTCGCAAAGCACCCGGCTCTCAGGACCGTGTTTGTCGATAGCGTCAGGGAAGACGGCCTCTTCGACCAGATCGTGCTCAAGCGATGCTCTTCAGACATGCTCTTCTTCGAGGCTGTGCCTGGAGCGGATCCCGTCGAGTCCCTGAGGGCTCTTCCATCGATGCCTACCATCCCAGGGCAGCCCCGCCACAGATTCTCCGTCTGCACCTCTTCCATGGGAGCGTTCATGAAGGTCGAGGCCAGCCAAGCCATCTGCGACATGTCCAGCCTGCAGCTTCTTATCAGCGAGCTGAGGCGAAACTACAACTCGGCCAAGATGCCCATGAAGGTTCTCAGCTCGGCGCACAAGTCGTGTCTGCAGCACGTTCTCTCAGCTCGCCGACCAGACAGCGTACAATACTGGCAGAACTGCCTTCAGGATGCCAAACCTTGCTTCTTCCCTGGGATGGGAACGACGAAAGACACCCGCGATCTCCACAGTCATATTGATCTGGGTATCTCTTCCTCCTCGGCCGACGAATTCTGTCAGAATTTCTCTGTCGACCGCGCAACCCTGATCCGCTCTGCCTGGGGTCTTGTGTTGCGTGTGTTCACCAACTCCAAAAACGTTTGCTTCGGTTTCCGTACTTCCGGACGTGATTCCTCTAATGCTCCAACCGGCATCCAGCAGGCAGTCGGTTGTTACGAGAACATCGTCCCTTGCCATATGGACCTCACGACATTTGGATCGCTCGAAGCCGTGGTCCACAGCACCGCAGACAGCTTCAATCTTTGCCTGCCTCACCAGCACATCAGCACCGCCGAAATCGAATACGCAACCGGCCTCCGAGGAGAAAGGCTATTTGACACCTGTGTTACCTACGTTGAGACCCCGCCCGGCCTCAAAAGTCGATTCTGCAGCAGTCGGCCCCAGGTTGGGACTTCGTGCCTTGAGCTGTCTGGCAACCCAGAACACGGCAAAATTGCCCTCACGGTCATGTTCGTCAATGGATACCTTGCTTGTGACCTTGCTCACCCGGGCTTGAGCCAAAGGCAGGTTTCCAGTGTCATTTACGCCTTTGGAGAAGCCTTGAACTCGATCATCGAAAACCCATTTGCGTCGCTCGACAGTCTGAACTTGTCAGCCGAAGACAACATCGCCCTGCATGGATCCGCCAGGCTCGACTTGCCTCAGCCGTGCGTTCACAGTCTGTTCAGCAACCAGGTCCGAAGCACCCCCGAAGCCCCCGCATTAACCGCAGTCGACGGGGACCTCTCATATCGAGCACTTGCGTATCTTGTGCGGCATCTAGCTTCCATCCTCAGCGAAAAGGGCGTCCGTCCTGGTGTGCCCGTTGTGGCAATCCTAGGAAAGACCGCGTGGTCAGTGGTCAGCATCCTGGCAATCCTCAAAGCTGGTGGGTGTTTCGTGCCCGTTGACGGCGAAGATCAATACATGGTCGATGCCGTTCTCAAGGAGGTTCGCCCCCGAGTGACACTGGTCACGGAGAACGTTTCGCCAAACCTCAACCTCTACTTCGATGGCGTCATTCTCGTCAACGGATCCCTCTTCACAAACCAACTGGGCCCGGAATCTCCCACACGCAAGGCGTCTGGTGATGATGTTGCCTGCGTCCTGTTCCCCGCAGGTTCCAGCCGAACCAAGGAGCTGCGTGGCTTCATGTACTCGCATGTCGCACTCTCCTCCGCCTTCCTGGCCCAGGGAAAGCCCCTCGGTCTTGACGGAGAGAGTCGCGTTCTTCAGATTTCTTCCTTCAGCGTCGACACCTCCCTCGTCGAGACCCTTGCCACGCTCATTCATGGTGGCTGCATCTGCATTCCAACACCCGCCGAACGCAAGTCAGATATCACCGGCGCCGTCCGTCGGATGAAGGTCAACTGGACCTACATGACCCCAATGGTTGCGCGGAGACTTCGACCGTCCACCATGCCAACTCTTAAGGTGGTATGCTTCCGCTCTCGAGGACTTGACGAGGATACCTGCGGGCCTTGGATGCGACAGGTTCGCGTGCTCCTGGCCTACGGCTGTCTCGAGATATGTCCCCTCGGCATCTCGGTGCTCGACGTCACAAAGCGGGCGCATCTGGGCCGCATCGCCCAGCCGTTCCTGGGAAGATGTTGGGTCGCGAGCGCCGAAGACCCCAGTCGCTTACTTCCTGAAGGTGCCATCGGAGAGCTGTGCATCGAGAGCCCTACAATCGCGCACCGTTTCGTTTCTGGAACCCCACTCAAGCCGCTTGTGCAGTTTGACGACCAGACGCAGGGCGGCCAGAAGATGGTCCGCTTCATCAAGACTTCCCAGTGCGCCCGGTGGACGGAAGACGGCACGCTGGAGCTCGTTCTGAATCCTCGACGAGACATGGCCATCGATGGAAAGCCAATTTCTGCTGCCAATGTCGAGATGCTTCTGCGACGATCTCTTGGGTCCGACCTGGATGTCGCGGTCGAGACCGTGACGTCTCGCGATGGCTCGCAACTGCTTGCCGCATTTGTCCAGCTCGACAAGACCTGGAAAGGTCCGGAAGACCCCGCCTGCCTGGAACCCTGCATGAAGGAGCGCGCCTACTTCGCGAGGCACTTTGCCTGGTCGTCCCTTGGAGACACTCTCCCGCGGCACAGCATCCCCACCGCCTTCATCCCTGTCCGCCGCTTGCCGGTAACTACAGCGATGAAGGTCAATCGACGCAAACTCCAGAGATGGGTGCGGCACATCTCGGAGAACGATATTCTGGCCATTTCACGAGGTGGTTCATCGGGTGGGACTCGGCTGAGCGGACTCTTCAAACCGCTTCCTTTGACACAAGTCGAACAACGGATGCAGTCGATCTGGTCCGATCTGCTACAAGTTCACGCAAGTTCCATCGAGCCTGACACGGGCTTCATGGCACTTGGTGGTGGCAAGTTCCTGGCGAGGGAGCTCGTCATCCACTGTCGCCAGCAGGGCTTCGACATTTCCATCGGAGACGTGCTGGATGGCGCGTCGCTGACCGAGCTTTGCCAGGGCATTGCCCTGAATATGGACGCCAACCTAACCAAGGAGTCAGAGACTGGCAAGCAGGCAACTGCGCCCAACAATCACGCCGTGGCCGACGAAGCAGCAATCAAGGCTTCAGTGGCTTCACAACTCCGAATCAACCGTGGCGATATTCTGGATCTTTCTGCGGCGTCGGCCCCGCAGATCCGCGCCACTGAGCTAGGCATGCTCAAAGGACAAGGAGGCTTCAGCCACCTGGTGCTTAACTTTTCGAACCTCGACAGCGCCACCCAGCTCGAGGCAGCCTGCTTTGGGCTCTGCGTTATCCATCCGATTCTTCGCACTGCACTCGTCCGCCACGGCAGCCAGGTCTTCCAGGTCGCCGCGCGCTCCTGGAGTCCCGAGTTCCAGAGGGTCACCTGCCCGGCCTGGAGGCTGGGTGCCCTCGTCGACAAGCTCATCAAGAAGGACGCCGCCGAACTAGCCCCTCTCGCCGCTCTTTTGACAAACTTCTCCTACTATGACGCCGGGAAGCAATCGACGCTGGTTATTCGGATGTCGAAGGCCCACTACGATGAGGTGTCGATTCCCCTCATTGTCAAAGACTTGGCACAGCTCTACGCGGGCCAGCGGGCTCCGGCAGGGCGGTCAACGTACTTTGACCATGTGCGATCAGCGAACCTTGCCTGCGAGGGTGAAGGAATGCAGTACTGGCAGGGTCTGCTGCAGGGCGCCGACATGACCCGAGTTGTCAACTGGACAGGCCCCCCATCCATGCCCGGTGTTGTGCACAAAGTCCAACGACAGATCACGATTGCAGCTCTGTCGAACCTCGGCATCACCTTCGACACTGTTGTCAAAGCGGCATGGGCACTCGTCCTTGCCACTTTGTCAGGTCGGGGAGACGTTCTCTTCGGCGAAGTTGTCGAGGGCCGCTGCCTGCCTCTGCCCAAGGGGAACTCACCATTGGGAGTTGCTGGCCCGGCACAAAATGTCATCCCGGTCCGGGTCAACTTTGGGGAGCCCCATGGTACAGCAGCCGCTCTTCTCCAGATCATCCAGGATCAGAAGATGACGTCGCAGGCATACGAAAATGCTGGGTGGCTCGACATTGTCAAATCCACCGGCATGCCTCTGTGGACTCGATTCAGCACGGCTGTTCACCATCGGTCGTGCAGCCAAGATGTGAAGGAGGCCAAATTCATGGATGCGACATGCCACTTCAGCATTCGGGAACCAGAATCACAGGACTACGACATTCTCCTTACCACGGCCGCTGTGGATTTCAACAAGATCGACGTCTCCCTTTCATACTGCGAGGCTTTCGTCCCTCAAATCTTCGCCGCGGAGGCTCTCGAATCGTTCTGCGCAGCGATTGATCTTCTGACCTCCACGTCCACACCGCTTCCACTTCTCCCATCAGCAAGCGAACTGCAAAGCCTGCAGCCTCGACTCCCGCTACCAGCACCACAGCGCCAGACCCACACAGTGCAATTCGGTCAGGAGTTCAGCCTCTCCGCCACACAACAATTCGCCTTGCAGTCCGCGATTGCCTCAGCCTGGACTCGAGCGGTACCCCAGAATCCCAAGGTGCCCGAGTCTCAGCTGCACGAAGCACCATTCTACGATCATTGGGGCAGCCTTCTCCCCGCGGCGGGAATTGCAAAGTACATCACGCGGGAAATTCCTCGCCTCCGCATCCCGGGAGCAAGCGACGTCAAGATCTCCATGGAGGAAGTGGTTCGACATCCCACCATGATGGCACAGCTCGACCTTGTCATGAGGAAGATCCAGTACCCGGAGGCGGCACCCAAGAGGAGACTGACGGGGTCGTTCATCCCTGCTGCCGGCTCGGCGTATCTGGGGCGCAGCATTCGTCGCTTGGCCACCCATGCGCGTGGACACAGCAGGTCGGCGAGCGAAGGGTCCGCTCACTCCTCGCCAGTCGCCAGCACCCCGCCGTATTCCATCCCCGACCAGCAAGTTGCGAGCCCGAGGACCTCCAACGTTGGCAACCAATCCCCAGTACACGACACAATTCCCGAGAATGAGAGGGCATCGATTGATGCGCCCTCACCCCAGGTGGCGGCATCAACCCCCGAGAAGCGGCCAGCCCTGACGCTGGTGGTCAATACCAGCAATGGGGGAGGGTCGCGGGAGAGCATGGAAAGCCTGACGACCGGGACAAGTGGCAGCGACGACGTGGACGAGATCCGCGATGTCGTTGGACCGCTTGAATGGACGCCGTCCGTGGGACGCTATTCACCCACCGCAGGCGAGGAGGATATTGTCAGCCCCCTTTCTCCGGTAGTCAAGCCGGTGATGGATCTTCGGGCGGGAGGTGATGGTGTTCAGGGATTCAGCCCTGTTAGCCCTGGGAGGAGCATTACAAGGAAGAGGGCGAGCAACATGCTTGGCAGGATGAGGGTTTCTATCTAGGCCGGTGTAGTTCTGTCAGTAACATGATGACATTTTACTTTGAGCAGGTCGATCGCGTGAGCAGTTTGCATTAGTGAGCAGGTTGATCAAGTCCCTAGGCTTTTGGCGTCGAGGAGGCTGGGTGGCGTAGGATGCCTGAAGCCTCCAATGAAGTCCGAACCTACGCCGTTAAGCCCGTTGGATATGAGGCCCCACAAATGCCCCAAGCCTTTGTGTTGTGTGTGATTTGAGGCGTGGAGCCTCATCGAAGTCTGAAAATTCTCGCGATGGCAGCCTGGGAGGGTGTCCTCAAGCCACCAAAGCCGATACTTCTGAGTGTCTCCTGCGTCTATTAAAGAGAGTCCTCCCTGCTCTTCTTTGCCATTTCTTCTTCCATCCTTCATTCCCAGTCTCAAGTCAAAGTCTCGTTCTGTCATAAGCCAAATTCTCACATTCTTCCAAGTCCAAGCCTCGCCTTCTTTCAAGTCCATCCAAGCCACATCCACAGCCTCACACATCCACGACCTCTGTCTCAGTCTTTCTTCTTCTTCATCTCTTCTACGTACTCGGACATCTCTTCACACACATAACAAGATGCGTTCCGGACTTTCCCTCGGACTTGCCGCCATGGCTGCCTTCCTGGCGGCTACGGCTCCCATCTCGGGCTCCGGCATCACTACCAACACGGCTTCGGTCACCCAGTCTACCAAGACTAAAGAATCCATCCCTGACATGTTCTTCGGGGTGGATCACGAGCGTCCTCGCCCTGCCGATTCGAGCACCACGTCTATTACTACCACGAGTACCACTGGATCTACCCAGCCTCCTGAGATTATGGATCCCGAAGAAATTCAGTCTCTTCACGCCGTGTTCTTCGGCATGCCTCGGGAGCAGCATCACACAACCGAGTCGAGCGTCATTCCAACCATGAGCACCAGCACCACTTCGGAAGCAGAGCCCGCTGAGACTGGGGGCGCAGAAGATGCCGAGTCCATCCATCTCATCTATTGGAACAAGGGCTGGGGTCGTCTTCTCAACCTCGTCGAGGGCAAGGCAACCACAACGAGCACCACCACCACCACCACCGCTGCTGCTCCAGAAGCCCAACCCACAGAGATTGGAGATGATCAAAGCGACACTACGGACTTCATTCCCGCTATCTTCCATGGCGGTGGACATGATCGCTCGCCCGCACCCGAAACCTCAATCCCAACTGTTGAAAAAAGGGAAGTGGACTAGGCCAACTGGAAGGGTCACTGGAATAAGTAGTGGTCTGATGGCATTGAACGGTACCAGTCGGATCGCAGCAAGCCCATCAGTCTGCTCCCCGAATATTACCACTTTTGCTTCGACAAGTTCAACAACCCCTTCGCCACGGGAGACGTCTTCAAAGAGTCGGTGCACAACTTCTGCAGCATGCCTAAGCAGGCGCCGAGGAACACTTGGTTCGAAATCGGGCCTTCATACTGCGTTCCTGAGAAGGGACGGTGCTCCGACTACAATCATGCAACTTGCCTAATAAAAACAACGCGTGTCATCCTCTGATGAAAATAAACTCGGTCTTGCCTCTTTTGCAAATCAACACGTGCCTGCCTTCCATCTCTTCAATGCCAGCAGCCTCAGCAAGCAGGCGCCCCAAATCACCAGCCCTTCCCACCCTGCCTATTTTTTCCCTGCCCACCCAAACTTGGGCCGAATTTTCTTCCCACTTCACCACCACACAACCATCCGCGCCGCGCCGCGCCTCGCCCGCCGTCCCTCGTGGTCCCCGTCTTCTTTTTCGTCTCGTCCTTCCGAGGCTTCTTCTGGCATCAGTCGCCGCTGTTCTTACCGCGACTTTCGCCCGTCGCCTACGACCCCGCCCGACACCAGCCGTCCGTCGCCCGTCTGTCATCAAGCCCGACACCCTGTCATCGACCGACAACCAGCGCGGCTTCCTCACTATATTTCGTGAAGACAGCAGCTCCTTCGTGGCAAGAACAACTCTTTTGTGGTAGATACCATCGATTCGTGGATACCCACGACCCTCCTCACCACCAAGGACTATCACGACGACATTTCCGTGAATAGTCACCGCGACCCAACGTGTTCCACGAAGATCAAACCCGTGGACGCTCGAATACACATTCTCACCTGGAAGATAACGAATCTCCGAAACCATCACAACTCTTATGCCGACCTCCTCCCCGTCATGTCAAGATGTACAACCTCGTGGGCTTTCTGAGGCTGATGCCTCTGTGGATTACGCTCCACGTTATCTTCTCGACCCTTGTGCAGTGGAAGATCGCCTGTAATTTTGACCAATCCTGCCCGTAATTGTGTATGCTAACATCTGGCTAGATGCTCGCATGGCTCTGCCCACTGTCCCTTCCTGGTCCGCTCCCTCCGGTCGTGGTGAGACCGCCGCCGGTACGGCCATCCTGGCCATTCACTTCACGCTCCTCGGCCTTTTCCTCCTCTCTGTCGGCACGGTCTGGGCCCACGCGATCTTCCACGCGCCCTTCTACAGGCCCTTTGGGCCCGAAGTCCCCTTCGGCCGCCGCCTGTTCGCCATCATGGCGTACGTCCCGAACCCCGGCGCCGGCTCGGCTTCGTCCAGAACGGGCAGGATGCCTATTCCCCCTCGCCCGGAGACCCGTTGGTACCAAGCTCATTGGAAAACTGCGTCTCTGCATTTGCCCCGCAATCTCGACACCGTCACCCTGGCCGCAAACATGGCCCGCCCGAACTTCTGTACCCGCGACCCCAAAAGGGGAATCTGCGCCAACGGAGACGCCGGCCGACGCGACCGAATGTACCATGGTCACTGGCCGGGGCTTTTTACCTTCGGAAGCTGCTGTCTCCGGTGTGGGATCATTACTGTCCCTGGCTTCTGGCCCCGGTTTACCTGCACACGATCAAGGCGTACCTTCTGTCGATTTGGTATCTCATCATCTACTCGGCGTTCGTCACCGCGGTCATGTCATTCGAAGCCAGCCGCAAAAGCCCAACCCTCTGGTGATTCGCAGCGCTCCCAGTTTCGGTCATCAGCTTCCTGATCGTTTGTTACTTCGCCGGCGGCTGGGGTCTCCGACAGCTCAACAACCTGGGCCTGAAGAACTGCACCATGTACGAGCGCAAAAGGACCAACAACGTTTGGGTCTTTGTCATGCCCACCTCGGACAACAAGTGGTGGATTCTTCGCCGGTGCCCCTTCAACCCCTGGGACCAGGGAGGATGGTACGCAAACCTCCGTCACGTCATGGGAGAAGGATGGACCTGGCTCGTTCCCTTCTGGCAGCCCCGCCGCGTCAAGGACTACGACGACCAGCGCCCCGACTATGACGAAAAGTACGGACCCGAGTACATCAAGTGGCGCAACAACCTTCGTCGACTGGACAACACCGAGCACCCCGACGTTCGCCGCCCCGAGGAGGCTCACCCCCGCGACCGCCGCGCCGAGGCCAGCAGCAGCGGCACCCACGAGCCCGCCCAGCCCAGCCGCCGCCGTCGTCAGCAAACCGATGACCAAGTGTGATTGAGGAGGGCAATACCGGACAAGATGGAGGGAGGGAGGGAGGGAACGTGAGGCTCATAGGAGCATTGTTTTACTAGATAGACCTTTAAGGGCGAAACGCATACCTATGGTCAATACATCATCGAGGGCGACCAGCTATCGATTTCTAGTCCCATAAACTGCAACCTTGGCTATGATGTGACTTTAATTCGTGGTGCTCAATGATCTTTAGTAATTATTGTCATATAGTATTGCTCAGCTTAGTCCATCGACTGACCTACTACACGAAAGACTCAATGTTTAGACGAATCAAGGTAATAAAATAGTATACAGGCCGGTTCAAACACGAGATACACGTAGTCCTCATAAGAATTTTTCATAATAGCTGACCTAGAAGACCTGCTCTTCACCACCGGCGCGGCAAGACTGTAGAGTTACCACGGCCAGCGCCGTTGTACGCAAGAAGATTAGGGCTACCCGATCCAATACTGGAAAGAACCCCCTTGACGCCGATACTAAGGAGGTAATCCTTAGTCTCTGTGCCGCCAGAAAGTCCCTCCAGGGCAGACAAGTACAGAGCGAGACCAGCAACGTGAGGGGCGGCCATCGATGTTCCGTCAGCGGAAAAGGTGGCACTGGAGCCCGTGTTCCAAGCCGAGACAATCTCAACGCCGGGGGCGAAGATATCAACGACGGACCCAAAGTTGCTGAAGCCGGGCTTTGCGTTGCCCTCGTCAATGGCGCCAACGGTCAAGGCGGATGGGGCAGATGCGGGCGAAACGTTGGCGGCGTTCATGAACTCGTTGCCGGCGGCTACGACGGATAGGACGCCCTTGGCGGTTGCGGCGTCAACGGCGCGGTTGAAGGCTGCGGAAAAGCCGCCGCCGAGGGACATGTTGATGACTGAGACGGCCTCGCGCCCCTTGGAGACGATATCCTCAACGGCCCATTCGAAGCCGTCCATGATGATATCTGTAGTGGAATCGTCGTCGCCAAAGACCTTGACGGAGATGACTTCGGCCTTTTTGGCTACGCCGTAGGTCTTGCCGGCGATGGCTGCAGAAACGAAAGTCAGTAACTACCCTGGACGACTCCTGGAACAACCTAGATAGGGGAAGAAACGACTGGGAGGTGACGTACTGCCGGCGACGTGGGTACCGTGACCGACGGTGTCTTCGTGCTCGACGCCGGGGTAGGCGTTGTAGCCGAGGGACGCGCGGCCTTCGAATTCGTTGTGACTGGTGAGGACGCCAGAATCAAGAACGTAGGCAAAGGTGCCCTCGGCGGCGGAGTCGTCGTAGAAGTAGTCCGTGGCTGCAGAGCCGTTGCCAGAGATGGAGGCCAGGCCCCAGGGTGCACCTCGTTGGGTAGTGAGGGCGTACAGGTGCCAGGTTTGGACGGGTTCGATGTCGACGACCTGGTGTAGTTGTCAGTCATCAGCGGTAGATGGTCTCCTCTTCACCAAGAAACCCACATTATCGTCCCGGTTGAGCTCATCAAGAGTAGCAGCGTCAAAGTCGCCAGAGTACCCCTTGAAGTACTTGCTCCAGACTTTGTCGACGCCGTGAACGCCGCGACGGGCAAGGCTGCTGCTGCTGACGCCGGCGATATGGGTTTGGACAACAGAGCTGCTGAGATCGTCTCGAAGGGTAACGATGTATTTGCCGTCTTGAAGAGCGGCGGCAAGGATGGGCTGCGCGGCCACCAGGGCGGTAGCAAGGCCCAGGAAGTTGAAGCTGACCATGTTGAGCGAGGGAAGGGTCGGAAAGATAGACTGGAAAGAGCGTGGAAAGGCTGTGGAAAGAGCGTGAGAGGGTCGTTGGATAGGGAAAGCGAATGAACGACTTCCAGTTTGCGATGGATAGCTAGAAGAATGGTGAGCCGGTCGGATACCTCAGCTTCTTATACCAGGAGGGTCCTCTAGTTGCTTAGCCAAGCCCCTGACCACGAGGGAAGCCTATTCTGGAAGCTCATTGATCGACATGAACCCGGCACATGTGCAGCAAAGGGACCGGGGTGGAAGAGGCAGGCCCGCGTAGTCCGCGATTTTCCTGCCGCAGCCTGCGAAAACATCGAGCCTGTGCTTGGGGGTTCCCGATGTTAGCAAGGTGCGGTTTATCGGTTGGCCTGCCTCTCAGTTGTTTTGGTCGATTGACTGTAGTGGTCGATTGGCTGCTGTGGTTTATTGACTACAGTGGTCCATTGACTATACTGTGACATGTCGATCGACTGCAATGGTCGATTAAATGTCACGGTCGACTGGCCACAGCGGTCAACTCACTGCACCGGACAATTCACTGTGCTCCTTAACAGCTGCGTTGACATGTATACTTGACCTGTACTTTCGCATGCTGCTGGAGTAACATCGTGGGCTACGCAAAACCGGCTCCAGAAGAAAGGACGCCGTCCACGGAGACCAAGGACGCGGCGCCGTTGGTCAACGACACGGGAAATTTGATGTCGAGGACCATCATTGTCGGAGGCACGCGTGAGTTCATGATTCGCAGCCCAGACCCAACAGCTTTCCGGGCCGTCCCCGCCGCATGGACGGCCTCGCCAGGGGCTGAGCGTTGTTGTCCCCTGCGCGGGAGACAACTGGCTGCTGCGCGGCGATCACCATCGGGAGCGAGGGGCGGGCCAGGGACAGGGTCCTGAGACTGGATAGCGTCAACGAGAGCCGCACTGCTCCATTGGGCAGAAGAGGGTGATTGTGATGCCCCGATCGTCCGTCGTGGAGTGGGGGTTGAAACATGGCACTGGCGGTCTGCCGGATGGTGGTTGTTGAGATGGGCGTTGTGGTTGGGCGGCAGGGTTTGGGTGGTAATGTGGCGAGCGACCAATCATGTGGTCGGAGAGACATGTTCGCCATGACCGCAGAACAACAAGCGACGGATCGACGGGCTAGGGGTCTTTCGAGAAGGTCGATTGACGTTGGACTGATACGGTCGCGCGATGGAAGGTCTGTGCAATCAATTATGGACGGAAAACAGGAAGTAGGAGGGCTCCATCATGGGAGATGTATTGTGAGTTGGTATTCTGGAGAAGCAATCTGCTAACATAGCCAGTCTCCTGCTTCGATTCGCTACCCAGTGATGTCCCAATCTCGCTGCTAAGGACCCATCACGGCCTCGCCGACTATGCCCTACCTCACGCAGCAGCATGAAGCGGCAGAGACGCCTCCAGTCTCGCCATATTCCTCTCCATAGCGTCCAGTGTCCTCTCGATGGCAATGCTGCCCTTATCAAACTCCTTCCTGATGGCACCGAGTTTGGAAATCTCCGCCGGGAAGACCTGATCTCTCCACCACTCGTACCAAGCCGCAACCTCCTCGAGGTTCATCTCTTCCAAGCCAAGCCACTCGCCCAGCTTATCGTGCCACAGCCCAAACACCTCGCTCACAACGACCTGGGCGAGTACCTTGGGCCCCAGGATGTTGGACCACTTCATCGCGCCCGTAAGCATCGACAGGTATGGCTCCTGGTCGCCGGGGTCGACTCGGAAGTTGAGTCTTAGGTACCGGCCCATCGAGGGAAGGACGTGACTCATGATCAATGGCTGCCACTGAGGACCCATGACCTCTCTCCACTGCTCCAGGCCTGGGACGACGCCTCGGTCAAACGACCACACGTCGATGAGCTGGCAGAACTTGCGGCGCACATCGGCGACCAGACCTGTGCCCTTCGGCTCCAAGTGGTAGCTCGGCAGGTATGGCAGCCACGGGAAAAGCCACACATGCGGCAGAGTTTGGCTCTGGCGCTTCTTCCGGGGGTTCCACTCCGACACCGCCGTCTCCAGCTTGCGCACGATGCTGTCGATGAACTGGGCGCGGACAAAAGCTGGTAGCAAGCTGTCCCATGCCTCCAGGACAGACAGGAGCGGGGCCGTGTCGTAGACGTCCCAGTCCCGCACTGCTGTCATGGCCTTGGGGTACCAAAGCTTGTACATGAGAGTTTCGAATGGTGTGGTGGCGCGCTGGTGTTGGCGGAAGACGTCCGTGCTGTTGAAGCCGTTCTTGGTGGTGTGGTGGTCCACCACATTGCTGGTGCCCTCGGCTGATCCGAGAAGAGGTGCAAGTGACTTGAGTTCCGTGGCTAGGTGCGTCGGCTGCTCGAGCAGTACCCAGTCTGGGTCGCGGAAGAAGGGGTGAATCGCAGCAACGGCAATGTCCCCAACCTCTGGGATGAGAGTGGAAGCGCCTTGGACAGCCTGTTGGAGACAGGCCACGAGGTCCGGCCATGTTTTGGCAGAAGGGAGCTGTTCCGAGACCACCTTGGCAAACACCTGCAAGCGACTGAGATCTGATGAGAGATCTGTCATCTCCTGTTCCCGCTCGTGAAGCTCGAGATCGACCCAGCTCTTCCGCTCTTCCAGATTCCGCCATTCTTCGGAAAACGCAGCCAAATCGGCGTGGGCTCGGCGGACGATCTTGCGAGCCTCGGCGGTCTCCGAAGACTCGGGAATGGCACCGGCCGTTGGTGTCAACAGTCCAGATGTGGACGTGAGCATCTTGCTGCCTGGGCCGGTGAGGTCGAGAATCGGTGCGAATGCGTCTGGGATTTGCAGGCCGGGCGCGTTTTTCCTGATCTCGTCCGCTGTCATGTAGCTAGTCTTTTGCCGTCTCGGGGTGCTGGCGCTGCTAGTGACACCACTGCCGAGCTTCTTCTTCCTCTCTCGTCTCTTCTTCTTCTCCTCCTCATCAGAGTCCAGGACAACCTCGCCCTTGAGCTTGGCCTGGCGCTTCTCTTCCTTTCTCTCAGCCTCGGACTTTTCCTTGACGGCTCCCAGACCAACACCCTGGGGTCGCAAGTGTGCTTCGATGATGACGTTTCGTCCTTGACCCTCTTTTCCCAGACCCGTTCCCTCAACGTAACCCATCTTGGCCATCATGCGTGCACCGAAAGACTTGGGGTTTGCCTTGCCAGCGGAGCCGTATTTTGCGTTGAAGGCGCTCGGGAGAGGGCCCTTTTTGGAGGCTGCCTCGTCCTTCCAGCCGTTGACAGGTTCTTTCAGGACAGGCTGTCTCGCAGACGAAGGGACGAAGCCTCGACCCAGGGGGTTGCTTCCGTCGAAAACATTCTTGGCGAAGCTGGGGCGCAAAGGTTTGGACGGCTGATCCTCTGACTCTTCCTCCTGGGCGGGCGCGAAGCCGAGTCCACCTCGAGCGCTGGACCCAAAGCCGAGGCCCGCGGTTGTTGATGTTTCCTCTTCTTCCTCGCTGACGTCCTCGTCATCCATGCGACCGTCCGCGGCATTGCTGTCGTCTGAATATTCTTGGTCGGCTGGTTGTTCTGTCGTTCCCGTCGAGATGAAGCTCATTCCTTTGCCTCGTAGGTTCTGCTTTTGCTTCCATTTCCTTCCAGGGCCGCCGTCTTCGCTATCTGAGGCAAAGATTCCCAGGGCGGCCTGTTCCTTCGAGTTGCCGACGCGTCGGCGCTTCCTGGGGTTGAGGTCGCTAAAGTCGCCGCCGAAATCTTGGTCGTCTTGTTCGGACTCGGATTCGGAGGAGAATGAGGCGGCTGCGGACTTCTTCGTCAGTCGCGACGGATCAAATGTCGGAAAGTTGGACATGGTGGGCGCGAACACCGGCTCTGGCGGCGCTGGGCACTTTTTTCGGAGCGCAATGGTCGATCTGGTGTTTTATTGTAGCCTGGTTGAGGAGGCGTTGGAAGCTTGACTGGCAGCTCCGGTCGCATGATTATGTCACCCGTTATCGGCTTATCTTATCGTCACGTGTCCGCAATCGAGCGTTGCTTGCGCAACCGATGGCCCAGGCCGTTGTGACCAGCAACGAAGTCTGTGGCGACAACGGAACATTTGAGCGTAGCTACCTCCGAAGTAGTAGGATCATGAGGCATCAATTCGCTGTGTGACTGCCGCGACGGTGGCTCTGGTGATTCAGAATTTTATTAGGTTGGCGCAAGCCGACAGAGATTTGGATCACGCGAGCCCCTTGGACCTGGCAAGCACGCTCCAAATAGCAATACAGATGATCGAGTAAGACTGAAACACGTCGGTCTGCCAAGGTAGCAGACTACGTCAACAGGATGGACAGGAGCAAGCGCAGGGCGGCAAATGGACATGGATGTCACATGGCTGGCGCAGGGGAGCGAAGGCCGTCCGAATCGACCAGACGGGACTTCCAGCCCCCGAAGTTTAGCCCCAGAGCCCAACCCTGCTTGTGGCCGCGTGCGAACCAGCACAACCACCATCCCGCGCCAGCCAAAGTCCAGCTGGGGGTTGCTGACAAGGCAATCTTAGGCCCCGACCAGGACAGGAACGCGAGCGGCCAATCTCCATCCAACTGCAACTCGATTGCTGCCACGGCACAGTCACCACCATCTCAACACCACCCTGTTCGAGCACTTTCACAACTTTGCAGCCAGACAGACACCCTCGGGCGTCCGACCGGCATTTCCGACCCGCTCTCCGTTCTAGCCCTCGAGCCCTTGAACGGCAAGCATTCCATCGATCGGATTTACCCCTTGGCCGAGCGACTTTCACTCCCCCCCAGCGCCGACGACGGTTTGACCGACTCGGCCGCCCGTTCGCGACCACACGTTGCTCCGCCCACGACCTCGCGATTTCGAGCCTACGATCGGGAAGAAACTCCCACGAGCATTCGCTTCGGTGCAATTGCATTTGACGTGCCCATCTTTCTTGTACAACAATCTCGCATTTCGTACGTGTGGTCCTGTCGCGCCCCTCCTTTCGCCCACTTGCCCCCTCCGGATTCTCTCTCGGACCGTGGAGAGGGCCTTGAGTCGGGCGCAGTTTTGGCCAACCCCCCGCATCTTGCTCGACAAGCTTACTGACGACGAACCCTCCTCACAGTCCAGCTTGTCGAATACTTAATCGCCTCACTCCCCGACGACGCAACACGGACAACTTGCTTGACTCACCCACACACGACACATCCGCCGGTGCCTGCGACGGACGGTATAGACAGCGTTTTCCCATCCATCAACCGAGATACCCCCCCCATCATTGCTGGCGTTGTGGTTTTCGATAAACAGAACGTTGGAAACCCCGAATGCGCTGTAGAGGATATTCGCCTCCCGTCACGCACCATATTCTTCAACCTTCTCGGCGCGCTTTGTGACTCGGTCACGCGACATAAAACGAAACCGCCAACATGTTTTGGAGGTTTGGCGGCTATGCCAACATCTCCACCATCGATACCATCCTCGAGAAGCCAGACTTCACCGTTGAGGACCTCCTCGATGAGAGCGACCTGATCCAGGAAATCAAGCAGCAAAACTCCAAGCTGATCGAGTACCTGCGACAAGACAGCGTCCTCGAAAAACTCCTCGACTATGTCGTAGCGCCAAAACTCGAGCCCGTCGCCTCTGACGGCAACAATGAAGAGCAGGATGAGTCCAAGGGCAAGGGCCTGCTGCGCCCATTCTCGCGGCCGCGTGCTTCCTCTAGTCAGTCGGAGACGGATCCTGACGAGGAGCTGGAGAAGAAGCGCAACCGCTACGCCTTTGTAGCCGCAGAAGTTCTGTCCTCCGACACATGGTCCATATACGAGGCCCTCATGGAGAACCGACCCCTGATCCGTCACTTTTGGACATTCCTCAAACGGCCTACGCCCCTCGACCCTTTGCAGGCGAGCTATTTCACCAAGGTCAACGAGTCGCTGTTCGACAAGAAGACTGAGGAGATGACGACTCTCCTGAGGGAACTGCCAGAAGCCGTCTCCGACCTGCTCCGGCATGTGGAGTGCCCAATGGTGATGGATCTGCTGTTGAAGATCATCGCCCTCGACAGAACCGAGGGCGGGCAGGGCATCGTGGAGGTGTGTAGCGTACATGGAAATCATTGCTGTGACGCGAAACTGACAAGTTATAGTGGCTCTACTCTCAGGACGTCATCCCGACACTGCTGTCATGTCTCAGCCCCGAGAACAACTGGGTCGTGCAAACTGCTGCAGGCGACTTCATCAAAGCCATCATCACCATCTCCGCCAACGCTTCTCAGAATGACCAGCAATGCATCGGACCAAATGAGCTCACGAGACAGCTGGTGTCGAAGCCTTGTGTCGAGCAGCTGATTAAGTACATGCTCGGCGGCGGCAACGCCCTTACCGTCGGTGTCGGTATCGTCATTGAGGTGATCCGTAAGAACAACTCCGACTACGATCCGGACGTTGGTAGCGAGGCAATCTCAGCCCCCTCTAGTCGCGACCCCATCTATCTTGGCACTCTCCTCCGGTTGTTCGGCCAAAATGTCCCCGACTTTGTTCATCTGATCATGAACGCCCCAGCCCAGAAGCGGAGAATCGACTCCACCTTTGGCGGCAAGATCGAGCCCCTGGGTTTCGACAGGTTCAAGACATGCGAGCTCATGGCCGAGCTTCTGCATTGCAGCAACATGGGTCTCCTGAACGAACCAGGGTCTGAGGACGTCATCTCTGCTCGAGACGCCGAACGCCAGCGGCTCCGGGCCGAGGGCAGGCTCTCTCCCAACAGGGGCGAGGAGGCATCGCAGCTGGATGACATGTCTCTCAGGGCCCAGTCTTCCCCCGAAGAGAACCGGAAGCTGGAGATCACCAACATTTCAGACGATGACGGATTCGAGGAGGTGGAGCCCAGCCGCGAGATGAGCGAAGACACGTCCCACGAGTTTGTCAAGGCCGAAGAAGAGATTGCGCCTGCCGCGCCCTCGGCGCCATTGGTTGACAAGGATGACGATGATTTTGTCGACGAGCCTCTCAGCTCTCCCCGCCTTCAAGTTTCTGACTCCAAGGCGTCGGAGCAGCACTTTGAGGACCCAGACATGATGGTCGCCCCATTGTCCCCGACGAAGCGCCAGGCGACCGAATCGGAGGCCGAGCCCGCTGTCAAGGACGAACCTATTGCTCAGTCCTCCGAAGCTACGAAGGAAGAGACGACTGGAGATGAGACTGTTCTGCCCGCCACACCTGAGCCACCCGCCGTCGACGTGCCGGCACCCCTGGAAACCAAGGTGGAGGAGGCAAGGCTTGAGACGCAAAAACTCTCTCTTGAAGAATCGGCAGCCAAGCAGGAAGCCCCTGCTGACGCCACAGAGAGCAGCGAGACACCCGCAGCCAAAGCGCCCGAGGCTCCCGAGGTTCCCGAGGCCGAGGTCAAGCCTCTGGAGATCACAAAGGCGACGTCGCCGCAGCAGAGCGCAACAGAAGACGTTGCCCCGGTCGTCGATCTTGACGTGCCCATGCCTGCGCCACTGTTCTCACCGAAGCCAAGCGCCGAGGCACAGCTCCCCGACCTGGAGAAGCCCTTGCCTCCCGTGCCAGAGGCGCTCGCCGCTGTTGAAGAGGCTGCAGAGGCAGGTAAGACAAAGGAGGCCACAGAGGTCAAGCCTTCCGACGCCCCGACTCAAGCCTCCCTGATCGATGAGTCTATCGACATCACAGCATCTGCCGAGACGGGTGAGGCGCCAGATGTCCCCCCTCGCCCCGAACAGCAGGACGTCCAGCCTGTTGTGGGTGACTACCTGAAGATGCAATTTGTTGAGTACCACGTCGTCCCAACCATTCTGGTAAGTCTCATATCACACTCGCGCGGGGTTGTTCCCCTACTAACGTTACTCAGTCCTTCTTCTTCTCATACCCCTGGAACAACTTCCTCCACAACGTCGTCTACGACATTGTGCAGCAAGTCTTCAATGGTCCCATGGATCGCAGCTACAACCCTCACCTAGCCGTATCCCTGTTTGAGGCCGCCGATGTTACGGTTGCCATTATCAATGGACAGCTCGCCAGCGACGAGTCGCAAGCCAAGACCAAGACTCGCATGGGCTACATGGGACATCTGACACTGATCGCCGAGGAGGTTGTCAAATTCACTGAACGCCATCCGCCCGAGCTCCTCTCCGAGACGGTGTTGGAGAAGGTGATGGACCAGAACTGGATCAACTACGTCGAGGGAGCCCTTGCCGAGACGCGCGAACGGGACAATGCCATTCTCGGCGGAGTCCGGCCAGAAGTCGCCCTTGGAAACCGCGCAGGCATGTCGAGTAACGGTCTCTCGTCTGCCGGCATCTCTAGCCTGGGCCCTTCCTTTAACAGCGGACAGGGCGGCTCGAACGCCTTGGCCGAAGCGGGTCTGAACGGAGGCATGGAACAGGACTCGAACAACAACAACGGTATCGGACCGTTCGCCATCAGCGCCGGCACCCTGATGTCCGGCTTTGGTAGCTCCAGCGACGAAGAGGATGACGACGCAGATGACAACGATGATGATGTGCACAACGAAGTAAGTCAGGAATCCCCCCAAATTCATCACGCATCCGATGATGTTGTGGTTCGTGTGCGGCCTGCCCCGGAGGAGGAGGACGATCGCTAGAAGGGCGTTAAGTGTTTGCTACCGTTGGGTACGCTGGCTTGGCTTCTGCAGACAAGGATGCCAGATGACATCAAGGACGCGTCATGGCACCTGGCTCCAAATGTTCAGGATAGTTCCTCGAGCTCGGCATATGGATGCGCAGTGGAACATAGCGGCGATAGCTGTGGGGCTCGTGACGACAATGGATCTCGTCTTGGGATCAGTCTTTACTACCTCGAACACATTTTGGGCGATCAAGAACTGACAGCCAATAGTTTCGAGCCTACACGGACCCATTGAACGGCTCGTCTTCGAGTTCTCTGGATCCCCCGTCGATGCCGCCACCCCCGCCGCCGCCGCTGAACGCCCCTCCCTCGAGGGCTCGCCTCCAGCTGGCAGCCCGCTTGGCTATGCACCAGAAGAATGCCAGCAACGAGTCGGCAGGCGATGAAGACGGCAGCGTTGGATCCAACGACTCCCCGGAAAGGATTCGCAACCCGTTCGCCGACGATGATGATGATGACGAGCTGGACAGCGATGACGAGGACGGCGACCTCCACCATGGAACAGGGGCTGCTGGGTCCATCAACAGTGCCTGGGGAGCGTCGGCCAGAGGGTCCTGGTGGCGTGGCATGGTCCGTCGCCGCCAGAACGACAGGTTCGAGGGCGACGAGTCTGACTCGGACAAGGAGGACAATGGCGACGAGGATGACGAAGAGTTTGGCGACTTTGCCATGCCTGAGGCCGAGCCAGCCCCCGGTACGGATCCCAACGACAGAGTGCTTCTGAAGCCTCTAGCTGTGCACCCCGGTGGTGCTGGCCAGGGCAAGACTGGCTTCTCGGGGCTCTGGCCCTTTGGAGCAAAGGATGCGCAAGACAACAGCACGGCCGGCTCACCAGATGCTCCTAAGCCATTGGACGTCATTACGCTAGATGAGAAGGACTCATCTGCTACGAACGAACCCGCGGTGGAGGCCGCCGCGAAGGATGAAGCAGCGACGTTGCCGGCCGCACCAGACGCGCCGACAAAGGAGGAGCCGGAGAAGATCCAGGCGGCTGTGGAGGCGAAGCGGAGGACGAGCATTGAGGACCCTGACGAGGACGAGGTGGTTGTGCACAAGCCACTGGGTGTATGAAGCAAGCATGTTGATGTCGAACGAAGAAGCATAGACATGAGACGGACACGGGCATGAGATGAGGCATGAGGACGTCGTGGCGCACGATTACACACGGTTTATCACGTTCGGGGAGTCAGGCTACGGCCTGCAGTCGAGAGTGGGAGAATGCTCCTGTGTACGCTGTATTATATACTGACATTTCGCGGAATGCATCGTCGTATTTGACCTAGTCCATGATCCATGGTGTGTAGGGAGGCCCGGGCAATTCCCGTCGTTCACGGCTCGTCTCATTTCGACGGCCAGCATCATCAGCTCAGGTACGATGGATTGGGCTTGAATGCCGTGGCTCCAGCCCGGTGGCGGTGCGTGCGCTGTCAACGGGTTTTGGAGCGAGGTGGCCAATGGTAGGGCGGGGCTGGACTTCCCAAGACAGACGAGGCCGACTTGCCGAGGGCGAGGCCTCTTGCCCAGACGGCACGATGGAATTTAAGTGGAATGACTTCATGTGCGGCTTGGCGATGCCCTTGCTTGTGAGGGACGGGCGACTGGGGATCGATTTTTACACAGTTTGGAACAAAATACTGACGAGTACAGAGGGGGTCCCGATGACATGCTCTCGTCGTGCAGATTTGAGACAATACGGAAGATGGCCGTCGACGATGTACAAACCGCATTGGAGGCCTGCGACTGAACTGTACAGTAGGTCTGGTCTGGTTGGTGGCCAAGATGTTGCCGCCCTGCAACCCAAAGCGGTGATTCGTGTCGTTGGTCTTTCACCCCCACCACATGCACCTGCCAAGAGCGACAGGGGAAGCTACCCTGGGTCACGGGGTACTACCCTGTTCTTCCCTGCCTCATCTCGTTCGCTGCCTGCCCTGCAGTTGAACACCAACCAACCGGGAAAGGAAGAGGGGGGGACTGGACTTTGAGTCAGGGGACCAAGTCCTAGGCTTCGCCACTTCATCCTTGGAGATCAGCACTTTGACACGCTTCGCCACGGGGATTAACTTCTAGTGTGGTTATATGAATATAGATCGCCGCCCACAATGTCACTGCCTCCTCAAGTCCAAGGCGAAACGCCACTCCAACAACAACAACCTCTTTCCCAACCGTACGCCGCACACCTCGCGCAAGCAACACCTCCCCCGGTAGACTACTACGCCGCAGACCGAGCCTCGCAGTATCACCACCAACCCAAACCCGCTCCCGTCGCACCACAAGCGCCTCCTATCGACTATTACGTCGCAGACCGCTCTCCGCAAGCCCATCCTTTCAGCATGGCCGCGTCACCCCAAGGAGGACCGCCGCCTTACCAGGGCCAGCCGCCTCAGGGTTACCCTCCTCAGGGACATTGGCAGCCCATGCCCCAGGGTACGCCTGTCGCCTGTCTTGGACCTCACCCTGCACCTGTTTCGTGCCCGAACTGTAGGCAGTCGGGCGTCACGGCCGTTGAATACCAGAGCGGAGGATTCACTCATGCTCTCGGCGCGCTGTTCTGTTTCGTCACCTGCCTTGGTTGCATTCCCTATTTCTTCAGCGGCCTCAAGGACGCGACACACAAGTGCGCAAACGTGAGTTTTTCCATGCTCTGCCCCAAGAATCCGAGGATAGTCGCTGATCAGTCTCTAGTGCGGTGTGCCCTTGGCCACCTATCACCGGAGCGGAAGGACGGAGCCTCACATTCAGGGCTGATAGGATTGGAGATGGGACGGAAGGAGCAGAAATACACTGGCGAAAGGAAGCCAGCAGTGCGACAGCAGCATGGAGTACCGGCGTCAAGATACCCGCAGAGCCCTAGGCAGCCCATCGTCCGAGACGAGCGATGCCGGGGCAATAACTTTTCCTTTCACCTCTAATCAATATTCCATTCAAACCTGTGTAAGACCACAAAATGTCACTTGGCTAAGTTCATGGCGAGAAACTGCGGATCGCGATTCCGTCTGCGGGTATCTATTTGTGAAGGCCGGCTGGATTGGATCCTAGGCCCTCTGAATCGTTGGTCATCCATCGTCAAGTATGCCCCGGTGTCGTTGCCAGGCGCCGTGTTTGCCCGCTTCAAAATGTTGTTCAAAGCCCTCTAAAAAACACCATCGGCTCGTTTCATGTTCAGAATTGGCCGAGGCCCATCTCTCTTCTCGCTGTCGCTCTCGCTCTACCGCGCTGCGGCTTTCCTTCCTCTTCTTCTCTCCTTAGTTGGCAAACACCCGCACCTTGAGATCTACGCTTCCCGTGGCGATGACGCAGCGCATTTTCTCCGTCGTTGTGGGTGTAGGGGCTGTCTTGCTCGGTGTGCCGTTTGCCCCGTTCTCTACGCTCTTTGGCTCCTCCTTGATGATGCCGGGGGCCCACCGGATGCAGGAGACAAAATGGCCGTGGACCTCTGTGATGGTCTTTACGCACTTGCCCTCTTGGGTCAGGTCCCAGCACCGCAGGGTGAAGTCGTCTGAGGCGCTGAGGAGGTATTTGCCGCCTGGGTGGAAGACGAGCCCGCGTATCCAGTTGTCGTGGCCGACGAGCGTCTTGAAGCAGTTGCCCCGGCCATCCCAGAGCTTGATGGTCTTGTCGCGACCTCCTGTGGCGAAGAATTCGGCGGTGCTGGAGAGGGCTGGCGCCTTCTTCAAGCCGGCCATTGGGGCGAGGTGGGTATACGATGCTGGGTTGGCCATGGCGCAACATAAGACGACGTGTTCGTGCCCAACGAGGGTCAACTTTGTTTCGGGGTTCGCGACGCTAATGTCCCACAACCGTGCCACGCGGTCGTCGCCCACAGAGAGCAGAAAGCGGCCGTCAGGGGAAGGGGCGACGTTGCGCACCCATTCGACGTGGCCTCGTAGGGTCTTGAGACAGTAACCGGTCGACACATCCCATATCCTCAACGTCTTGTCTCGGCTTGCGGATACCAGAAGGTTGCCGGAGCTGGGGGCGCCAGCCGCGCCGCTGGGGATGAAGCGCACGGCGCTGACGCTGTGATCGTGTCCGGGGAGTGTGCGAATGTTCTTGTACTCATCCGCCGGGTCCCAGAGCTTGATGGTCAAGTCATTGGAGCAGGATGCCAGCAGGGTGCCGCCTCTCGGGCCTCCAAAGTCCAGGTCCAACACCGCATTTGTATGACCCTTGATGGTCCTCTCGAGCTCGCCGAGCTCCCAATCCCAAATTTTGATGGTGTAGTCCTCGGAACCGGAGGCCAGTGAGGAGAAGACGGGGTGGAATGCGACGCAGGTGACGGGGTCGCGGTGGGACTGGAGGGTATGTCGCGCAGGTGCTCTCGGGAGCCAGGAGCTCGGATCTTGGTTCTTGCTGGAGAGGGATGTCGGGGTGGCATTGTCGAGCTCTGACTGGAGTGCAGCGTTTCGGCTCTCGAGATCCATTATCTGTATCGCGAAAGTTGGATCAGCCAGGTTGTCGCGTTTGTGGCGAACTGTGGCGGGGGGAAGCCAACCTTTTTTTGCAACCGGACGACACTGGTCCATTTCTTCTCGAGCAGGCCCTCATATTTCTTGCTGGTCGCCTCGTCGAACGTGTCCCCGATTTTGATCTCCTCGCGCAGGGCGGCGGCGCTACTCGGTAGGTTGCTTGAAGATAGATACGCAATGATCGCCTTGTGTCTGTCGGGGGGTTCAAGTCAGCAAGAGAGGCGGTGACGCGGGACCTGGAGGGGAGAACGTGCAGCTCCTCCGCCTGCCGGGGAGTAAGGATCTGGCTCATGGTGAAATATGTAGAAGAGAGGAGGCCCTCGGTGGCCGGATTGCGTGTGGGGGAGCGAGAGCACCGGCGGGGTGGTTTGTCGCGGGAGAGTAGAAGTCGGAGATGTGGGCGACGTTGAACTCCTGGAGATTGGCGGGGCAGTTTCCAGGTGTAGTTGTCCGATGTGGTTCCAGGGGCGGGCGGGGGGAACTTGAAGTGCCCGGCGTTGGCGGCACGTGTGAGAGAATGCGCCGATGTGATCAAGGCCGTCCCGTCGTGAAAAGAGATGGGACAGGTCGCATTAGAGGCACGGCCGCGGAGGCGTGGCAGGGCTGGACAGATGGAAGTCGGGATGAAAATGCGGTCGCAAGGGGGTCAATGTGTCGCTGGCAATGGCCGTTGACGTTTGGAGATGTGATGTGGTTGGCCAGTGGGCGGAGGAGGGGCGACGATGAGGGGAGGGGCCGGCCTGGGGCTTCAATTGACAGCTGTCGGTGCCAGGGGTGCGAAAGGCGAGGCAGGTAGAAGTCGCGAAACAGTCTTCCGGTGATTAAAGTCGATGATAAGAAATAAACATTGATTTAGGTAGTTCAAGTCGCCATGATCGAGCCCAGAGAGCACAGCACGAGATGCGATGCTTGTTTTGTTCAGTTCTTGTTCAGTAGAGGAAGCTGAAGCTCCATGCACTGTGCTCTTGTCCTGTGGTGCCCCTCCTTCTCTGTCGGGCATCCAATCCAGGGCTTCAACCTCTGTTGATACCTGACTGGTCAACACCGCTTCATGCCATGACTCTACCAGTGTTGACATGATTTCCAGTGCATTTGCATTGGGTCTCTTGATCATCTTCACGATGCTGGCTCATATAATATGTGAGACCCTTCTGACGCTTCTCGAAACATGCTTCAACCAGTCGAGGTTGGGCCTTGATACCCCACTGGACCAGACACTGCGATGAACCACAGTTGGGCAGCAGCAATCCCATCTGCGCAGGGTCGAGGTGGACCGAGCCGCATTGAATCGCTGGATGAATCTCCTTGAATCTGTTGATCAGGGCAACAGCACCGTGCATTGCCTGTCCAAGTCTTGTCTTGCCAGCACTATTTACCTGTAGCACAGTGCGACATGAAATCAGGCTCAGAGATCAGGGGAAGGAAGGGCAGAAGGTAAACACGGGAGCCCGCACGGCCAATGACGCTCGGCCGAGCAGCAGGGGTCCACTGCCGCTGGTCGTGCTTTCCCGGCGAGACAACACCCGACAACGTCGTGGACGGACTCTGGAATCAACCTCCCCCACACTTGTCAAAAACATCAGATCGGCCCAAATCACCACGGCCACCCAAAGCTGCAACGACCACACGTTTCCTACGTGCGCGCTCGGTCACCTACACGCATTCAAGCTCCACCTGAAGACGACCCCTGCACTCATCGTCCATCACCTAGCCCTGCCAGCGCCTTCACCGTCATCACATCTCCAACGCGCTGTGCGACAGATCAACCTCCGACGTCACTCCCGCCTCAGCTCTACCACAGCTCTCTCAAACCGCGGCGCCGACACCGCTTGTCCATACACCTTGCTGGCAACTCTTCCTTTTCGCACCCAAGTCAGTCGCATAACGCCGCACCGCCCTTTCGCGCCCGCCATTTTGTCACGACCCCATGGGCTAACAGTCGCTCCTCAATAGACCCTAGGCACTGAACCCAACACCCGACCCTCCAGGCCGCAAGCCAACCTCGCCCCAAGACCGAAACCCACCTTTACCACCACCCCTACCCTAAAACACCGCCGTCATGGGCGACGAGCCAGACTACAGCGGCTTGGCCCTGTCAGACCGCTGGGTTCACAAGGTCAGCTACCTCAGACCCAACAATGCCCTCCCGAGCTAATCCTGTGCTCTCTACAGGTCTGGAAAGTCCGAAAAGAAGCATACGAAGAGGCCGCAAAGTCCTTCTCCACGAGCGCAGACGAATACGATGCCGTCTTTAGACCCTTCCTCAACGACTCGGGCCTCTGGAAGGGCGCCGTCGCCGACTCCAACGTCGCCGCACAACAAGAGGGCCTTGCAGCATACTGTGCGTTCCTGAAATTCGGCGGCAAAGAACACGGAGTTCGAACACGCAGTCAGACCGTCGCCCCCATCTGCGAAAAGGGCCTTCCCTCCACACGAGCTGCCGCCAAAGAGTCCGCCTTGGAAGCCCTGCTGGCAGTGATCGAGGTCGACGTTGCTGGCCCTGTCATCGAGGAGCTTCTCCCGGCCCTGGCAAACAAGCAGCCCAAAGTCGTTGCCGCCACCCTAAACGCCCTGGTCTCCATCTACCACAACTATGGCTGCAAGACAGTCGACCCAAAGCCCGCTCTCAAGGCCCTCCCGAAGGCGTTCGGTCACGCAGACAAGAACGTCCGAGCAGCCGCCACTGCCCTCGCCGTCGAGTTCTACCGCTGGCTACGCGAAGCCATGAAGCCCATGTTCTGGGGCGACCTCAAGCCGACGCAACAGACCGACCTGGAAGCACAATTCGAGAAGATCAAGGCCGAGCCCGCGCCTAAGCAGGAGCGATTCCTGCGATCGCAGCAAGAAGCCATGGCGAGAGCACCGCCACCCGGCGCGGAGGGCGAAGACGATGTCGGCGAGGACGAAGGCGAAGAGCCTGCCGAGGTGGACGCCTTTGACCTCGCCGAGCCCCAGGACGTGTTCGGGAAGATCCCTGCCACCTTCCATGATCACCTGGCATCGTCGAAGTGGAAGGAGAGAAAGGAAGCCCTCGAGGCCCTGTACGCCGCCGTCAACGTCCCTCGCATCAAGGATGGCGACTTCAACGAAATCAACCGAGGCCTCGCCAAGTCCATGAAAGATGCCAACGTCGCCGTTGTCACCCAAGCAGCACAGTGTATCGAGGCCCTCGCCAAGGGTCTGCGCAAGGCTTACGGCAAGCATCGCACCACTGTCATGGCACCCATCATGGAGCGCTTGAAGGAGAAGAAGGCGACCGTTGCGGATGCCCTGGGCGCCGCTCTCGACCAGGTCTTCCAGGCCACAAACTTGACCGAGTGTCTCGAGGACATCACCACTTTCCTTTCGCACAAGAACCCCCAAGTCAAGGAGGGAACCATGAAGTTCCTCATTCGGTGTCTGCGAACTACCCGCGACGTCCCGAGCAAGCCCGAGATTGCCTCGATTGTCGAGTCTGGCAAGAAGCTTCTGTCCGAGTCCAGCGAAGGTCTTCGCTCTGGCGGTGCAGAGATTCTCGGTACCGTCATGAAGATCATCGGCGAGCGCGCCATGAACCCGCACATGGAGGGCCTCGACGACATCCGCAAGACCAAGATCAAGGACTTCTACGAAACTGCCGAGGTCAAGGCCAAGGACAAGCCGAAGCCGCCGCCTCCTGCCCCCAAGGCAGCCGCAGGACCCCCGAAAAGGCTCATGGGAGGCGCCAAGAAGGCAGCGCCGGTGAAGAAGCCAGTGATGCCGCCCCCTGTCAGCCCGCCGCCTATGGAAGAAGAGCCACCTACTCCCCAACCTGCCCGTGCGAAGCCCGGCATGGCGAAACCTGGCGGCCTCAAGAGCTTGCGCGGACGCCTGGCAGGACCTGGTGGTGCAGCAGCATCACCTCGTCGCCCAGCAGCGCCCATCATGCCAGACGAAGACCCGGCGCCTCCTCCTCCTCCGCAGCCCAGACTCGGTCTTGGACGTGGTGGACTCGCAGGCAGAGCGCTGAACAAGCCCGTGGCCGCTCCGGTCCAGATGCCTCCATCATCCCCCACGCCGTCGAGTGGGTTTTCCGCAGTGGAGCGCGCCGAGCTCGAGGAGCTGCGCATGGCAAACGACAGACTCACCAGGGTGATTGAGGAGATGCGGCACGACCGGAGCAAGTTCCTGTCAGAGATTCAGGAGCTCAAGAACCAGAACGCCGGTCTCATCGAGGACCACACTCGGGATGTGCTCAGCATCAAGGCCAAGGAGACGCAGCTTGTGCGGGCTAAGAGCGATGCGGAAGCAACGGAGCAGACAAACGAAAGACTGAGGCGCGAACTTGACAGGTTAAAGAGAGCTCTCAACAACGCCGAAGGTCTCGCGGCCAGGAACGGCATGACAAGTCCGGGTAAGTCTTCTGTCAAGTGGTCTCATGATGCTCTCGCTAACAAGTTAGGTGTGTCCTCCCCGACTCACGATGATGCCGGTATCTACAGAGATGGCGCCTACGGGACATCATCCAGCAGCCGCAACCGCATGAGCTTCACGAGCAACATGTCCGAGGAGAAGGAGAACGGCGAGGTGCCGTACCCGAGATCGAAGCTCAGTCCAGAACTTAGGTACACTGGCAGCGGGTACTCATCGGGACGCGGCAGCCCAGCGAGAGGGTTCCGCAGCGCTGTTGCCACGCCTGTCGACGACCATGTGGCCTCGTCCCAGCATTCTGAGCGGTCTGGCTCTGCGGCTGGCAACAATGGCGTCGAGAGCTGGAAGCGGGCAGCAGAAGTCACTAGCCAACTCAAGGCCAGGATCGAGCAGATGAAGGTCAGTCACATGTTACCCAATTTCCCCTCGCATCACTAACATCATCACAGGCAAAGCAGGGCGGCTTCTCCCGGCCGTGAAGGAACAGGCGCGACATATCAGTATCATTCTTGGCAAACGGCCGCAGGCGAATGGTCTCGCTTGCTTGGGATGTCGGGCTCGCCTGGGGGCGTCTTGTTGCATATCATTGGCGTTTGGAACAATACCCATACGTGTTCTGCACGGGTTGAGCAAGGGTTGAGGGCTTAAGCAACCGAGGATACATCGTGTGTGAGGCAGAGATGCCTTGGCAGCGGCGATGACACCTCGATTAATTGACGATGCATATGAGATACGCAGACTATTTTGCCTCTACGTGGCTGTGTGCTTGTGCTTGATGCAGTGAATAGGGGCAGTGCTTAAGTTATCGGGCGTAGGGAGTTGACTTGGCATCAAGATCGGGAGTTTCCAGGACGAAACATGCAGGACAGATCGCGACGAGAGGCTGTGAAAAGACCATTCAAGCTTGGCAGTGCCTCAGATGCCCTTAGGGAGGTGACTTGGCATCAATATTGGTCGTTTCCAGTACAAAGGCATGCAACACAGGTCTAGATGCGAGGCTGTGAACAGACTATTCAAGCTTGGCAGTGCTTCAGATGTCGGGCGTAGGGAGGTGTCATGGCATGGCATCAAGATCGGTAGTTTCCATGCAAACCAGGTCCAGATGCGAGGCTGTGAACACACTACACAAGCTTGGCATGAGCAAGATACTGTCAGAAAGTTCCATCCTACTGACATACCTTGACTTTGAACCCCTATGATCCCTACCGCAATGTATCCATTTGACAAGCTTTTTCGACACCACACCCATTGCCGACACATCCGTCCATCGCCAGAAACAAGCATCATCATTGATAATCAACATCCATTTCACGACGGAAGCACCCGCTAGCCTTGGCTCGTGAGTTGTTAGCTTTGGGATCGCATGTCGCGTGGAACATCCCGACTCTTGGAAAGGGTCTCCCGACAAGAGAGTTGTGAGTGTAACCCTGACGGCGCGCGCGGTTGTCCCATATGGCCGGACAATGCTACACCGCTTCAACAGGGACCAGCTACCACCGGCACCCGGGCAAGATGCAACTACCGAACCCACGCTTGCGGGATACACATTGACGACGACGGCGTCCTTTCCCGCCCCCTACTATCCCTGACAGGGCCAACAGGGCCAGCACAGCCCGGCGCATATCACATCACCCCCAACGTCCAACAACGTGTTGAGAGCACCACCACCCCCCTTGGCCTTTCACATGCCTCTCGTCGTCGCAGCAGCCCCTCCCCGTCAGGTCGTCATATCATCCGTGGGCCGTGCAAAGGGGGGGCGTGTGGGCTGGAGAGTATCATCGCGGCGGCGTGGCGCGCCTCGGCAGGGCGGCGAGGAACACTGTCCCAGTTGAAATCTCGCGTGCGCGGCGCCCCGGGAAAACCGTAGCCTCGTTCCGCTTTGGGATGTCATCTCCGTCGCCCGTGCATCGCCACTTTTGATTTTGAACACGCGACTCATGACCTCTTCCTCCGGGGGGGTTTAGGCCCCAGCCTTAGAGGGGGGTGAAACTTTCCCGGCACTCAAGGAAATGGGTATGACATGGGCGCGGCGTGTCATGTCGCATCATGCCCGTCCGTTGACGTCGATCTCGGGGTCCCATCCCAAAGACAAGGCAAGGCCCCAAAAGTAGGGGTGTGCCAGTCCCAGAGCCAGTGCCAGTGTGTCCGTTGACTCGCCCATTCGATCCGGGCCTCCCTCCGTCCATTGACGCCCCTGTGCGCCCCGCTGGAGGGTCATTCCCCCTCCCCTCTCCCCCTTGGCGGAGATGCGATGCAGCCTTGTAGTTTTTCTCCGGAGCCTCGGCTGGCGGCCTCGGGACTTGCATCTCAGGGGGCCCGCTTGGCTAGGAGACCCAATATCCAGCCAACGAAGCTATTGCCGCCCATCACTGGAGTTAAGCGCAGGCATGCCCTCAGCCCTCTGACTGGTCTGGCCTTGCATTCCAACCGGAGCGGACTTTGTCCCGGCGGGAGTGGTCAAACAGGGCAAGTCGTCCGGCGCGGAGCCGTGACTAGCTCAGGCACCGGGAGGCTCGTGTTGGGACACGTCAAGTCAAGCAACGTCGATCTCACGCATACTTTCCATGCACACCCGTATCCAGACGACCGGCAATGGCTCTGGAGTCTCCCGCTGGCCCGGTCCAAGGCCAGTTTTGATGTTCGCTTTACCGTATTGTCACGGCCCTGCCAAGGCAACAGGGCGCCGCTCCATGTACCGGTAATATGGCGAGATTACCTCTTGTGGCGGTGTTCCGCCTTACTCGTACGGCTCGCGTTGGCCCCCAGCAGACCGACGCCGCCCATCCTGGCTCTTTCGATGCGTGAGCGACTTTTGATGCAGCCAGTCGTCGCGTGAGGGACGCTTGCCACTCGGTCGTCTCTCGGCCCTGTTGAGCAGATCGAGTGGGTGCCTATGCTAGCTCAGCCGCGGATCCAGTCCGCGCCCTAAAGACGTGGAATCTCTCATGTCCGCAAGGAGGGTGTCCGGATGGGGGCCAAACGACGAAGGACTCCAGCCAAGGCACACGTGTATACTCGCATACGAGCACCTCCTTGCCGCAGCTCCGGCACTCGCCGCAAGCATCCCCCTGGACCGCGTTGGCTTTACACCCCCTGCTGGCGATAGGGCTGTATCTGTGTGCTGCCCAGTGCCCTCCGGTTGCTTGACACGAGCGGCGCGGAGGAAGCACCAAACATGGCAGCGGCCGACCGCCCGCCCCATCCGGGGCGAGATTGGGCCGTGGGACGTGTCAAGCCGGCTGGTGTCAATGCTTCCAGAACATTTCTAGAATGCGTCGGCGGCCATGCGTAAGAGGCGTGCCGTCAGAGCGCCATGCCAGTCCATATTGCACGTTATTCATGAGCCACGCCCACGAGTCGATCGCTATTATGCGGCACGCCGAGAGGCCCGCTGTGAGCTGCAAGCGGCTGACAGCCCAGTCGTTAGTTGGCGCGGAACATCTTGCTCGGCAATTGTTCTGGCCGGAATCGTCGCGTCGGGTGACCGATGTGCCGATGCGCCAAAGAAGAATGTGTGGCCAACGTGTCTCGGAGCTTTCCTGCCGCAAAAGGAAGCAAAACGGTAGACAGCGAGACTCCTTTGATGCAGGTGCCGCAATAGAGAATTATTAGGGCGAATGGAGGCCTGGAGAATTGTCAATGACCGTTCGATGGGGCCTGGGGGATGCTTAGCGTCGTAACCCTCGGGATGCCGAGGCGCGAGCCCTGTCTCGTACTCGCCAACTGCAAGCATAACCCGAGCCTACCCATCGTTGCTTGGCCCCTCTGATAGGTACCAACATCATTTCATTTCATTCAGCACCGATCGCAAAAAGCAGACTATTGGGTTGTAGCCGCCGTCACTCAATACGCTCGACCGGTCTGGAACAATCTCGGAGCAGCAGCTGGGCAAGCCTGGCAACCTAGGCATTCCGCTTGTCGTCGATCGGGGAGCTTGCTCAAGATGGCGAGATGCCCGGGTGTTAGAGGGTGGTGGTGACGCCTGTAGCTGGGCGAGGGACGCTGCCGAGACCGAGCGGAAGTCCCATTCAATCGGGCCGGGCCCACCGCCACGGGAGGGACGGGGACAGGGCAAGCAGGGCAAAGGCAGGCCGCCATTCGCGTTGGCGGGAGGGCGGGAATGATGGCGATGGCAATGCGACGGTGACGACCGTGGCGGCGACTTCTGTACCACGGTCGTATCGAGAGGCCCGCCGCAGTCCCTTCAGCCCGTTGGCAGACAAGCAAAAAGCGCGTTCATTGGGCGAGCACCGAGAAAAGTCGAGCAACCTTGCCTTGCTGAAGGCGACGGGTGGCGAGGCTCATGGCGATGCTGGCTGGATAAGCTGGACAAGTGAATCGGTCCACAACCAATACCGCAAGACCGTCAGCTTTGCAGCTCCCTCTCTTCTCCTGGACACGATACGATGCCCCTGGCAGGTACGATAATCTCGTCAGTGGGGGTGCTGAATAGACTCGTTGCTGAGAGAGATCTTTGCGAGCAAAAAAAGTCTGCAGGCCTCTCGGTTGGGTTTAGATGCGCGCTGCACTGCCTCCTTGACGGGCCCCAACGATTGGCTCACGGCGGCCGTCGACATGACCTACACCGAGCTGATGATGTTGGTGCGGGAGGAGGGGGAGCGGGAGTCCGGGATGCGGCCGTAGCCAGGTGAGCCAGTTGCTCGATATCTTCCCCCTGCCAGCGACCCAGCGCCCTGCCGTTTCTTCCGCGGCGCCAGTGGTGATGGAACCTGGGGCCATTGTCCTCGACGCTCGATGTGCGGAGATGATGCCACGAGTTTCTTGGTAGCCTCCGGTTTAGAGTGTGTGCACCGCAATTGCAAGTTGGCTCGTCCCAACTATATTCAGCCGCGACGCCACTACCCCGTTGCCTTACGGGGCAGTTGCGAAGGGGTTGCGTTTTGACTGGCGTGGCCCCTGGGCTGGGGACAGGTACAACAAGTACCCCGAAGTACTCTGTGTTGGAGGCAGGCCGCGCATCACCCCGCGTGGAGGGAAATGCCGTCCAAGGGTGCCGACGGCCGAACACTGATGCCATGACTCGCCAACGACGTTGGCATCCGACGGGAGAGTGATGTTCATTACTCCAAAGGTACTTTTGCGTCGAATTGTCTGGACATTCCTTCGTTGGGTGCTAACGGCATCTTCCAGAGGGCAGGGCTGCTGCGCCACGGTCCAACGCGCTGTTAGGGCGCTCAAGTTCCGGCCCCGGGGTTCAGTCGGGCTCCGTTGGCCGGTTTGCTCCGCCCCGTGGCGATCTTCTTGGAGGCCCAAGGCCGAAAGAGCCGGGCATCGACTTGCAGATTACTGATTGTGTTGGTTGTCCGGCGGCTCATGTTCATGACGATTGGGCGGACCAGGAACATCGATGCGCACTGGGAGGTTTGACTTTGTTGGTGAGGGTCTTCGCTCGAGTTTTGTTCCAGCGCAATCCATGCGAATCTTGTGGCCGGGGGCAGGGGCATCCATGGATCAAGGACGAAAGGAAGTTGATCCGTCTCCCGATGGAGTCTTTTGAGTCGGCCGCGAAGTGACGATGGGGCCGCCCACACTCGGCAGTTGGACCTCGAGGGGGGCCACGCAAGCCGGGGGGGGATGAGGGGGTTGGCAGTGCACTGGGCTTCCTGAAGCCCGTGACGAATCAGCTGGCGAAACTCGACAGAGGCGCTCAAGGGGTCCGGCATTTGGGGAGGCAAGGAGGGCTGGCGCAGGGGAAATGCTACCGAGCAAGCAGGTTTCCAGCATTTCCAGGACCACCCACCTCCTCAAGGAGGTCCACAGGTCAAAAAAAGATGAAGCAGGTTGGCAGGCTCTGGATGAAGGCGATGCAGGGCAGCTCGGACAGAACCAGACGCTGATCGATGTTTCGACTAGAGTCCTGGACGGTGATTGGTTGTAGGGCTCGGGGGATGCTCGAATTGAGAAGGTGAGCCGGCCTGGCGGTTCCGCGACGTCTCCCTAGCGCTTCGAAGTCGAGATGGTCTCGGGAGGTAGGGTGTCGCCCCCCCCCCCGGGGTTGTTCCTGTATCGTCGATATCAATGCCGCCGGCGGTTGAGGACACGCCCCGGGTCTGATATCTGTCTTTGTTGGTGATTTCTCCGAGATGGTTGTTGAAGGAAGGCCGGGGGACGACCAACAGCACGGACACTGTCAGCCCGCGTCTGGTAGCATACGAAGACGAAGCAAAAGGCAGGACGGAAGCGGAGGAGATCCCTGAACCAACCCCTTGCGCGCGGGAAGTGAAGGAGGGTGAACCCTGTAGGGGGCCGCTGACTGATCTGCGAGCCGACCAATCAAGCGATGCGGCCAGCGGTAGGGCTGAAGGGCTCAGGGCTGCTCAGTGGGAAGGTTTGGGACTGGGACGGGCTGTTAACACGCCCGTCAGCGCCGATTCGCCCGACCTCCGGCGGGCCAAGACCATCGAGGGCCGACCAAGCTGGGCTCGGGTTTGTGAGGTGCATCGCAATGCCTCGCTTGGCTTCGCATCCAATGTTTCGTACCAAATACGTTGACGGACGGGCCGAGGCCGCCGGAGATATCCAGGACTACCACCGCTGGTGTAGTTGTAGGTAGCTCGCCTCGCCAAAAAGCAAGTGCCGGTCCCGATGTCTTTCGGGAACAAACGGTGGTTTTGGAGTTGCTGCACGTACCTGGGTCGGGCTGGAAAGTAGGCATTAGCGCAGCCGCCCTAAAGGCTGTCCTCGGCGAGGATGATGCAAGGGAAATGGAAACTTGACAGCAGACATACCATTAGCTCCAAGATGGCGCATGTTCATCACGCGCCTGGGGGCAAGGCCCATGCAGCCAGGAGTCGGAAGCTGCCGGTGGACTTGACTTTCTAGGTCCAGGCTGTTCAAGATGGCGGGGGCACCACGCCCGCCGTGGCGCCCTTGACGGTGGCCGTTTGGTGATAGATTGGTAAGGAAGCTCGTCATGAGCCAGGGGCGTGGCTTTCGATAGCTCGATGCGGCCCCTCCCAACGGGGGGGTAAAATACCAGGCTTGCCAGGGCAGAGAGGCAAGCCGTCGCTTGGCTTAATGCCCGTCGGCCTGGGGCGGGGGGGGGGGATCAGATTGGAATGGATGGAACAGAGGGCGGCGGCCTGAACTGCCGTAAAGTTATCAGTCCGAGCTGCCCACTAAAGTCCGAAGCCGCCATGGCCAAGATGGGTCAAACTGTCATCAGCCAGCCTGGAAACTCACATCTTGGCTCAAAGTGGTTGTGCCGAGGCTGACGGCAGCACTGGGACAGGACAGGGTCCACGCTGATGGGTCCAAGGTCTGTTCGCGGCGGGGATGAGGTGCAGATGGCTTGGAACTTGCGGAGGCTTTTGTGGTAGACTGAGCAGTCGGTGGTCGGAGGAGTGCCTGCATCTGTCGGGAAGGAGCGCGCTGGCTCGACTCGACGGGACACCGGAGATTGTCAGCGATAGGGTCATGATCGGTCATCATCTAGGGCGGTTTACGTGTTGCAACCGACTCGGATTCGACTGACCGAGAAATCAAAAGACACGGTACCGGACCAAAAATGGAGAGCTGAGAAAGCTGAGCTCAGACTAACGGACCGAAGCCGAAACACCGCAAGGCCGTTGGCCCCGGGCGTCCACCTTCAGGCGGAGAAGGTCTCTGGCAAAAGAGGCCTAAAAAAGGAGACGGGGTACGGCCTGTGGCCTGGAAGTCGCTGACACTGAAACGGGCGAGTCTAATTTCGAGTTCCTTCCTTCCTTCCCCCGGCGCGCACCTTCCAAAGCACCCAAAGGTACAACGGTACATTGGCCTGCCCCACCGTAAATGACAGCATCGATCGATTAGCACACCGTCATTGCAGGTCCATCAGTGAAAGGGCTGTCTCTGACCACACCGAAGGCGTCCCTTAGGCGTCCCGTAGGGTCGAGTCCGCCGCCGACGAAACGCGGGCGTGCCAAACGGCAGCATCAGAACGCCACGATGTGCAGACAAAAAAATCAGACAGACCTCCAGCTCGCCTAACGTCCTCCCTCCCGCAACACATGCACTACACCCGCAGCAGCGTGCTGGCTGCATCGCGCTGCATTGCTGCATCGCTGCATCGCTGCATCGCACCGTGCCGCGCGCGCCCCCTCTCCTCACATCAACCAATGTTCTCCCCGTCTTTCTCATTTGGCTGAATCTCGACGCCTGCACATGATGCATCCTCTTCCCCTCTCTATTCTCACACGACGCCCGTTCGGTGCTTCTTCCCCCACCTCCCGTCAAGTCGCGTCATGTCATAAGGTCGCCTAAATCCATCCTCCGACACCCCCCTGGCGAATCGGCAAACTGTCATGGGACGAACTGTTGGCGCGGTGCATGTCCCTTCTGGGAGAGAAATATGTGAGACCGAACTGACTGGACTTGGCTAGGTGCTTGGGGTTTCTTTTTTCCCGGCCAAGTCATCCGAATCCTACAAATAGGACAGGGCAGGAACAAAAGTCAGTCTTATGCTCACTACTCATGTTCCGCGTCTTGGAGAGGCTTGGCCTGCCGCTTATGACTCGATTGGAGGACCTCCTTGCGCCGATTGTTCGCGCGGACCGGCGATCGCGGGAGCGGCTGCTACTTTTCTTGTCGATTGACGGGCGGTCTCCCCGACGTCCAGTCTTTGCCTTGTTCGTCTCGTTGTCTCCCTCTCCCTCGCCTACAGTCTACAGTGCCTACGCTCTTTTCCTCGGGACAACTTGCAGTCAGTCGGTGAGACGCTGAATGTCACCTTCCAACAGGACAGGACAGACAGAACAGCCAGATCCAAATGACCAAAGGGCATCCTCCGAGCCCCCCGACCCCCCGACCCCTCGCCCTCGTCCCTCGCCCCTCGCGACCCCCCGGATCCCGTCTTTTAGGGCTGTGCTGTCTCGACCCCACCACCCAGGCCGGCCCACGTCCAGTCGTGTCCCCCTCACCTACAACTCCTCCAGGGACGGCGTCGTCTTGGCGGGCAGCATATTCCAGGTTTCCATTGTTTCCTGCCTCTTCGCGAGGGACACTATAAACACTACTTCTATGCGTAGAGTACGTGGGTGAGACAGTCGCAGGGCCGTCTTGGCCTCGTCTTGGATGCCCTACCATCGTTTGCCCAAACTTGGCTGCGTGCCTTGGTGCATCTCCTCCTCTTCCTCCTGTCTGTCCTTCTTCTTCCCCCCCCCCCTGTCGAATCCAGGTCCCGCTCGCCCTTCGTCCCTGTAGGGCGTTGGCGTTCCACAGGCAGACACACACACCCAGCCTTTGAACTCAAGGTCCCCTGCCCGCTTCCTGCATCGCACTTTGTGGCCCTGCCGGCGGAGGAGGGGGGGGGGACTTGGGTAGCGTAGCCAGGTAGCCTCTCACTGTGAAGTCGACGCACACGCCCCCCTGTCCTCTTGACTTGACTTGACAGGGCTGCCCTGCCTGTCCTGCCCGTCGTCGAACATGGGACTCGTTCTGTCTGCCTACCGTCACACCGTCGAACTGGGCGTTCCCAAATTTGTGCCTATCTTGCTCAGTTTCCCCTGATCCGTGGTGCCCTGCCCTGTGCTTTGACAGCGGGGGCGGCATCGTAAGTATGTGTTGAGTGCGAGGTGGTTTCGGCAAGTCCAGCATCATGGAGTAAAAGCGTGTCACTCTGTACAGCGCTACACCTGTGCCAGGTCGTACATCGCCAGCGAGCATGGGATCACTGCTCGACGTCTCTGGGCGGTTGTTTCGTATCGACAAGTCCACCATGGGATCCTGTCCTTGATCAGTCTGTTCTTGACTCGTCCTGTTGAATCAGCAATTACATATGGTGATGGTGATGTTTTGAGAGGTTTGGCTCTTTCAAACGGAAGCGACGGACGCCACTGGGTCTTGGGGCAGGTACCCCAAAGTACCGTCTTCCATTCGCCGTGCACCCCGGTCCCCGATTTCCCCTCCCACCCTTCCCGCTCCCTCGCTCCTTCCATCCATCTGGCAGGGCCGGGGTGCCTCGCTTCTTCACTGCACGCCCCCTGTGGCTCCAGCTCTGCCTGGCTTTCCAGTGTCCCCTCGCGCGCCCCCCACCCGCCCGCCCGGCAGCTCGCAATGCGATGGAAGTTCGGTCTCTGCCCCCTCCCGGCACCTATCAAGTGGTACCTGGTCGTTGCTCCCGCCGCCGCTGAAGTGTGCAGGGCACGCCTTGAATGAGGTGAGGTGTATTCATCAAACCCCCGATCTTTTATCAACAGCCCTGCGGCTAAGGCCACCACACACCCTCCCGGTCGCTGGTCTGTGTCTGTCCCCCCTTCCCAATCCCACTTGGAGTGCTACTACTATACTCGTACCCGGGGCACACAGCTAGACTTGACCATCCATGGCGGCCTGGCTTGGTACCTACCACGCCTGCCAACCTGCTACGAATACCGGTCGACCGCCTGTGTCAGTTGTCCCACACGTCCACCTGCGTCCCAGCCGCCCATGCACCACCACACGCACGCCACCACACACGCCCACATTGGTCCCGCACCCCATAAACGACCTACTTAGCCAGCGACTCCCTGGCCTTTTCGATCCAGAGTTGCGCAACAACTCCCCCGCAGGTCCTGTCCCATTTCAAGTCCTCCTTGCGCTAGCTAGCCACTTTCGCGAGCTCGAACCCTCGAAAGGCCGCGACGACGACTACGACGACGACAACAACACCGCCCGAAGACGACGACGACGACTGTTGACGACGACGCACCTCGACAGACTAGGACACCCCCCTCCCTCCATTCCTGGGTCATCCTCCACTGCTGGTGCACCGCCCCACGCCCAGCCTAGCCAGCCCGTCCGCAACCCTCACGGACTCGTACGCTTCAGCTGCCACTCTCAGGCCTGGTGGTCCTGCCGCTTACCAGACGCCATACAGTCACCTCAGCTGAGAGGCCTTGCTTGGTCTGACAAACGCCACAGCCCTGCTCGCCTATGTTAGCATCGGACCGCTTCCTGGATCTGATTCCGTACGCCTGACTCTGCTGCCGCCGCCAGCATACCTTGCAGCATCTCTCCGAGCCAGCCCTTTCGGGATTTCGTCCAGCATTACCCCACCATCATCCTGGTCGACCCCCGACTCGTCCAGGCAGCCTACGTGCCGCCTTATATTCTCTACAAGCCCGGCGGTTGCCACCAACCTAACGACCAAACCACGGGGCCACCTCAGCCTTCTCCCTCTTACAACTTTTAACGCCGAATCGTTTTAAGGGGCCCATATGTCACCTCCGCCCCCGCCGTTCTAATAACCCCAACTCGCAGCTGCGACTACACCAAACCCGACGACCATCTCTCCGCGTATAGCCACATCGCACCACAACGCCAACATGACGGCACAACCGCGATACAGGGAACCCGGTGGCATGCCGGCTTCCGCCGCTGCTCCCGCCATTTACATCCAGTCCAGCTCATCCGATCGATACGGCCACTCGGAGCCTCACAGCATCTACTCCTCGTCTGTCGCCATGTCTATACCTGGCTCCGTCGACCCCAGAGACGCACCACCACCGCCACTGCCCCCACCAAGATTCTTCCCGCCTGATGGACCCTACCCAGAAGAACAGCAACAACAGTACCACCGAAACCCGTCATCCTACAGCCCTCGATCAGGTAGTCAGCTCGGTAGCATCGGCAGCAGTCTCATGGACTACCGGAAGAGGGATGCGAGCAGCTACATTAAGATGGAGAAGGACGAAGGCTACGCCAGTCTTTCTTCCGCTGGATCAACGAGGTCGGAATACTCGCTGCCTGGGTTTGGCTCGTTCCACAATCGCTTCCAGCTGGAATCAGGCGCCGATGCACTGGCAGACATGAAGAAGAAGCTCGACCCTCTGAGGACGCTCGACAACAGGCCCTCCCCAGGACGGTCTTTGCTGACGGCATCTGTCAACGACGCCATGGGCAGGCGGCTTTCGAACGAGCACCGCCTCCCAGCCTTGTCCTTGCCTTTACACCCCAAGGCGAACGCCGGCCTTCTTGACTCTCCCGACCGTTTCACTCAAACGCCACACTCGGCACTTACACCACTGAGCGGTAGCCACTTCTCAGCCCATTCGCCCATGGATTACAGGTCGCCCATGAGTGTCTCCGACGCAGACCGCTCGCCCCCGAACCGGACAAGGAGATTGAACAGCGACGACGCCTCGACGCAAGGCAGCTACGAGATTGACGACATGGAGATGGATGAGTCTTCGATGCACCGCCTCCGGATCGACGAGCATCACGCCACAGGAACCAAGCGCCGGGCTTCCTCGCCCCCTGGCGAAGGTCTCGGGGCCTCTCTTTTGGGGCCCACGACCCAGGGTGACATGCTGCGCCGTCGCGACGTGACGTCTCGTGGCTCACCAACCCCGAGGCTTGGCCCGGTTCACGAGAGCCCAGCTCCGCACACCTCGGAACGCAACCGCTCCTTCAACTTGTCCCTGCTCACGGGCAGCTCCGTCACCGGCCAAGGATCCTCCTTTGGCGGGCTCTCCCCAGGTGGGCTCTCGCCCGGGGCCTTGTCCGGTGGACTGTCACCGATTGCTACAGACCACAGCTGCAGTTCTCCGTACAGCACACCCATGTCTACGAATCCCTCCCCAAGGGCGTCCCTCTCCAGGGCCCCGCATCAGCGCACGTTTAGCGACGGCAGGCCGTTCGCCTCGCCCCGGAAGCTCACCGAGGGCAGCAAGCTGAGCGGCGCCAACATCCAGGGTTTCTTCATGTGCGAATGCTGCCCGAAAAAGCCCAAGAAGTTCCAGACGGCTGAGGAACTCACGTAAGTTACAATGCATGCCTTGACCGACGGGCCCGGATGCTAATTATTTGCAGTGCTCACGAGCAAGAAAAGCAGTACGAGTGCAACTTCTGCGGCAACCGCTTCAAGAACAAGAACGAGGCAGAGCGCCACCAGAACAGCCTTCACGTGCGGAGACATAGTTGGAGCTGCTCGGCGCTCAAGGCATTCGACAGGGCGTTCCACGAAAGCACAAACCGGCCGGGCGAGGCGGATGCCTGCGGCTACTGCGGCGAGGACTTCCCCCGGAGCGGTATCGCGCCGGGCGCTTCGACGCATCGGCACGTCACAGATCAGGACTGGGAGGAACGAATCCGGCATCTGCAGGAGGTGCACAAGTTCCGGGAGTGCAACAGCAGCAAGAAGTTCTTCCGCGCCGACCACTTCCGCCAGCACCTCAAGCACAGCCACGCGGGCACTAGTGGCAAATGGACCAACATGCTGGAGAACGCATGCATGATCGAGGAGGACCCGACGCCCAGGTGAAGGCACAATACCTTCTGCGCGACCGGCGACAATTTCGAGGGAGCCCAACATCCATGGCCCAACCCGGACGATCTTGCCTGGTGCCGGCATTGCGAGGCGGGACGCCGTGGGAGGGAGCGACGGGGCCCAGGATGTGGTCCGACGTTGCGTCACACTTGAGCCACAGGCCGACACGATGCATTGGCTGAGCCATGCCGGCCCGGCATAGCACGAGCGGCTCGAATAACGACAGGGCTCGCTTACCGACGACGGCTGGGTGGCACAACAAGCCTCTCGTCATGGACTGCCCGAGGCCGGGAAGCACGTCGGCGGTCCTGGAGGACACCCGTTCTTACGACCCATATTCACACGCCTTTTCAGTACATTATCATCTCGGTTATATATAACACAGCGCGGTTTTCTGGTTTTCGGGCATACGACGGCAAGGACGGCGTGCACAGCACTTTTGGTTCGGACAGTTTGGCACGGTTTCAAAATGTATCTTTTTTTTCTCTTTCTGCATCTCTCACACCGGGGCGGGTTCGGCGCGGCATCTTGCATGTAACTCATGGTGGCATGGAGAGGGGGGCGGATGACTGAATGAAGCGTTCCGGCGGTGTGTCGGCAGGCGAGGCACACGGCGCCACGAGGCCTCGAGGACAAGGCGATGGTGCATGTCCATCGAGACGTGCGTCAGCAAAGAGGGCAAAATGGTCGAGTAGAGAGAGAGAATTGAATGTGTGTGCAGTGAGCTATCACTTGATCTGTGCTGTCCGCGTATACCGTATGCCGCGAAGGATGCCTGGGCTGGGCTGAGCTGAGTGAGCCCAGCCCTGGGGCTAGACCTGACGTCTTCTCCGCCCGCCGGCATGGCAGCTTGCATGGAACCTCAAGACGGTGCCGGGCCTCATCTGAACTGGATGCATTCCTCGACATCGCACTTTTGGTTCATCGTGAACAACCAGCCACACTTGCATAACCTTCAGCATCAACACAACGGTAGCTTCGGCCCCTTCTAGAAACGGTGCTGGGTTACGGCCAACCCGTTTTGGAGCAGAGCAGCGTGAGAATTATGCTTCATCTTCCTTTACCTTTGTCATTCAAAATCACCCTGTCCTGTATGATGGAGAAATCTTCGTTTCATAACATATTCCACCTCTCACTACGTCAACCAAGTCCACTCGTGGAAACTCGCGCATCCTACTAGATTCGATTACATGTGCACGTCCTTGACGTGGCGCTCAATCTCCCAATCTTCCCAGTCAAGATCATCCGCGTACTTGTACTTGCAGTTTGGGACAAAGCACGTTGTATGCCTCTTTACTTTTGCGTGCTGGTAGTTTTCCCTGCCTGGGAAGCAATCCTGGTGCACCATGCACCCGGAATTGTATCGAGCATTGTGGGCATCCTTCTCCGTCTGGCTGGTGAAGCTCATCTTGCAATAGCCGCACTCTTGGGCATCTGATTCCAAACTTTCTGTACTTGGACTCCTTGGGGGGCTATCGATATCGGTAGAGGCGGCGTCTGTGCCGTAGTTGTCGTCGTCAGAGTCAGGAGACGCTGGACTATAGGCGGGAGGGGTGTCTGGAGGAAGACTGGAATCGTCACTAGAGTCATCACCATCGGAACCTGTAGAGTTGTTAGTAGCCGTAGTTTTCATCTTCAGCAGCGAGGTGGAGATGTCACTCACCGTTTCCGGGATGCACATCACATTCCGAGTTCTTGCAACTTCGCTGCTGGCCGCAGAATCGACAGTAGGTGTGAACCTTGCGTCCTCGGTTTCAGCAGCGCTGACAATATTCCGCGTTCGCAGCCCCCATCCGGTGGTAATGCGCCCGCTCTTTACCACAGTTTTGGCACCACATTCCGGACTTCGTTGCTGATGGTCGTCAATTTACAGGAACCGGTACACGAAGAGGATGAAATCACTGCCATCAAACCAGCAGAAGCGGGGTTACGGTCATTTAAGCACTTTGACATCAGTAAGGCTGCGGCGGAACTTGGTCAAGCCATTCTTCCATTTGCAGCGAAGGTGCGTCGGAGATGACGCTCCTATCTCTCCCCAAGTGATGCGCTGCAGTTGTTCCTGTATCCTATGCATATGTATGGCACCTTTCTTGGACTGGATGCGTCATTCGCAGCCAATCTTTGACGTCTGTTCGTGTGCCACAGCATGAATGTCTGGCGGCTTTCAGGCGAATGGAACTCGCATGTTGGGGGCTGGGGGATCTTGGCAGATCAGGCTCGCGGACGAGGATAGCCAGCCCAAAGAGGGCGCGTCCGCGATGGAAATGCTCAAGAAGAGTAGCTGGAAGGGGAGCGGATGTCATGAAGCGAGGTTGATGGAAGCCGATTTCTCATCCTCCGCTTTGGCTACCGTCTTCGCACATGAGGCCGGTCACCTGCCTGATTTGTGGCTGAGCTTGAACTGAGCCGACGGAAGCCTGAGCAAGAGAAAGAGCAAGAGGAATGAGAAAGCTCCTCATTCGAGTAGACCAACTACCCGCGACGCCCGAGTGCAGTCACCTCCTGTCCTCATGTCGTACCGATCCTCCCGGCGTTACGGCGCACCCGTTTGGGTTGAAACGGCCAGGGACCCGTCACGTGAGCCTCAATCAGCCCTACAGAGCAGACCGGCACACGGTGCAGCGACCCTGGGTGGTGGGGCACATCCATCCAATCACTCGGTGCCCCGCCAGCAACAGTCACACGCGGAGTCACCCAAGAGTGGCAAGGAGCAGTTTAAACGGCAGCGTACAGTTTTCTGCACCAAACAGATTCCATCATTTTTCTGTCGAGAGAAGCCGTATTGGGGACAGGACCATTACACACGAAACATCGCTTGTGTTACCTCGGCAGTGTTTTTGCGTATGAGCACGTCTACGACCGGCAACGACGAGCATCGCGACGACGAACTTGGCAGTGACGTATTGGATATTCTCAGAAGCAGCTGTGTGAGCATGGCCCTGAATCGCATCGAGGGCGATGAGGCCCTGTATGTCGGAGGGTAAGTAAGCTGTCCAGGTCGTTTCTGCGCCATGTCACTTACCACCTTGGCGGTAGCATCTGGGCCCTGAAGCGTCCCACGGCGCTGCAGGAACTTGGCATCACCCATGTCCTCTCGGTGCTGCGGTGTACGCCATCCGAGTCGTGGGGTGACAGGTATAGCCACATGGTCATCGACGTCGATGATGTCGAGGATGAGGATCTTCTCGTTCACCTGCCGAGAGCCGTCAGATTCATCAATGATGCTCTGACGCCGTCAGAGGAAGGGGCGGCCGCCCAGAAGGAGAACGCCGAGCTGGAGTTTGAGGAAAAGGCGAAGAAACTGCGAGCTGCCGCCGCCGCCAACTCGGACGTCCCAGAAGAACTGTCATCACACCTCGACCCTGACGCCATCACTCCCGCCCCTGATCTGGGAAACCTCTCTATCTCCGATTCCACAGGCTCCAAAGCCCCTGGCGCCGTATACGTCCACTGCGCCATGGGCAAATCCCGCTCCGTCTCCGCCGTCGCCGCATATCTCCTCTTCAAGCACCCCTCCCGCTTCGGCCGGGCATCCCACGAGGCCGTCCGCACAAGCTCACGACAGGACGTCCCGACAGCCGGCAACCCGGCCACCAGCAACAAGGCGTCCCGCGCTGCCGTCCAAGCCGCCGTGGCGCACATCCGCAAAACGAGGGAGATTGCCGAGCCCAACGACGGTTTCATGCGTCAGCTCGAGATGTGGTGGGACATGGGCTGTCCCATCGCCGAGGGCGAGCTCGAAGCACACCCGATCTACCAAAAGTGGACATTCTCCCGCGAGGTCGAGGAGAGTCTCGCCGTCGGCGCGGCACCGACACGGCTACGCTTCGAGGACGAAGAGCGCGCCAAAACCGCACCAGCCGTTGCGGACGGTGGCAAGGAGCTGCGCTGCAAAAAGTGCCGACGCGCCCTCGCCACGTCATCTTTCGTGCTGGACCACCAACCCCCCGAGAACAGACAGAAGCAAGGACCGTGTCAGCACGTCTTTGTCGAGCCTCTGGGATGGATGCGCCCGACGCTCGAGACTGCGGAGCTCGAGGGTCGCTTGAACTGTCCCAACGAGCGGTGCGGTGCCAACCTGGGCCGGTATAGCTGGAAGGGGTTCCGGTGCAGTTGCGGCGGATGGGTGACGCCTGCGTTCAGTCTGGCGAGGAGCCGTGTTGATGAGGTGACTGTGCGTCCGGGGGGCGTGGGTTCGGGGACAGATGCCGGGCGCGCGGCGCTCGGGATCAGGATGCCGGCCAAGGTTGAGAGTCCGGGCCGGCTTTGAGGGGGAGCGGGATGAGGTGCCGGATAGATTACGCGATGATACTGTTGTGGCGCGCGTCGAAGTATAGAGACGGCTTACACATTCGAGACAGTTCTCTGTCGAGCCTGACGCGTCAGCACCCAGATTCCATGAGGCACGGAAGAAGCGGCTTGATCTCAGATTGCTGTCTGCTTTAGGTGTTGGTGAAGTTTCCGATCGAATTCTGGAAACCGGATCTCGGCAGCCAGAACTCAAGGTTGATACACCCATCAGGGCTTCGATGGAAGCAGGCAGTTGTGCTCCAGTCAAGCAGCCTGATCCTTCCACCCCCTCGCTAACCATGACCGACATTTCCTCTGTCACAGTCATCACGTACCTCTCTGGTATCTACTTTGCTCTCATCCTGCTGCTTTTTAAGCTTCTATGGGCCAGCTCCTATAATTCAAGGACCGTCTTCCCTGTTTCAGCAGCCGTCACTCCCATCTCCCCAAGACAGCCACAAAAGCCCAACACCGTCCAGGCGCGGAAATTTCCGCTGTCGTTAAGACCCATCTCACAAGCGACCGTTCACCATTTCCGCGGATTCCGACACAACCGGACCTGGAAGAACATCCTTGACTCGCCTAGGAACAATCTCCGCCGAAGTCTCGGCCGTCAGCATCGCAATTGGACAGCCCCGAAAGCCACCGCCGCTCAAAGGGACCAGTTGCTGGCGTGGATATTGGATGGTGTTGTAACCCTCCCCCGTGGACGCTATCAACCCTGTAAGGCCATCATCGGGTGGTCAGGAGGGTGGCATCGGCGCTGCCACTATCCAACGGCTTTTACCGAGGAACGCCGCCAGCGCTGCTGTCCTGGACGATCTTCCTGGGACTTCGGACAAATAAACAGGATTTTGATGCACCGTTATGGTCCGCAAAAGCAGGAGAATGGATTGTTGAGGCTGTGTGGTCGATCTCGAGGTCCGACCGTTACATATGTGTACATCGCTCGGGCCACGCCCCTGCTGGGGAGACGTATGTGTGGAGATAGGGGCGGCCTATCGAAAAGCACTTTGCTGACAACGCCGACATCAAGTGCGTCGTATCGTCCGTGAGATTTTCTCGGTCAAGTATCGAGACTGGACTTTGATCGCAAGCATGGGAATGTTAGTAGTACAACCTCCCTATGTGGTAAGCTTTTCACAACACCTCGCATATTCATGGGCCGCCATCCAGTAAAGCCTTGGGCAACCCTCCTCTCTCAGCGCTGCGGCTCAAGCAGGGTGGTCTTGACAGGCTCAGAGATAATGCACATCTCGCGGGTAGGCTCGTCTCGAGATGAAAGGATGGCCCGCATGTCATTATGGGCTTCTGTGCCCAGACTTGAGGCTTAGAGCCTTGATCCTCATCTCCTAGCCTTGGCAGCGCCTCCATCATCCTCCCCTCCATCATCCTCCTCCTCTTCTTCCTCCTCGTCATCTTCATCACCGTTCCCCATACGGGTATCGTCATCGTCGTCGTCTTCATCACTCGTCTCTCCCTCTCCCTCACTGTCACCTTCGCTCCCCGGGTCATAATCCTCCTCCTCTTCGTCCTCGTCGTCTTGCAACTGCTGCTCTGCTTCGGCATGTGCCCGCTCCAGCTCGGTCATACCGTCTCCAGCAGGGGCCCCGCCTTCGGCTACGGCAGCGTCCTCGGCCTTCTTTGCCTTGAGGTTCTCCGTGAGTTCCATCTTGGCTCTCCGCTGCTCCGCCATACTGCGGTCCTGCAGACGGTTGCGCTTGATGTAGGACTCGTCGATGCCCTGGTAGTCCTCCTGGTCCAGCATGGCAAACTCGAATTCTTCCGTGGCGTTGCCTTCACCGGTGAAGGCTTCCACGACAATGTTGAATGTTCTTTGCAGGACGCTGGTGTAGCTCACGGCGGCGATTCTCTCGAGCGGGATGAAGAGGAGGGGCTTTTTGAAGGCCCAGAGGATGCCGGTCTCGAGGAAGAAGAGGTACCCGTCTTTGGAGCCCCGGAACGCCTTGACGTGCACTGCCTTTTCGTTCGGCCGATGCGGTTGCCGGACCATGCTGTGAAACCTGGTCGGGTCCGACGCGACGATAGTGGCGGGGCTGGAAACGGCCGCGAGGTGGCCTGAAATGGCCCAGTCAAAGAGTGATCGGTACGTGTCAGATACGGCCTCGGCAGTAGTTGCTTTAGGGCCTGCGATGGTTCCTGGCTTGGGTGCTGTGGCAGGCACCGTGAAGACGAGGGGCTCGGTTGGTGGGGTGTCCGACTTGGACGCAAGGGCAGTCCCCCGCGGCATGATGACATAGTTGTGCTGGATCGTTGTCTTCTCCGGGACAGGAACATAGAAGATGTACTCTGGTGATGGTCAGCCTGCCAAGTCATATTGCCCGGGCTTGTGTAGATTCCGCACCAATGTCCCTCCAGGCATAGGCGATGCCTGGCGCAGGAGTCGTGGTCCCCGGCGCCCGCGCGAAGAGGTGGGTATCTGAGAAGCAGATGTCGAACTTCTTGCGTTGAGGAACCGAGACAGATATCTCCTTGATCTCCAACTGGACGTTCTCGTCCATCGCGCCGCTTGATGTTGAGCCATTGGCCGTCTTCAAGGGTTGTGCTGTGGAGTTTGAGGCCGTGAAGCCATTCGCCTTTAGGGCACCATCGTCGACTCTCCGGCGTTTCGCGGCAGGTTCGGTGCCATTCAGCTGGTCGTGGACGAAGGATGCAATGTCGTTGAAAAGGGTGATTCTGGCCGGAGTGTCTGGGTGAAATTGTTAGCTTGGTCGATAATTTGCAGGTGCTGATATTTCGTACCTGCGGCTTGCTTGATGCCCTGCAGAATATCTGGACGAGACTGGAAGACGGCATTAAGCCTTTGGGAATCAAGCCCGGACGGCATAGCTGCCGTTGATTGTATTGTAATTTGGGAAAGTCGTGTAGTTGTGAGATTGAAAGATGTCGGGAAGTTTGAAGCGGATTGTCGAGATTTGACGTGTTTCGGCGACGCGTCTTGACGTCGAGTCGATTCGATCGAGCCTTCTGGTGGCTGCTGGTTGGGCAGGCTCCAATTGTTTGGGACCAAAGGCTGCAGCGCAGCGCCAGACTGTTGGCGCTGGATGACGCTCGAGTGACCGACGCTGCGGCAGATGCTCGGCTAAATGGGAATTATCACAGGCGCCCGTTGTCAATCGACGCGACTGGCGGTTCACTTCCATCATTTTGGAGCTTGGACCATGGGCGGGGACTGAGAGCCGCGGGGAGCTCCATCCATCCACTCCGCGACTTCCAGTGACCTCCTCATGTCGAACCAGACTACAACACCACTTGACGCAGAGTCCGGAGCCAACACCTACCTCGACCTACAGAGAGCGAACCAGCATGTCCGTCGTCAACAGCTACACCCATCGCAAAGTCGCCGAAACGGCCGCCAAAGGCTGCGATGTCTGCTACCGAGCTACCAGTAGCGTCCTAGTTGCGCCTGAGAACAAGGTGGGCAGCCCAGTATGATACACAGGCTTCGGGGGTTGACGACTTCCACTCCAGGACTTCTTCTACGTATGCCCGAGCCATCTCAAGGACAGCAACTTCTGCACGCCCGTCATCGACAAGGCCGCCATCGAGGCCAAGAAGAAGAAGGACATGGACGACGAGCTCGAGCGAGTCAAGAAGGAATACGAGGAGAAGCAGAAGAAGAAGAAAGAGAAGGAACAAGAAAAGGAGAAAGAGAAAGAAAAGAATAAAGATGGACAGGAGAAGGACGCCGACAAGGCCAAGGATGACAAGTCCAAGACGGATGACAAGGTGCGACCACTGACTGACATGCCTCCTACGACGGCGTTTCGCTGCCGGCCTGGCGACAGAACAGTCCTCTTCGTTTGATACATGAAAGACTAACATGCCTCACCTTTTCAGCCCGATTCTGACTCGGAGACACCAGCTCCAGAACCCGAGCCCCGAGTCTTCACACTTCACAAGTATGCCCTGTCGTTCCCCGCCATGGCTGATTGTATCTGACGTTGGAACAGGAACTTCTTCGCTATCCGTCTCGAGAAGAAACGTCAAATCGAATTGGCAAAGCGCAATCGTGAGCGCATCACCCAGCCCAACTTCTTCCCCTCCGTCCCAAAGGGGAACATCGACACGCCCCCCAGTAAGCCGTGAGCCTCTCGCATCTCGCATCCACCGGCACACGGCATCTTCCGTGCTTATCGTGGCCTGCCCGGCCGAGACTGGCACGGCGACCTGGATGATGCTCCGCTCCGGGCCTTTTGCAGTACCATGCCGGGGCGGTGCCCGGAACGGCAAACACCCGGCGCATGGAAATGCAGGCTTGCAATCCCTCAAGACGTGGGCCCCCATGCTGCCGACTGACTCGGCGGACATATGGTGGACGAGGGGTACTTATGTCTGGTGATGGCATCGGCGACTATCCATGTCGTGTGCTTGAAGAAGTTACCCACTTCGATCCCGACCTCACCACTCACCGGCCAGCCGTCAGCGGCGCGGGAAGACGTGTACGCCAAGGGGGACTTTGTGCTGTGTTTCTATGCTCTCATTGGTCGCTTTACGACGACCCAGGGAGAGAGCGCGCTTTCCACGCGGCCGGGGATCATTATCAACCCGCCAGCTTGGCCCATGGCACTGGCATCGTGGAGTCAGTCCACTTGGATTCCAGGCATCTTTCGACATCAGTCGGGCCTTTATTATGGGATTTGAAGTCGCCGCCGCCGGGGCTACGCGACATACGGCGAACCGGGGCAATCGTTTGGGGTCCAAGGCCAGGTGCCCCCTGGTAGAAAAACTGCAGATATTCGTAGGCTGACCCCGCGCATCATTGCCTTTTTCTGGGTAAGCCCTGCCGTCAGAAAACATCTGCTGCTGCAGAAGAATGTGCATCCCATGTGCTCTTCGCCATGTCCGTAACTGGGTTAGTGCTGACATGCTGACACCTTCTCAGCAGCACGAGATGACCTTCTCCCCTCCTCCTTTCCGCCAAGGCTCTCGCATCATCTGTCCATTTCTTACCCTTTTGTTTGCGAGCTCGCCCGGCAGCGGGCCAAATACACGTAAACCGTCGGGGCGGGGTGGTCACTCGTTGTTTTGTCCTGGTGTTTCGTCAGCTTACCATCATCGCCCATGGCTGGTGAGACGCGGCGAACCCCCCGAGACCATCGATCCTTGTTTCGTTTCCCCGCCTGTTCTGCGGCATGGTGGACACCCCCGCGCATTCTGGAAGCAGAGAATCTAGGATGATGTGTCTCTGTCTACCCCGGCTGTCATCCTCCACTGCAAGCACGCACGCTGACGGTGTGCGGTGGGTGCGGGAGCGGAGCGGGAGCAGAGGCAAGGAATCCCATGCCTACCGTCGTCTGCATCGAGTACTACCTTGCGCCCGTTTCAGACTCGGACTTTTGAGGAGTGCCTTCAGGTGCAATTGCAGCGAGGCATATCGATCCAGTGCTATGACTATGAGGCCCAAAGGAAGGTGAAGTATCGCGTCTGTCATCTCGAATCCCGATCGTCTCCAGGCTTGTCATGAAGCAGCACCACGAGCTTCCTCGGAAAGTGATGCTATCTATTATGGCTTCTGGCTCCGACCTCTTCACTGTGTTGACAGCCACAACCGCCGAGAGTTTCAAACGGACAGACCTACAAGTACACACAAGTCGCACAAAGAACCCCGGTCGCAGACCCTTGCTTCCCTCGCAGACAGGCTCACACGCCCCAGGCGTAGTCGCATCCGGTGTGTGGCAGGCCAGGCGTGCCGCTATCACATTACCTTTCCCATCCTGGGCGGCCATGTGCCGTCGATGGGCGCTGGCTGAGCTCATACCAAGGTCTAAAGGATGTCACACGAGAGTGGACTGGTCCGCAGCTCTTCCACTGCTTCCAAGTCTTGTGGTGGTGGGTGTCAGTCAGAGCCGGCGGCGGACTCGGTTCCGGTGGTTGTGAGGGCCGTGTTTGGAGATGACTACGACTTGTTTACGCGGTTTCGGGAAATGGGGATAATCAGCAAGCCACAATTTTGGAGCTGAAGTTCGCCGGATGGTGTGGTTGACGCTGGACTCCGGTGGCGTAGGGCTGAGATTGCGAGGGCCAATGGGTGTTGGTCATGTTTTGGCCAATGAACTTGGAAGCTCGCTGCCATTGATTTCAGAGGAAACAAAGACTTCGACAGCTCCATCAAGGAGACCTGGTTGACCGATATCACCTCCGACATGCACTTTATCGGATCGGAGCCAAGCTGGTGGACAAGAGAGTTCTCATGAGACAGTCACAGCAGTAAGTCGAACATTGCACGCTGGATGGGTCGCCCGTCGCTCGACCTAGCGGTACTCAGCACTCGTCCAGACCACTATGAAACACGATGCTTCGGCTCTAGTCATTACAATGTCTACCAACTACTAATGCAATGCTTTATCATGACAGCACCCTCAAGGCTTCCACACGGCCTCCATGATGACCATGAAAGTCAACGGGTTGGCCTCGACACGGACAAGGTCAAACCGCTCATCAGCCTTGCGGAAAATGTCCTTCCAGGCATCAACAGGCCGCTCCTTGGCAGCAAACAGAGCCATCATCCTCAGATCGGTCGATGTGCCAAACTGCTGAATGGAGCGAGGCAGGGCGTTGGTGGCTTCTGTGTCGAGGGTGTCCTGCTTGCCGACGTAGTCGATGAAGAGGACGCGCGAGCCGGGACGCATGGCGGGGACGAGGTTGCGCAGGATCTGGACCGACTCGTTGTCGGGCCAGTCGTGCAGGATGAGCTTGATGAGGAAGATGTCGGCTTGGATCTTTTGGGGGTTGAAGAAGTTGTGCTCGTCAAAGGAGACGCGGTTCTTGAGGTCTTCGGGTAGGTTCTTGTCGAAGACGGAGCGGGCTTGGGGGAGGTCTTGGACGATGACGGAGAGGTTGGGGAACTTTTTGGCGAGGACCATGGAGTCGTGGCCGCCGGAGCCGCCGAGCTGTTGTTGTTAGTGGGAGATGGAGGATAAGAGGAAGAGGAGGAGGCTCACATCGACAATGGTGCCCTTGCCGAGGGATTGCCAGTCAAAGGCCTTCTCAACAACATCCTCCAGACGGAAGATCTGCTTGATGTAGTTCATAAACTCGACAAAGTTGCGCTGCCTCCAGCCCTTTCGGGCGTCCTGGCCATCATTCTCAATGAACTCCCAGGAGTTGGCGTAGTTGCCAGCCAGCTTTCCGCTGTGGTAGAGTGCAAAGGAGGTCTGGGTCATGTCCTGGGCCAGATCGGTCTTGCCGCGGCTGTACTTGTCCAAGGCCTCCTGCATGACGAGCATGGGCGGGCCGGCGTCGTCGAGGACGGTGGAGACGAGGGCCTTGAGACCGGGGGACTGGGCGAGGGCGGCGGAGCGGGAGGAGTGGCGGATGCGGACTGTGCCGTCAAAGACTGTTTTTTCAAAGATGCGCAGGGTCAGGGCGTGCTCGATGATGCGCTGGACGACTTCGCGGGGGAGGGCGGTGTGTTGGGCGATGGTTTCGTAGGTGGCGGAGCCGTCGAGGGGCACAGCGGCCCAGAAGTCGAAGTGGTTGAGGAGGTTGAGGGCGGCGACATCGGGCATGCACTGGGAGCGGAGGTCAGCATGTGAAGGGGAGGACAGGGGCGAGGGGGGACTCACGTTGTGGGCGTAGTTGAAGATGCTCTCGCTGGGACCCTGGACGAGGTACATCATGTCGGAGAGGTGGTCGAGGAGCTGCTGGCGCTGTAGGAACAGCTCGGATGTGAGGCCTTCATAGTTTGTTGGGCTGTCGGCAGAAAAGGTGGGGAGGGGAATGTTGTTCTCGGCGAGGGACTTGGTGAAGGCATTGGAGAGCTCTGTGATCTTGGCCGTGAGGTCTGGGATCGTGGTCTGGTCGGTAGCCGTCATTGTGGGAGTCGGGGGGAGGAAGTCAGTTGGAGGGGCAGTGGTGGTGAGAAGTTGGGAGGAGGTCAATTGGAGGGGTAGAGGGGTGGAGGGGTAATTGAGGGGGCAATAGAGAGAGCCTGGATGGTATGACGACGCGCGGGAGGACCGATCGACGAGGGGAGGCATCTTAAATAGATACCCTCAAGGGACGGACATTTGCATCACCGCGAAGTCCTTGGCTCCGGGCCGGCACGACGATCGTGAGGCAGCAGAGCAGCACCCAGAACTGCCCTCCCCGCTCCGCCCTGCACCTGCACGACCCCTTCACCCTGATGGTGTCGCGGACATTGTCGTGTCAAGCGCGTCTAAGCCCTTCAAGGCTGGAAGCCCGCTGATCGCTACTCGTGAGTGGCTGCCTCGGTCCTGACGATGTGACCTCGACGGAGCAGCATTGTGGATGTTGCAGTGTTCAACCAGAAAAAAAAGAGGCGTCATGGGCCTTGTAACGTCATTGCCCCCGGCCGACATTCCTCATCTGCCGGCATCTGCGTCGCGGAAGAGGGGGATCGGCCCCTTTTTTGTGGCGCTTCCGTGGGCTGATTGGTGGGTGGTGGATCTAATCAATCACATCAGATAAGATTTAGTGCCGGATCAGCGCCGGCCAAGACATTTAGGCTGCGGGCCGTTTTTTTGCCTCGTTGCAAGTGCCGGGAAAAAAACCACGCATAGGTACTCCGGTTTCGGGTATGGGGGCATGGGGGAAGGAAGATGGGGAGGCCAGCCTGGCCAGGCTTGGGTTGCGATTTCACTGCAAGAAGGTGGTATTTCGTTGGTCACGCGGCATGGGAAAATGGGGCTGATCCGAGCGAGAGGCAGCTCGGAGAGTCGGAGGTACGGCGGGATAAACATTTCACAGGTTGAAGGTGTCCCGTCCCTGTGACGACAATGGCGTTGGCCGTCGGACTAGCCGTACGCCTCACTCTGATCGTGCAGATCTGGGGCAGTCCATGCACGGAATTAGTATGATACGTTGCCTTTGATTAAGCTTACCTGAAATAAGGATGTTGACTTGTTGTACTTGTTAGGATCTAAAGGCTGAAACTCGGAAGGTACCGGGATTTAGATTTGTCACGAAGAGTCTACTTTTGACCCCGTGCAGAACTCAGGACATGGTGGGGGTGGGGGCCTGCTCATCATGCAGCGGAAGACTTGACTTCTCCTCGGTTCGTACCTCGACAACACACACCTCCATTAAACACCAAACATACCTCACATCGCAGAATCATGGGAAGATCTTTGCATATGTGTCAGTGCATACCAACGGAGTAAATGCTATGTAGGCCAGGTATGTACATCCCCTACCCCTCAAAGAATGGCGCGCCAACAACACGAGCAACCTCGGCACCGACAAGACGGTTAATCTCGATACCGGGGTGGTAGTCGTTGAACCACAGGCAGCTGACGCCATCCTCCTTCCAGCACGTCGCATCAGGCGAGCCATACTCTGTCGGGTTATCGAGGGCCTGGTTGAAGGGGGCGGCCGTGTCAATGAGCCACGACGTAACACCAGCGTTGGCAGTCTTGAACTCATTGAGGGCGGTCTCAAGAGCCGTGTTGTAGAGATCGATACCGTTGGCGACCATGTTGGACGTGTCGGGGCCCTGGTTCCAGAAGGCGGGCGCCCTGTTGGTGGCTTCAAGGGTGTCAGGTTAGTCTTCCATTCCCTGAGAAGGCATGCCAGATACTTACGAGGGACGCTCAGAAGGACAAAGTTGCGGAGACCAGCGTCGTAGAGCGACTGGAGAAGCTCAAAGTAGCGATCGATAATGGTCTGCGTCTTGACCTGCAGGTCCGGCAGCCAGAAGGTGTTGCCGACATCATTGACACCGATCCACACGCCGGCGATGCTGTTCGCCGCGGTCCAGGGCGCCCACTCGGGCTTGGGGCTCACGGCAACATTGTCAAGGAACAAGTCGACCTGGTCCTCGAAGCTCAGAACCTCGGGGGCATACGGCGTGACGAGGTCGGCGTCGGTCGTGGCACCGCCGTAGGCAAAGTTGAAGGTGCGCACGTCACCCGCGTTGTACTCGCTCGCCATGAAGCCGACCCAGTTGAGGCCGCCGCTGGCCGTCCATCCCGGCACCGGGGGGTTGCCAAAGGGATTGCTGGCTGTGGGCTTTTGGCCGTTGATGTTGAAGCCGGTCTGGGAGTACGAGTCGCCGCTGTCACATACGTGTCAGTACATGGGGAGGCTTTTCCAGACGGGACTTTGAGAGGACGACTGACAAGTTGAAGAAGTACTTTGTGCCGGTCGTGCAGGGCGCAATCCGAGCAGCCGACACCGCGAGGGCGGACAGCACCACCGAGAGACCGACTCGTGAGAAGACCATGATTGCGAGGCTTTCCTTTCCAATCGGATGAGCGAGGGTTGAGAGACGGGACGACCGACCAATTCAGGCACGCCCGAGGCCCTCTTGGTGGTTATATACGTGCCACTTCCATTCTCCCTTCATGCGGCATCTTCCCTGCAGCGACGCCGGGGTCAATTGGTCCGCACCCAGGACGACTCGGATGACCGTGGAAATGGTCGATCGACCGTTGCAATTTCTCCACGCTTCAATGTTGAAGGGGGCAATGGGCCACTTGGGGCGGCGCTACGGGTTGCGGGGGCGCGGAGCGTCGCCGTCCAGTGCCCAGAATGGGGGCATGGAAGTCTTTCGGCCGCGATGCCCGGCTGAGCGGGTCGGAACAGTCCAAAACGAGAGTGGTACCTTGTTCAAGTCTGCCGTTTGCCGTGCCGATCAAGGCAATCCAAAAAGCTGGACTCTGGTTTTACTGACGCGCGAGGTTGGGAAGCAACTGATGGAGATGGGTTGTAGATTGGAGGTTTCAGTTGAAGGTGGTCGGTTCCTTGAGCGGGCCCTGGTGAATAAAAGGGGCGACGCATCCACGGACGTCGTCTCATATATATCGCCTGTATTTCTCCGCCTTTACTGTCAAATGAGCTAATTGAGTCAGGCCCGCAGAAGCAATATTCGTCATTGCAACGGGAAAGCCAGGTTTCTTTCTCCCAGCTTGCGACAGCTGCCCGACTGCAACATCCCACGAACCCCCCGATGCCGAGACCGAGGCCACCAGCCGGCTCGACCGCATATATCGAGAAAGCCCCCATATTGAATCAATGCGCAAAGCGGAAATCCTTGCGCTTGCTACCAGAGTCGGTCGTCGTCTCCAGGTAATGTGCCCTCTCCTATTGATATGTTAATGTCTGTCACCGATGAAGCTGCACGTCGACTTGCCTCTCTTGTCATGCTGTCCCACTCGCGATCCCTCGACTTGTTTCGCCAGATGTAGTACCCTTTGGTGATGATGTACATTGCAATATTCATCACCGCAATCGCCGTGAGGACCGTATTACCTCGCCGGTCTGTCGCCTGGGTCAGCACTGGTCATGATGCCCGCGACAATGCACTTACAGTGTGGGCGATCGTTCTGGCGATAGATGTTCGAATGAATGATACCGCCGACTTGCACAAACATACTAAAAACCAGTCAGTACCGCTCAATTCCCGATTGAAGGCTGGACCTACTTGTACAAAGCCGCAGAGACGGTCCTCGTGCGAACAGTGTTGGAGTTGCGGCTGCACCATCCCACCTGCATTGCGTGCGCTGCTTGACGTCAGTCTCGGGAGTTCAAGTACGTATTTGGGCAGACTTCTTACCTGACGGATACGACAGCAAGACCGTCAACACGGCAAACTTGATCCAAGGGCTCTCGCTGTTTGGCAGGAAACGAAGCGCTATCAGGTTTGGCAACAGCCATATCTGGCCAAACAAGGCCATGAACGATCTCTCGTTCCAAATTTCCGAAAAGTACGTCAGGAGAAGCATCTACAGTCGGTCAGCTTCACGCATTCTGCTTTGCTTCAAACGAGCCACCTACCGTAATTGCACCAATAACCTGCGTTGGGATACTGAGCAAGTTGGAGTCGAAAGTGTCGAACCCAAGGTTCCGCAGCGTGAGAGTGAGGTACGAGTCTGGAGGTCCCGCCGGAATGAGGAACGTCATGCCGATGAGATATATCGGCCAAAGATCATAATCGCAAATCGACTTCCAAAGGAGCTTGAAATCCACAGCTTGGCGATTGTGCATGTCGCCCTTGCTCGGGTCGTCCCGGAGGACGCGATTGACGAGGATGATTTCCTCGCGCTCGGTGAACCAGCCCGTCTTGTTCCACCAGGACTTGGTCTGTGTCGGCGAGGCTGCCATCATGAACCAGGACCAGAGGCCGATGGAAAGGGTCTGTCGAGGTAAATGTTAGACGGGGGCATTCTATTCGAGGCTCGGCGGAAGGGTCTTACAAAGATACCCTCGATGAGGAAGAGCCAACGCCAGCCCTCGTAGCCGTGAAGGCCGCGGAGGCGTAGTAGACCAAACGCTAGGATGGGAGCGACAATGTCGGTGACGCGGAGGCTTGTCCAGAAGAGGGCGAGGCGGAATGGTAGCTCGGTGCCTTTGAAGAAGTACGACTGCACTTGTCGTCAGTCGTGGAATGGGTCACGGGCAAGAAGGAAGGGACACCGACCAGGTAGAGGATCACGTCTGGGATGAAGCCGCCCTGCAGGAGTCCCAAGAGAGCACGGCAGGTCAGGAAGCTTGCTCGACCACTGAGCCAGAACTGGGATGCGGCAACAACACTCCAGAGACACATGATTGTGGGAATCTATAGGAGAATGGTCAGTCGGGCGCTCTCAACATCGACTTGGGACGCATACCCATCGGTCAGGTCCTGCAAGTCAAGTCAGCCATCTTGAACATCAATTGAAGTTGAGTTGATATCAGCAGACATACCAAGCTTCTTGCTGATCAGCTGGGAAGGAAGTTCGGCGCTCAAGAAAGACAGTCTGAAGATGGTGTTTCCCAAGTTGAAGTCTGCGCAGCATTAGCCTAAGGATCGCGACCAAGAATTCCCTCTGTCGGCTTACCATTGGTATCTAAACCAAGATCGTCAAGGAAATTGTCCGTGTTTGCCTGGCTCAGATTACCACGATCAAGATCCAGCGCAAAAAAGGCGACGCATGCCCAAAGGGTAATCTTCCAATCAAGTTTGTTGATCAGAGGCTGCAAAAGTCAGGACACGTTCAACAGTCCAAGCCGCTTGGGACACGTACCAGTTCCTCCGCCCAGGTCCATCGGGCCGCTGGATCAAATCGATGCAAGTTCTCGTACTTTTCAGTAGGCACGAAGAACTTGGCAAGCTGGGGATCATCGTAGACCGAGGGCTGGGTGGCGATTTGGTCGAGCTCCTTGTCTGTTTTCTTCCTCCTGAAGAGGGTCAAGATGGGGAGGGTGGGCGGCTCGGTCTTTTGGAGTTCATGTTCCTCGAGGATGCGCTGCCTGGTGGCGGCCAGGTCTGCCTCGGAGCCGGAGGTTTCCTCGACGGACTTGTCGGATGAGACGATGTTCTTCTCGGAACCAATGACAGGGGATATATCCCCTTTGGCCGCGGAAACCATGATGACGGGCGTTCGGATTGAGTGATCCTGCAGATAAAACTGGAGAAATGAGTCGCTTGCCGATGGTTGGAAAGTGCATCTCCGGTGGCCCTTGATATATATACCCAGCACGCCTCCTCTTGTGAAACTTCGCAGCTCCTCTTTCTCAATTGTGAAGCCGGAATGACGAGATGCGCCCTTGCCATATCACCATTGATAGGAACACCCATCCCAGCCAGCCGGGTCGTGTTCGGTCGGTCGGGCCAAGCAACCAACTTGCCGTCTGGACCAGAGACGACATCGACACGAAAGACAGACTGCATCTTGCGCAATGGCCGGAGAGCCAATGAGGCCCGACATGATGTGATCAAGACTTCCCAGATAGGCTCTGTCGAATCCGGGCCTCGGGGTGGTGTCGGATCTCGGACAGTCAGGTCAAGGGTCTGGGGACAGTCTGCCCATTGTTTGCATGTCTGGAGAAACACAGGAGCACCGTCCCATGGACGCTTCCATCTTTATGGCTCTTTCGAAAGGCTTCGTCCTATGACTGTGGATTTAGATGGGCACATGTGCTGGTGCATTGAGAAGACGGACGAGAAAATGCCTCCATAAATCGGAGGCATCTTCGGCCTGCCTTTGGCGAAGATGCAATATAGCCACTCTGCTAGGAGACAGTGGTGGCTGGGTGACGAAACCTGCTGGCGGGGAGCACGTTATTGCGACTTAAGCTTGTTCATGATAGAGGCATGCACCGTCATGATCGGCTCTTGGTATTTGGTGGGGGTGCTGCGCCCGTGGTGGTGATAGGCGGTTGCGCAAGAGGGGGTGCGAATGAGGCCACGGGCATTTGAGCTGAGCAATACCACATGCAATGCCGATAAGGGGAGACCCGACGTCGGAGTCTGGGGATCGGCGAGGGGGGAAAAGAAGCTAGGCCGAGATGTCGCGATGTCGTGATGGATGCCAAGGTTGAACAACACAGTCCCAGCTGCGCAGCTGGGACTTTGACAAGACCACTGCATTCACATTCCGAGAAAACTCTACATTTACACCGCATCAACTAAACCCAATCCCGATCTCGACAAGGAAACCACCGTATAAAGAAAAGAGGAAGCTGATGCTTAAGCATCAAGCAGCATCTCCAAGTCCTGCCGCAGCTCAGTCAACTGCTGCCCAAGACCATCCTCACGGCTCCGAATCGCCTGGAACGACACGTCAACAACGCCCGAGAACATGGAACCATCCCCTCCTCCACCACTGAGGTCCTGACCCGGCCTCATCGCGGGGTTCGCGCCGCCAACAGCTCCGCGCAACTGACCCAGAAACTCCTCCGCCAGCTGAATAGTCAGCGACATTTGCAGACTCGGAGTCGAATCGACCGCGAAAGACCCGACAGTAACATCAGGCAGCTTCCACTGTCGGAACCCAATCCTGTCGCCCGGTCCAATCTGGGCGAGGCGCGAGTGGATGCAGCTAAAGACCTTTTGGTACATGTCCAGCAGACGCACGTAGGTGGAGAGAATGAACATGGAAGAGCCTGGATCGGCCATGCCGCGATGGGCTTGGGTGACGTCTTGGACGGCTTCGGCGAATTGCTGGGAGAGCTTGAACATTTCGTCGACGGGGAAGGGGACGCTGCCGGGGCCGCGGGAGCGAGAGCTGCCGTTTGAGCCGCGGGAGGGGGGATGGCTGCCTGAGCCGCGCTCGAGGTGGTTGGTGAGGATGGATGAGAGCTCAAAGAGCCTCGTGTTGATGTCGGAGAGGCGAGACATCCAGTGCGTTGGTGGGGGGTTGCGTGTGGAGGAGTTGGAGGAGGATGAGGTGGAAGAGGAGGACGCCAGGGATGACTTGAGGACGATCTGGCGGGACCTTGACTTTGTTGATGTCTTTGTGACTCTTAGACGGTCTGATGACTTTTTATGGCTTGACGACTGCTTCTGCTGTGTTGGTGGTGGCGGAGGAGGGACGAGCAGGCCTTGGGAGGGCAATACGGGAAGAGGAATGGGTTGAGGGATGAACGGTGAGGTGTTGTTCTGATGAAGGGGCAGTTGTTGATGAAGGTGATGCTGATGTATATGATGATCCCAAGACTCAGCAGGATGATGATGACCACGCGATATAAAATGCCCAACGAGGTCGAGAGGGTGAAGGTCCGAAGATAAATGGTGATCGAGGAGGCCGTGGGGCGGAGGCGGCGGCTGGAAGAGATGGTGGTGGTCGGCGGTAGCAGAGTCAAGATGAGAGTGATCGTAGCCGAAGCCGCCGCCGGTCATGTCGAGGTCGAGGACGGGAATGGGGACGGTGACAGCAGAGACGGTCTGCCCCTCCATGTCGTGGGTGTGTGTGACGACGGGACCGGAGGATGGCCCCGGGGGCGGCGTGAGGCCGTCGATATTAATCGAAGCTTGGGGTTCGGCGAAACCGTCAGCCTGGGTCGCGGGTCCTAGACATGGACAAGACATTGGGGGGGAGGGAAAGAGGACTCACCAAAGTCGGGTGATACCGAGTGATTGTCGCTTTCCGTCCGCTTCCGCTTTGGCGAGCGCGCGCCTCGCCGGCAGACGCCTCTTTGGGGAAGGACTTGGGTTTGGTTGTGGTTGTTGTTGTCGTGCCCCTGGCCGTGACTGTGACCGTGTCCCCGACTCTCGGGCTGCTGCCCTCCCCCTCCTCCTGCACCCGCATCGTGCCCTGGCGCCCCCATCGTCTCGTACACCACCTCTCCTTTCACTTCTGCTCCTCCTCCCGGGGGGTGCCCCCCTTCGGCGTCTGCCCCTTCTCCCAACAGCTCCGCGTGAGCATCCCCAGCTGGTGTATTCGACAAGTTGCTGTTCGCCACCGTCGTCGCCGCCGCTTGTTTCCGATATCTGAGCGACGGGCTCGACTTGCATTCGGTCCGTAGTCGGACGCATCGTTCGCAGGGTTCTTCGCCAAAGCGTTTGCAGCTGAGTTTCTGGTTGTGGCAGCGGTCGCACGCTTTTCGGTTCGGACAGTCGTTCATGGCCATGTTCGAAGGGTTTGAGAGAAAAAGCAGCCCCAAGATGGGCTCGATTGGATAAAGAAAAAAAGAAAAAAAGGGGGGGAGGGCGGCGAAAAGGTAGACACCGTTTGGGTGGTATGGATTGCTCCTTAATAGACCAAGATCGCACCTCGACCCCCATCTGCTAGACGACGTGAGGGACAGAACACAGGCAGGCCCCCGGGCAAAGAGGGGGAGGGGAGGGGGAAGCCCGTTGGAAGCACAAAAGGGAACCTGCCGCACCCGGGACCGCCATGCTGGGCCGGCCGTCCTCTCTCTGCCAGTGGCTCTCGCGAGTGTAGCTCGTCTAACACAGGTCACAGCATACTGCCTGCCCATAGTACCTGGACGAGAGAGAGAGAGAGAGAGAAGGAGAGAGAGGAGGGGAGGGGGCAAGCCCACAGCGTAACCCTGGTACGGGCAGAGCAAGGCGTGCTGTGTAAGCGGTGGTACGACCCTCGTTGTGTCCTTGGACCCGGCAGCCCGTCACCTCACTCGCCAGATCAAGAGCATCATGGGGGATGCCACGGCAGCCGATAACGCGGGCTGCCGTCGGCCAGTGGCACGCCAACCAGTGGTTCGGTCCAACCAGTGTGAAGGTGATTGGTGTGCCGGCCGGGCAGACGGACGAGGTATGTGAGTTCTCATCCTACACAGACGAGTACCTGTGATGAGAAGCAGATACTCGACCTTTCTGATCGAGGCCATTCGGCAAGCGGTCACGACTGATAGTCTTCCCGTCCGCTCTACCCAGCCATGTTGACCCAGACAGAAACACATACCAGACAGAACTGTTTTGCCGGCTGCGCGTGTCGGGCACATGCACTGACGGGACGATCATCGCCGCCTCTCCCTTCTGCCACCCCTGGATGCCAGGGAGTCCTGGTCCCGGGTGGGCGGCAGTAGGAAAGGAAACGTGCAGGAGTTCGGGGTTCGCTTCCAGTAACCGGGTCAAGCACTGGAAGACCCAACACCCCCCTCCCCTTCCCGGTGAGGAGCTCCCTCGCTCGCCTTCCTTTCATGTCTCTACCCGGTGGCCCGGGTCCCACGGGTCTCAGAAGTGGCAGCTCCATGGCCAAGGACTCGGGACCTGACCTGTCCGCCGGTGGGTGATGGTCGGGGATTTTTGAGGGGAGGGCGAGTAACACGTTGATGTAGAGGCTTGGGGATAGGGATGTGAGGGAGGTGGTTGAGGTGGAGGTGAAGCATGGGATGGGAGAATTTGGAGGGTTGATTCAAGTTTGACCAGGGGAACTGTGATGAAAGTCGGGTGCTGTGATGACTATCCATTCTGTTCTGGCATATCCTCAGGCTCTCTCTGATCAAGTCGGTTTTTGGAGACCAGACTCTCAGAGGAAATCTAGACCGACTTGGATTTGCTCACTGCCGACGCCGGATACACTAAGGATTCCTGCCCGGAGGACCCCCGACCTGGAAAACATCCCAGAGCCGGAAACCAGGCCCTGAAATGGCGGTCAGCGTAAGGCGAGGGCTTTTGTCGGGTCTCGGGTAGAAGCATAGTGGCTGGTGTGCCGGGAGGGGATGGGTCTCGATGACCTCGCAGCTCAAGGTCTTCACCGGAGCGGGGGGAACATGCATCATGTCTCATGAACTATAGACAATTGAAATGCAGATGCCCAGAAGGAACGGCGGTCAATTTCCTTTTTTTGCTGCCGCCCGGCGTGTTATGATGAGTGGCCTCGCCTCGAGATGCTCGACTCTGATATGCGCCGTGTCGACGGGCGTCATGTTCCACGACGTGGCGCTCGTGATTCCATGTCTTTCGTGTACAGGCGGGGGGAAGTGGAGGAGGAAGAAACACATACATCACCCTTGTTCACTGAGGAGGTAGGATTCCCCCTGCTCCTTGCTTCCACTCCCGAATGCCTTCGGAGAACCGCCGCGGGGCCACCCCCGCCTGGTGATTATTCATCATTAGGAAAAAGCTCCCGTATCACGTCCAGAAGTAGAGATCATTAGGAATGTGAGTGATATTCAGAAGAGAGAGAAATACATCGCTATGGTAGTCATGCATGGTATACGAGTTATGCGCCCCCTAATCCCGCGTCACCGCCCCCGCTTTGTCCCGTTCCTTACTGATTGTCCTCGACGGTGCCGGTGCCAAACAGCTCCATCTTGATGTTCTGCCTCTCAACACCCATGGCCTCGAGCTTGGTGCGTAGGGCGAGCATCCACGGGGCAGGTCCACAGACGTAGTACTCGGTCCGGGGGTCGCGCAGAGCCAAGTCCTTCTCCTTGTCGAGGGTGTCAACGTCAAAGCGGCCGGCATGGTCGTACTCCTGACCCTTGACGTCGCCTTCAGAAACCTGGTCGAGGAAGATCTGCATGTCAATGTTGGAGTGCTCGGCGGCTTGGGCGCGCACGGCCTTGTGGAAGGACATTTGGTTGCTGTTGCGCGAGGCGTGAAGCCAGCGTATGGGACGGGAGGGCATGGCCGAGTCCTTGCCCAGGACGGCGTTGAGGATGGAGACGAGAGGAGTGACGCCGACGCCGGCGGAGATCAGAACGAGGGGCGCGTCGGCCTTGGATGCGTCTGAGACGTCGATGAAGAATTCGCCGCGGGGGATGGTGATGTCGACTTCGTCGCCGACTTGGACGTTGTCGTGAAGCATGCCGGAGACAAGACCGCCGGGAGCCTCGACGCCTTCAGGGGCAGGTTCGCGCTTGACGCTGATGCGGTAGGTGCCGACGTCGGGGCCTTGGGACATGCTGTACTGACGGGCCTGGTAGACGCCCAGCTCGGGGACCATGAGACGGATGCTGATGTACTGGCCGGCGCGGAAGGCGGGCAGGGGCAGCTTGCCATCGGCGGGGGTGAGGTAGAAGCTGGTGATGGTATCGGATTCCTTCTCGCGGCGAGCGACGCGGAAAGAGCGCCAGCCGGGCCAGTCACCGGCCTCGCGGTAGAGATCATCCTCGCGCTTGATGAAGACGCCGGCAAGTTGGCCATAAGCAGCGGTCCAAGCATCAGCCACCTCTGGGGTAAGGCCGTCACCAAGAACAGCACCGATGGCTTCCATGAGATACTTTCCCACAATATCGTACTGTTCAGGGGTGATGCCGAGAGACACATGCTTCTGGGCGATGCGCTCGACAGCAGGGCCGAGGGCCTCGAGCTTGTCGATGTAAGTGGCGTAGGCGAGAACAGAAGAAGCGAGGGCCTTTGGCTGGGCGCCTGTGCGCTGGTGGGTGAGGTTGAAGACGTTGCGGAGCTCGGGGTGGGCGCCGATCATGTTCTTGTAGAAGAGTGCGGTGATGGTCTCGCCGTGCACCTGGAGGATGGGCGCGGTCGATTTGACGATCTCGGTCTGTGCGGTGGTGAGGCCCATTTTGCGAGCGGTGGTGTGGAAGGCGCAGCGGCGGAGGGGGGTTGAGAGTCTTGTGAGGTTCCTAGGGGAGAACATGGGGGGAAGTAGAGGGTAGTTGAGAGGATGTTGGTGATGATGTGTGATGGTGGTGAAGAGGAGGGATGTCGAGGGCAAGGGGTGGTCCCTGGACTATTTATCCTCTCTCTTCTGTCCATGACGAGCAACGCAAGGCATAGATGCCGAGCCTGGTATCCCTCCCAGGTGTGTTGATAGAACTCCACCCCCGGACTGTACGGACAGCGAAACAGCGAAACGGTGTCCATGATTTGGAACAGCATCGCCGAGTGGGCCCGGCGCCCCGGCTCCTCCGTGTGGATCAGATCACCCGAGTCCTCATGGAAGATGCTTCAAAAATGTCAGTCTAGCATCTTTGCTCGTACGGGAGGCGTTCAAGGAGGTCGCCGGGCCATGGTTGCGGTGTGTGGGTGGTGCCTGATCTAAGCCTAGATCCCGGGTCCCGCGACGCCTCCGGACCGAGTGGTTCGACCCTCCGAAGAAGCATCTCCGCGGCGCCGGCCGACCGGGCCTACAGCACGGGTCTGACTGACAGAGGTATCTGCGACGTCATCTTTCTGCAGATGTACAGACCCTGACATGCTTCCCCCATCGTTCCCCGGATTTTTATCTGTGGCCTTGTCATCATTATATACATCTTCGTGCAGAACCCAAAGCGCGATCCCGCCCCCTGAGCGACGGAAGGGGTCGGTATTCCGCTGCTGTCTGCCGTCTCTGGGTACAGCAATCCACAGCATATGCAATCCGAGTGCTTGTTCCTACTCACCATTCCCCGGAAATGCAGAATCTATCAAGGCGTGATTCGCATCATCGCATCGCGGCAAAAGGTCAGAAAAGCGGGAATACAGTGGGGATGGCACTGACAAACCGTCAACTGACGCCGTGAGGGCTCGGAGCTTACAGAATTTCACACTCGGATGATCCCGGAATAGCCTCAACGCCCACTGTCCACTGTAACAACCACTACCCAGCAAGTACCCCCTGCTGCCTCGACGCCTCTCGAACCATCCTCATGCACACAGACAAATGGCCAGATCTGCCCTGGCATCGCTTGCCCGCCCAACCAGCACTCGCTCAAAAGTCAGCGCTCGGCAGATGTCACATGTTGTCCGCCCCGTGCCCCAGACCCTTCACTGCCTTACTGGGATAAGCTGCCCAATGCGCCCCTAAACCCCGGGCCCAGTCGGCGCTGTCGTTGCGTAACATACTCCCCAATTTGTCAAAATGCCGCGAAAACATGAGCCCATCACAACCGTCTCGCCAACGCATACCATAAACGAGTTTTCTCGTAAAATCATCGCCTAGGCTATTTCACCATCTCCTCGGCTGGACGGCGAGATCTCTCCTTGGACGGACGTAGTTGCGCCGTTGCGGCCATTCCCGACTCTCCTGGTGCCATTTTGGCTCTTCGCCTCCCAGATGTCTCCCCTCTGTGAAAGCATCGTCTACGACCAAACACACAGCTTCAAATGCAACATTCGCCTCAATGTCGGTGGATTCGGAGTCCCTCGAGCCCGACTTCGAGTGACTGCACTACCTGGGCTAATTTCTCAAGCCGCTTCCGCAAAGAGAACAACAACCAACCCATCAACCATAAAAGTCTGCGACACTGCGTCTGTCCATGCAACGCAAGGCATGCTCTGCCCTCTCACGATGCCTCGAGTTGTCCGCAGTCCTCACACACGCTTCATCCGTCAAGCGTCCCAAATAATCCCAATCCCATCAACCCAAAGTCCCAAGATCCCATGCAAACCATTCCCAACCCATCAAACCAGACAAATGCCCCCACAACCCTCGGGTCGTGGCATGAAAGTAAACCTCGTACAATAAACACAAACAACAAACAACAATGCCCCTCGCCGTGGCAATGCAAAGAAAGCAACGCACGCATGTGTGGGTATAATGCGAGAAGCCAATCGAACGCCCCTAAAACAATGTCCGACACTCTTCGTGTCCACGTTCTTTCCTTCTCTTCTTCCTTCTTCTTTTGTTCAAGAAGCCTTGGGTCGGCCTCTGCCTCGTCGGATCGGCGTTCCGGTCGCGGTGAGGCCCATAGAGACGTTGGATTGTTGCGCCGCAGTCCGGGTAGACCTCCTCTTGACCACCTTGTCGTCCTCCACCTTGGGGATCTTTGCCGGGGCCTTGATGGCTGTCACCGGCTTGGCAACTGCCCTGGTAGGCTTCGGGGCCGCCGTTGTCGCAATAGTCTTTGTAGACTTGGTAGCCCGAGTCCGAGAAACCGGAGCCGGCAGCTTCGACTTGGGCGCAGTCTTGGGCGCAGCCTTTGGTGCCGTCTTGACCGCTGGAGGGGCAACGTTGGCTGAAACCGTTGTAGCTGCAATCGCTGGAACTGCCGCCGCGGTGGCTGCCGCACGGGGAGGCCTGCCACGCCTGGGCTTGGGCTTCGGGCTCTCCTTGGGCTCGTCCTTGGTCGCGACCTCTGACTTGGTCTCGCTCTTGTCCTCGGTCTTGTCGCCAAAGACATCATCCTTTTCGTCTGCTTGAGCTCCAGCAATCTCATCCTCATCATCGTCCTCCACAACAGGGGCAGCTTCGCTGTATTGGGCGAGCGTCTCAGCCCAGCGGACGTTTCTACCGCCTGCCTTGCTGGTCGCTGAGGCTGCGCGAGCCGCCTTTGCGTCGACCACCTCCTTTCGCTCCTTCCACTTTTGACCCATGGGGTCGGCCGCGAACCGCTCGAGAACCTCCTCTGGCCAGGCAGCGTTGCCCTTGTTGGCGCGGGTGTTAGCGCGCGTCAGCGAGGCCAGGTCCTTCTCGCCATTGCGTACGGCGCGGGCGTTGACTGGAAGGGGCGTCGGCGGAGCCACGGGCTTCCTGTCGCGGAGACCGCGGCGACGCTTCGGAGATGGCTCGGCTGCTTTCTCGCCCTCGCCCTCAGCAGGCCTGTTCTCGGGAAGTTCCTCGTCGCCAGGTCCATCGTCGAGCTTGCGCTTGCCCGCCCTGGCCTTGACGGGGCTGGGGCTGTTGGTATCAAGCTGGCCGAGGGGAGTGCGGCCGGCCCTCGAACGCGAGACAGAGGCCCTGACGGGGGTCTCTACCTGCTCAGGGATCCTGGACACTGCTCGGATAGGCGTGCCTGCAGCCTTGGGCTTGTGAGCCGACATGACAGCATGTTGGAGAGGTGTCGAGGTCGAGTTGACAGGAGGCTGAATTGGCGTGGAAGCCGGAATGTTGGCGTGCTGCAGACCGATATGATCAGGCGTCCTGGGGCCTGCCGCGGCAGAGCCTGGAGCTGGGGACACGGCGCCCTTGGACTTGCCGGCCTGATGTTTAATCATGAACCGAAGCAAGTAGTTGCGGTCCTCGTTCTGGATCGGAGTCTCTTGTTGCCTGTTGTGGGCGTCTTGCTGCTCCACTTGTTGGGCCTCAGCCTCAGTAGGGTCATTCACCTCATCGACCTGGAACGTGAACTGAACATCATCCTCAGCGTGGGAAGCGTTGTCTTTCATGATGTCCTCGGGTCCCATGGATCCCCTGAAGCGAACAAGAAACTGCTGGCCTCGCTGCGCAGATCCACCTGAAGGGACTGTGGCAGGCTGACTACACGGGTTGTGCTCCTGAGCAGTCGGTGTTTGGGGGGCCTCTCCTGTACGACGAGTTGCACTGGGCGTGGGGGCAATGGGAGACCAATGAGCAGACATGTCCTGGTCAATCTCGAATGCACCGACTGGTGACGACTCGGGGCGAGGAGTGGTCGCGGCTGTCTGCTGAATGGGAGCAGGTGTACGCGCAATAGGAGACCAGTGAGCAGACGTATCGTGGTCGACTTCGAAGGTGCCGACAGGAGATGATTGAGGGCGGGGAGTAGTGGTGGCAGCCAGTTGAGTACCGGGGGTAGCAGCAAGCGGGGACCAGTGGGCAGAAATGTCCTCGTCGACCTCGAATGCACCGACTGGCGACGACTCGGGGCGAGGAGTGGTCGCGGTAGTCCAGGCGGGCTGTGCCGGAATCGTAGGGTTCATCTCTTGGTGACGCTTGGGCATGACCGAAGCGAAGATGTCGGACTGCGTATGAAGGTCGACGTCGACAATGTCGTGCTCGTTCTCGCGGCTGGGGGTTTGGGGTGTTTCCTCGTGGCTGACTTGGATGGTCGGGGTCGTCTCGGTGGCAGGCGCGGGGCCAATAGGAGTGACTTGGACCTCCTCGATGGGCTCGAAAACAGGTTCGGCAATCTGGGCCTCCTCAGTAGGCTCGGGGACAGCTTCAGTGACCGGTGTCTCTTCGTTGACAGGCTCGTGAATAGGTTGGGTGATCTGGGTCTCCTCAACAGCCTCGGGGCCAGCTTGGGTGTCTTGTTGCGCCTCCGTCTCCTCGTCGCAGTTGGGCATGGTAGAGTCGCAAGCCTCCTCTTCGTCGATGCGGTCGGCAACGGGATGGGGCATAGCAGCAGCCTTGTCCAGCTTCTCCAGACGGCTAGCCTCGGAAGTATGCTCCGCGGTCGAGGCGATGAACATCTCCATCACGATGCTGCCGTCGCAGTCCTCCTCGACGACGCTGAGCGCCAGCATGTCCCTGCGGTAGACGAGATCGCGTGCCTTCTCGGCGGGCATGTTGCCGGGGAATTGGAGGAGGTATTGGACGTCGGGGTCGGTCTTGTGGGCTCGGATCCAGTTGCGCTCGTGGCCGTTGATGAGGCGCTTGGTGGCTGCTGTGTGAACGGGGGAAGCTTGGAGGAGGTGGTCGCGGATAGCAGCTGTCATGTACAAAGTTAGAGAAGCCGGCAAAGGCGGAGTGATAGACCTACCCTTGGCATCCCACAGATCCAGGTCCAGGTCCTCGTGGAACTCTTCAAACTCGGCAACCTCGTTGTCCTCGACCTTTGGCGACTCGAGCATAGCTCTCTTGCGGGGCGATCGGTGAACGGAGACCATTCGCGAGGCAAGCTGGAACGCCTCCAGCTGCGTCTGATTCGTAAGACCCGTGATCAGGGCGGAAGCTTCCCTGACGGGGTCGCGCCTGGCGTGGCGGTTCTTGACGCGCTTCGCCCTGATCTTGAAGGTCTTCCTGGTGGCGGCGCCGAAGACAACAGAGGCGGCCGAGAAGTCAAAGTCGGCGGCGGAGTGGGCAGAGGCGTCAAAGACGCCGACGAGGTCGGGGCGCCGGAGCGCAGGGCAGGGCAGCTCGGGGGCGTTGCCCTGGGGGTCGTCCTTTGCGACGAGCGCGGGGCTTGCCGCTCGCGAGTCGGGCGCGAGGGCGGCGCCGGGGAGGTTTGTTGGCGGCGAAGCCGCGGCGGAGATGTCTCCTGTTGGATCCATTTTGGATCTGCGAGGAGATTTGTTGGTTAATTGTTTTGTATCGAAAAGGGGCGGTCTTTCGGGGTACCGAGTTCGCGATGGGTGGTGTGGTGTAGTACCTCGCTGAAGTCTCGCGTGGGAGCTTCTTTTGTTTACTTTTACCAAGGCGGCCAATCGTTTCCTACCGAGAAGGCGCTAGTCTACTTTGGGCTAAATGACCCTGGCTCCCGAATCCTGGTGGGGCAGGAACCTCGACGCGCGATATGGTCTGTGCTCACGCGGCGAATTTGAAGGCCGTCGAGAGGCGGCAAGAGGGACGGCGAGAAGGTGACAATCCGGTGGTATCTTCTGGAGGAACCTGGAAAATCAGTGTAAACGGCTCGCTACGAGTATTCTAAGGCAAGACGGCGGAAGTGGTTTGCGGAAATGCGATCTGAAGATAAGTGGGAAACACCCTAAGAAGTAAGGTTGTCTCGTCGATCGACGCGACAGGTGCATCGTCAATCGACAGAGGAGGTCAGTCAACAGATCGGGTCAATACACAGGAGAAGTCAGGTCACAGAAGAGGCTAGCCGACAGAAAAGTTCATTCAGAGAGAACTAGCACTTTTGAAGAGACGACAGATCCCCAAGAGTGTCTCTATCAAACCGTTGTCCCGCCTCGATGGTCCGCAATCCTTAAAGCGGCGTCACTCCCCAATGTCCAACCGCTTTTCCCCGTCCTCACTCACGTGACTCCAAATTTTCGGCATCGCGTCCCAATGTCAATCAGTCCGGCCATCCCATCACGACAATCAGGCGATAGCTCCCCCACGACGACAGCATCACCGCCGCCACCACCCTACACACCATTCTCTCGGGCAGGCCTCGATAACATCCACACCACCTCTCCCACGACCGGCCTCACAGCCCCGACCACCAGACCACCATGCCTCCCAAGCCGATGCGCCTGCCCCCAGTGCCCTTCCTCAAGGTCAAGGACACCAGCGTCACCAACAAGAACCCCTGCGTCCCCGTCATGACCTCCGTCCTGGGTAAGACCCATCCCTAAACAATCACTCCTCAAATACTCCTCTCACACACCCTCCACAGCATGCTGGGCCTCCGCCGGCTTCAGCACCACAGGCTGCGCCGCCCTCGAAAACGCCCTCCGCCAATGCATGGACTCGCCCCCTCCAGCCAAGGCCACAAAGTCGACCATCAACTATCACCTGACGAGAATGTACGACCGCGTCATCCCCAACGCCAAGCCAAAGAGTCGCGTCAAGTTCTGAGCACGTCGAGGGAAGGGGAGAACAAGGGGCTGGCAGAGACTGGCCAGAGAAACCGTTGCAGGAAAGCAAAATACTCCATGGCGGATGAACCGTGGACGGATGAGACGATTATTAGCGGGTTGATCTCTTCCATACCCTGCATGTACCATAAACCAGTCATGGGCGGCGTTGGCAGGCACATCGAACGAGCTGTATATTATTGTTGGACCTATCGCGCCAGACACCACAGCACACACCATGCCATGCGGACGAGCATATCTTCGAGTCACGGCCAGGTTGTGCATACTAAACTTATCAAATTTCAAATCTTCATTAGACAGACTTGTGTGGCCCGTCAAGTACATGCACCGATCTAATCTGCTGCGCCAGCCTGTGCATGTCTCCCGCCAACACCCGCTCGTCAGGCAAAAAAACTGTCACGAGAAAGCAGGCTCCAGCCTAGGGTCCCTCTCCCAAACAATCGCGCCATGAAATCTGCTCCCGAGGACCAAGCTCCTTTGGCCGTCATGTCCGACCAGAAAGCAACGTCCCCCATGGTATGGTGAGCGCACGTAGCAAGTAGAAGCAATCATCCCCCAATGCACTCCAATGCAATCCATGAACTGCTGATTACGATTGTACACCGTCCAACCGGCCTGAGCACGGTCTCCCCTCTGCAGCTTGCGATGTTGGTTGCCCCTGGTGGAAACCCACCCTCTTGTGACCCTGACCAAAGTCGTCAATCGTGGCGTCGACAGTATATACTCCGAAACTCCTTGGATGCAAACGGCCCCTCTGGGTATATGAATGTGAAGCATAATGTGTTAAGGTTGAAAAGCCCCTCAAGCGTTGCTGGTCGTGTCGCCCACGCAGAACAGCTCGATCTCGCCAACGCCGCCGGCGTAGACGTTCCGGGCGCCCTCGCGCCACTCGAGGAAGGCGATCTGAATGTCGTCGTCGCTCTCAATGGTGACAAAGTCGCCGTCCTCGTCCCGGTAGCGCAACTTCAGCACTCCCTTACTGATGCTGCTAGTGGTGAACCGGGCGAGCTTTGCGTCGATCCTGTCGATCAAGGACTGGTAGGTGATGTTGAAGGCCACCACCAGAGTCACGTAGTTGCCGCTATCAACGCAGTTAACCTTGACCTTCAGCTGGGTCGGCAGGGGCATATCAGGACTCGTCAGAGAGTTCATCTGGTTGCCTGTACCCAGGGGCGGCGACACCCTGCGGCCGGCAGCGGCCGTCGCGTCGATGCTCAGGCTGCGCTCGCTCGGGTGCCCCTGGGGTGTGCCGTGGCGCGGGTAGATGGGCTGGGCGGGGAAGTGCGCCATCGTGCCGCCGTAGCTACCAGAAGACTGGTGCCCGTATTGTCGCTCGCGCTGAGTGCCAGGACTCTGCGTGTTTGACCGCACTGGAAGCTCATTCAGCCTGGGTGACCCAGTCTGCGACCTGGGAATATTGTTGTCGTGATGCAAGTGGGTAGGAATACCCGGAACAGCAGGAATATTGGGCACGGAGGGGTTGCGTCTCGTGCCAGGCAGGGGATGAATGTCTGGGGTACTGTAAGACCTACTCCTCTGTTGCTGCGCGGCGCTCTGGCTGTTGGAAGCCATTGCCGGCAGCGACGGTCCCCGAGGATTTCTCCCGTTTACGCCATACGGATTGGGCGACGACCCGTCGCGAGAAGGCGCGCGAGGCATGGCCGGTGCCGTGTATCGGTTCTGGTCCTCCCAGCCGGGTTGGGGGGTGCCGGTCTTGGGGAAGGGGTACCCCGACGACATGAAATTGCTCGCCGTGCTCGTCCTGGAGGAGGCCGGCGACTCGGCGATCGGAGAGAAGTACGAATCGCCGCCTCGGAAGCTGGGCGAGGACTGGCCGGGTAGCAGCTGTGTCTGCACGTTCAGAGGCGGAGGCGGGAGCGGGAACCTCGGGGGAGGCGCCCGGACCATACCCGCGAGCGAGTGCGTACTGTCGTTTGTGGCCGACCGTTGGCGAAGACTGGAGCTGGACGCGTTCCGGGGCAGCCTTTGAGAAGACACGGGCGGGGGGAACTGGGCGGGCGCAGATGTCGGGCCCAGGTCGTCTTCATCCTCCTCATCTTGTTGGCTGAGGTACGGGTTCTCCAGGTTTCCGCCGTGCTCCCGAGTCCAGGCAAAGTCAGGTGGCGGCACATCGGGACTTGACGTCTTGGGAGTGTTCTCCTTGCGCTGTGTCTCGAGGCCCACGGCCCACTTCTTGAGAGTTTCCTCGTTGGTGAACTTGATCATGAAGTTCTCAACACCTGGATCGCCCTTCCACCAGATTTGCACACTATATGAGCCTAAAGGGGGTCAGCAGAGTGTTGGGGCTTGGCAGGAAAGGTGTACAGACCAGGCTTGGACAGTGAGACGACATCGGTGACATTGGTCATGAAGATGCGGCCCTTGAGCTGAAGTCGGGCATTCTTATTCCTCGTCTTGGGGCCCATGGAGCGCGTCTTGTCCTTCTTGTCCTTACTCTTGTTCGGGTTGACCTCCTTGCAGCAGAGAAGGATGCATTCGAAGAGATAGATCTCGTACTGTGGTCGTTGTCAGCAAAAGAGGGCGAAGTTGGGTGGCTGTTGACACTTACGTCCTTCTCTTGGTCTGTCTTCCCTGTCACCACAGTGTAGCATCCGTGTTGGATCAGTTTGCCGAATTGTTCCACCTTATGGTTCTTCCAGTCGTCGACACGGACTTTGAGGTCTTCCAGGGCCTCGTCCAGGAGATCGCGGTTGACTTCTTCGTTTGCCTTCTTGAGGACACGTTCAGCGGCCGCGATGCCTGCAGCGAGTTCGGCCTTGGTGTCCTCATCCTCACTCTTCTTCATGAGATCCTAGAAACCTGTCAGCATGGGGAAGCAGATGGGCCTGAAGTGTTACTGACCTTGAGGAGCAGAGGGTACTTGACGAGACGCTGCATTGGCTTGAGGAGGAAGCCGTCCAGTGTGTTGAAGTCGCAGGCGACTGGGTGAGACGCTGTCTTGATCTGTTCAAACACCTGACTGGCCACCTGAGCTGCCTTGCGCTGGTTCGCGATGAAAGGACGGTAAATGTCGAATGCCTCTTCATAGGCGACAAAGGGAGCGCCCCAGCGCTGCTGGCTTGACGGCATGGAGTTTGTTGTCTCGACCCGAATCAGCAGCCTCCTCTGGAAGTCAAGAATGGCGTTGATGTTGAGGAAGATCTGGTGAATGGTGTCGCCTGCGATAATTCCCTTTGTTTCGAGCCCGCTCTTCAGGTCGTGGAGGTTTTCGAGATCCTGCACATACTTGCGCTCCGTGTCGACCAGCTCCTTTACGATGTGGTCGCGATAGCTCAGCTTTGAGCCAGGCTCTGCTGTCGGCTCGTCTTCGGGGTAGGGCTGGCGCTGCAGCAGGAGGCCACGCTGCTCGGCAAGATCAAGCACGTAGTTGACGACTTGAGTGACCTGGATCACGGTTAGGCGGGGCACACAGAAGAGGCCTAGGCTCTAATAGTGACATACCTTCACAAACCCGGTTGTGTCGTTGCCGAGAACGTCAATGATGACAAAGCAGTCGGCGGAGGGGATGTTAAGATCTCGGAGGCATGCCTGGATGAACTTGAAGAGGGCCAGCTTGGCCTTTTTGCTCTCTGACGCGTTGTCGTCGACCTTGAGGGGTTCTTCCGGCTGGAGGGCGTTGTAAATGTCCAGCAGTGGGTATCCTGCCCTGAAAAGGCCCCAGAGCGACTCGACCGGGTCGTTAGGGTCTAGTTGTTGAAGCTGCTCGTCGAAACCGGGCACCAGGGCAAGTCTTGCCTTGAGCGACACACACAGGTGGTATAGAGATCGGGAGGCGTCGGCTTTTTGATTGATGATGTTGGCCGTGGCCATGACGGGGCCGCCATTTTGGAGGGGCACAACTGTGGAGGCCAGCGACGCCAAGGATGCCGATGAGCCTGTGTAGGCGGTCGAGCCAGACAGTTGACTGGCTCGGGGTGTGATGCTCATGGTACCGGAAAGGTCGCCGATACCGTTCGCTGATGGGAATATCGGAGTGGTGTTTGTTCTCGAAAGGGAAATGGGAGCATGAGCCATGTTGTCCTACGCCATTCGTCGGCCGTGCGGTCGCATTCGCAGGTTGGAAGCAGGGTCCGCGGTTGCAGGGCGGGCCTTTCGAAGAGAACGAAAGGGGCCTTTAGGTTTTGACGGGCGGGGGAAGTAATGAATCGATCGCTGACGGTGGGCGGATCCAGTCGAGTGAAGGCGATCGGTCGGTCGGTCGGGTTGGGCAACTGACTGGCCTCAGGGGGAGTGAAGATCGCGGCGGCGAGAACAGGAGGGTGTTCTGCAGGAGCACAAGGCGTAGGCGCGCAACGTCAGGGTCGTTGTGGCGTCTGGTGGGCGGTTGACGAAGCCTCGTGCGACGTGCTTGCAGTCGTTGGGTTGGCTGGTCGGGGGTAGTGCCACGTTCTTGCCGGACCCCTCTCTTGCTGTTTCCGCGCTTCCCAGGTCAGGTGGCGGTGTCGCAGATCGCGCTTTGTTGAACCGGTCGGAAAAGAAGAAAGGCGAGTTGTTTGTCGCCGATGCTAAAATCAACGGCAGAGGCTGGGTGTTGTTGGTGATTGCCTCTTCCCGGGGGAGAGATGCAGCTGGTCGGTCAAGTCGGGGTGGGCGGGTTGAGGTGTCAGGTGGAAAAAGCGTTGGACTGGAGAAGGGGGCGGGCGGCGGCCGACAGTCGGTGGCTCGAACGAAGAAGGAGGGGGGGCCAGGGCCTAGGGGGGCGGCTTGAGAGAGTGGAGGGAGGGAGGCTGGTTTGCGCCAGTCAGAGGCCAGCCAGGGATGTCCCGTCCCCCCCAGTGTTGGTACATAGGTACTTGGGTAGCGTAGCGTATGGCCCGCGTGAGCCCAGGCGGCGGGCGGACAGGTGGTGGATGGTGCCTCGAGCGTGGGCGTCAAGGGGCCCGGGAACTCAAATCATCTTGGGAAAAGAAGATCGTCAAGGTTTCGCAGTCTTTTTGTGGATATCGAGCCGTTCAAGGCTGGATGTACATGCAGGCCATCTCTGGACCAGCGGGATAATGTCCGGCCTGGAGAGATGAGTTGATGGTAGTGGCATGCAGAGGCTGCTGCAGGTCGCCGGCGGGTGCAGTGCAGTCCATGATTCGGGTTTGCGCTGGGCTCCAGCTGTGGACTGCTAGCTGAACAGATCGCGCCAAACTGAAGGGCCAAAGTTGGTCGCTGTGACTCGTGGCCCGACTCTGACAGGGTGGTACATCGAGTCGCCTTGCCCGAAGCAGTCACCACCTTGGTGAAGTTCGGCCCACCTGTCACGAAATCGCGAACCCTCCATCCGTCCAGTCCCTCAAAAGGGGCTCTTCAGGTTGCACTCGCACTCTGGTTTGCTGTACGGACCATGTCTGGCGGCCGGGTTCTGAAATTGGACCCTTTCCCAGACCCTTGAAGGGGGGAGAGCATCCGCTGCCCGCTGGGCAGCAACCCACGGTATCACCGTGTCCGCTACCGTGGTCCCCATCGGCGCCCGATATTGCGCGCAACTTGAACGGGGTGCCTCTGGTGTCCACTGGCACAGTCCAGCCGGTGGCTTCCACAGCCACGAGCCCACGGCCACGCCCACGACAAGGACGTCTTGTCAGCCCGTGCGATGCATCGTGGGGCCGCCGGCAGTGGATGGATGGTTGACCAGGGTATGGGAGAGTTTCTTACTCGTAACGCACCTAGGGTTTGGGGGGGCCGCATTCCAGATGCGCGCGATAAGAAGGACATCGCGGTGCCCTGTACAAAATGACGCGGAACAGGCAACGTTCTAGCGCGTTTCAACTCCTCGGAAGCTGGGCAGGGACCCAAACCGAGCCAAGTGACGGGATTGTGAAGGTGTCTGCCAGACTGGCTGAAGAATGCTTGTCAAGCTGAGCACAAGACGGTGATGGAGACGAGAGAATAGAACCATTCCAGTGCTGCTATTGTCAAGCGGATAATGGGTCTCTATCTGGAATGAATAGAAGCTGACGGACGCCTCCCGACGCGAATGTTGCTGAGCTGGGGCCAGGCAATCAATCCCAGGTTATCTGCCTGTTTCATGATCCCGCTGGCCCATCCAAGCTCCCCCAACACCCATCAAACACACACTGACTGCCCAGGCGGGGGAGAAAGCTTCGTGCTCTCTGTGACGCTGTCCAAAAAGGAAGGCTCACCCACGGACTTTTCTTCGTCTGACGCACCGGCCACGCCCGGATGTACAAGTTTGTCCGACAGAGACACGGCGCCTACTGGAAATGGAGTCCAATTTCCAAGAATCATCCCCCAAAGTCACCAAAAAGAGATGTCAACCCAGGGGTAGTGAGCCGGGGTCGCCAAACTCCAAGGCGGGAGATGGATGGGCTTGGCAGTTTGGTTGTGTTGAAACGACACCAAATCATGCAGAGGACTACTGTCGATGTGTGCATGATGGACCAGTCTCGGCACGAGAGTCACCGTGACAGATCACCGGCCCATCATCCACGGCCTGCGACGGGAGCAGCAGGACATGGAACTGAATGGTGGGAGCTGCCTACTGCCTGCCGCCTGCCTAGGTACATGTAGGTTCGAGAGCCCGCTGCGGGCAGTCACCATGACACTCGTCGGCAGGCGACACGGTGCAACATGACCTTCGCTTGCAACGGCTCCTCATTGATAGAACCATGATGGCGACGCGGTGGCAGTGCCCGCCGGAAGACGGTGCTGTGCGACTCGGAGTAGCGGGCTGATGCAGAGAACGACGGGATGCAACGCTCTGTATTACGTGCAGTCCCCTCCGCCGCACTGGACAAACACGGGCCTGGCCTCGATCAAGGTGCAGTGAAGCCGTTGCCGGGACTCGCCTATGGGCTTTTGCATTGGTCAGTCCGCTGTTGTCGAGGCCCAAACATGCAGGTTTCCGTGTTTCCCGAGGCCAGGCCCAGTGTCCAGCTGATGCATTTATTGTGATGTTAGGTACCTCGTTGGCGTGCTTGCACCAGAAAGATACCTGGTCATCGGAATCGTAAAACGTCCGGGTCCATGCCCGAATTGTTGTTCTGCTCCTCAGCTGAGCGCAGCTGCCGGCCCCCGGCAACTTCCACAACGTCCCGCGGCGGCTTACGACCCCACTCCCGCATCACCCGCCGCCCGGCCATCCAACCCCAGCCCGTCAGTCACCGTCAGTCAGCTCCCGTCCAGTCCAGCCCCGTCCGTCGACCCTGCCCTGCCTGCCGCCTGCAGCCAACCTGCTCGTAGATGGATCTAACCACCAACCAGTTCTCAGTTCAGGACCGTGCTCCTCCTCTGCTCACATCACTTGACATCCCACCCACAACAAGAGACAGACACCCGACCGACACCTCTAATTTCACCAGTGATACCCTCTTCGCATCCTCCATACTTCCAGCTACATTCCCACCTACCTACCCTAGGCACCATACAAAGCCTCGATCTCCATCTACACCCCCCGTGCCGCCTACATCACCAACAACACCCTAGGCGGCCCCCCCCCCGCAGCCTTCCGAACCATCGAGACGGCCGCCATCGTCGCATCGCAACCCACGCCTCTATACTCCCCTCGTCTCGGTTGATCGACCGCCACGACATCGCTTTTAGGCCACCCAACCCCTCGACCCATGGCCGCGTCGCGTGGCCTCTCTACCTACCCAAACACACTCCTCACGCCCGAAGCTCGTCTTTAGAACATGCAGTATCCAACATCCCAGCCCGACGAGGGCTACTCCGAAGATCCCCTCAACCCTTCCATCATGGCTACAAGCGCCTCGTCCATCACGGCCCCCGCCAAGCTCGACGACGTTCCGGCCTGGCTCGCGAAGATTCTCCCATATCTACCAGTCTCCGCCAGAAAGGAAATCGCCGTGGCGCTGCTCGACAACCTCCCGACATCGGTCGTCGCCGAGATCGCAGAGCGCGTGCACCCTCGCCTCTACATCGACTTCATCCAGTACCTACCCCAGGAAGTGTGTCTTAAGATCCTCGGCTACCTGGACCCCGTCTCGCTGCTGAGCGTCGCACGCTCTTGCCGCGGCTGGTACAGCCTCGCCGTCGACCGCAAGCTCTGGGAGAAGCTGTACCATATGGAGGGCTGGCGGGCTGTCTACCCCGAGATCCAAGCCCGAGAGGATATGAAGAACTCTGGCGTCAGCTCTCAACATCGCGTCGTGGCTGCCGAAGACGGTCACGCTCGTAAGAAGAGAGCCATCTCGGAGGACGACGACCTGGAGATGACCGACGCCGACCGCTCGTCGAGACCCGAGGATGGCGCAGCTGGGAGCAGCCTGTTCGGAAGCCCCATGCTGACAACGCCTCCTGCCCCGATGGCAACGGTGATGGAGATGGACGTGGACGAGTCCGACCCATCTTCGTCTCGGGCACGCACCGGGGACTCCCTTGCGTCGGCCGACGTCAAAGGAAAGGGACGTTCTGTTACAAAAGAGGGCATCTCCATGCCCATCTCGCCACCTGGGGGCAACACGGCCAGCCTCATTAACTCGGAGCTCTGGACGTGGGATGCGCCGAGTCGCAAGTACAGACTTAACTGGAAGTACATCTACACACTGCGGCGCCGCCTCGAATCCAACTGGGAACAAGGGAAATACGTCAACTTCCAACTTCCCCGGCCTGACCACCCCGAAGAGGGCCACCTCGAGTGCATCTACACGCTACAATTTGACTCCAAATTCCTCGTCAGCGGCAGCAGAGACAGGACTATCCGCATCTGGAGCATGGGCAACAGACGTCTCGTTCGACCCCCTTTACGAGGACACGAAGGATCAGTGCTGTGCCTGCAGTTCGATGCCGACCCAGAAGAGGATTTGGTCGTGTCGGGGAGTAGCGACTCCAACGTCATCCTGTGGCGATTCTCAACTGGCGAGATCATCCAGCGGCTCACCAAGGCTCACTCCGAGTCCGTCCTCAACGTCAAGTTTGACAGGCGCATCCTTGTAACGTGTTCCAAAGACAAGTCCATCAAGGTCTTCAACCGGCGACCTCTGAAGTACGGAGAGCCCGGCTACAACGATCCCGAGCTCCTCAACCCGGTTCCCATCCGCGTCCGCGACTACCGCTACAACAACCCTGCGGACGAGCTCCCGCTCCGGCCTGCGTATACGCTGATCGCCCGGCTGGAAGGACACAGCGCCGCCGTCAACGCAGTGCAAATCCACGAAAACGAGATTGTCTCGGCTAGCGGTGACAGGAACATCAAGGTCTGGGATTGGGCTAAGCAGGTTTGCAGCAGGACCGTCCTGGGCCATGGCAAGGGCATCGCGTGTGTCCAGTACGACGGGCGAAGAATTGTTAGCGGCAGTAGCGATAACGAAGTCAAGGTCTTTGACCGATTCACGGGTCTGGAGGTCGCCAGCCTCCGGGCGCACACCAACCTGGTCCGCACCGTCCAGGCCGGGTTTGGAGACCTGCCCTACAGCGAGCACGAGGATAGGGCTGAGGCTCGGAAGATCGACGAGGAGTACTTCAAAGCTCTCGAGAGCGGCGCCATCCCCCAGGACCACAGCAACCACCGCTCACGTCCGCGCAACGCCGGCAGCAGGCGGCCAGAGGATATCACGGCCTTTGGCGCGACGCTGCCCCCGGGCGGTGGCGGCGGCAAATACGCACGTATCATCTCGGGTTCGTACGATCAAAAGATCATCATCTGGAGGCGCGACAAGGACGGCGTATGGGAACCCGCACACCGTCTCCGGCAGGAGGATGCCGCCGAGGCAGCCCAGCACTGGGCAGCGCGGACGGGAACTGTTCCCGCCCCGGCAGCGCCTCAGGGTATCGTCGGTGGTGCAGCGTTCGCCCCGGCGCCCGCCGCAGCTGCAGCATCTGCGGCACCTACAGCAAATGCCAGCCAACCTGCGCCGCAGCAGCAGTCACAGCCGTTGCCCCGACCATCTTTGTCGTCCACGACATCCGCGCCGACACCGTCAACATCTTCGGCCCAGACACCCGGGGGCATCCCTCCACCCATCCCGCCTCGAGCAATGATGGAAGAGCCCAATGTTTCAAGCTTCTCACCCCAGGCTGCTCAGTCTTTCATGGCGTTGATCGACATTGTGGTCCCGCAAGGCCCCAACGCCCTCCAACAGGCCTTGGCTGGATACCCGGCGATGCTCGCCTACCACGCACACATACAAGCCGCCGTCACCCGCGAGACGTCTCCTGTTACGCGCTCACACCTCCGTCAGGTCGTGGCTACCGCACTCCACGCCAACCAGAACGCCCAGAACTCGCAGTCACGCAACCGTCTGGCGTCGATGCAGACGGCCATTGGCCCTATTGTTCCCCCTTCCCTGCCTTCTCTATCCTCCCTACAGGGTTCCGGCTCCTCGATGGCCGGCATGTCTGGAAGCAGCACCGCCGCACAAGGAGGGTCAGGCTCGTCCACGCAGGGCAGCAACCGCGGCTTCGACCCCATAAGGCACGTCGGCGGCCGCGCTGAATCTCCGCGTCCTTACGCCACGCCCGGCAGCTCAAACGCTCAAGTCCCGCCGACCCAACCCAATCACCAGCACCGTTTGGCCGCCCATGCCTCGAATTCTCAGCCTGGGGCGGCGCCACAACTTGCCGGGCACATTCACATCCAGACCTCCAACGTGCCGGGCCCGCAATCCCAAGGTTCTCAATCGGGCTCGAGCACGCCGAACCGCGCACAACAGACGCAAGGCCAGTCCCATGCCCCTACGGCGCCTGTTCAGGCGCATTCTGTTCCCGCACCGGCGCCTCAGGGACAGCAGCCGGCGCAGCAGGCCCAGGGTGCGGCTCCTCAGGGCGGCGCCCAACCCGCGGCACAGCCCCAGGAAGGACAGGTGCCCCATCACCCTCACATTACCAACGCGGACAGCAGTCCGGCTCGGGTGTTCAAACTCCAGTTCGATGCCAGGCGGATTATTTGTTGTAGTCAGACGAGCGTCATTGTCGGATGGGACTTTTGCAACGGCGACCCGGAGCTGGAGCACGTATCGCGTTTCTTCGGGACGGTAGAGTGAGCGAGCGAGCGCTGGATATCTTTTTGGGAATGAAGGCGCCCTGGGGAGGGTCATTTCCCAGGTGGGATTATTTATTATGTGCACTACTGGTCAAGCATTCACCGGGGTGTGCCGCTGAGGCGAGCGGCCGGGTTTAATCATATATACTTCTTGTCGTCGCCAACAACAGTGCGGTAGGGGCTTGCATTTGTGATTTCGTGGCTCGTAAAATTCATGGCCTGCACGGGGGAGCCGTGTCTCTCCAAAACGCCAACGCCAACGCCGTTGCGTGATTATTCCTGGCAGCCTTCTACCTCACGTAGCTGCGACCTCCTTGACCTTTCCGTCCTTGTTGGCCTGCGTAGGCTCCTCGTCGATAAAGTCGGGCACTTCCTCCTGCATGAAGGACGGCAGCGCACCGCCCAGCTCCGGCTCCAGCTCCGCCTCGAGTCCCAGCGCCTCAAGCTCCGCATCAAGCTCCGCCTCATCCACGTCCTCCGGCACATCGTAGCTCCGCGCGAGACTCTCCTGAATATCATTCCCAACATCCATCAAATCCGCCATCTCATCCTGCAGGCGCTCAATCTGGTCAATATCGACCTTGCCGTACTGCTTCTTCAGCTCGCGGTTGGTCGTCTTGAGCGCGTCGACGGTGGCCATTGTGTTTTTGAGGTTATCCTGGAGGGTCTGGGCTTGTTCCATGTTCCAGGCCTGGGACTGGAGCTGGTCGCGCTGGGACTCGAGCATCTTGCGGCGCTGGAGGACTTTGAGGGCTTTGGACTTTATCGCGGACTTTCCGGGCCCGTCGCGCATCTTGCCGAGTTTCTGTTGGTAGGTTTGGAGCTCGGCGTTGACGGAGGCGAGTTTGACGTCGAGAGAGGCGACGCGGTCGTCAAGGCTGGAGATGGCGGAGTTGAGGGTTGGTTTGGGGCCCTTGGGGGCGCCGCCGAAGAGTCGGTTCATGGCGGCTGGTCGGGAGGGGGAGGATATTTGGGTTGTTGATGTGGTGGTGACAGACGACGGTGGTGATGTCTGTTGGTGGTCGCCTGATGACGTCGGCGCGATGGGAAATGGCCGCGCTGTCGAGAGGGCGAGGCAGCCGGTTGGGGGGCTGTGATTGGACGAGAGAAGGCGGGGTGGGAGGTTCGCCGTGCCCCGCCACAAGGCTGCCACGATGTGTTCGGTGAAGCTTGGGAAGGAGCGACTGGGCAGTTAAGTTAGCTACACCAGCAGGTTGTAGAGAATCATTTGGAAATATAGCATAGATCATTTCAGTAGCATGAGCTGATTTGGCTCGTGCACTGGTCACATCTTTCCGTGGCATTTGCTGCCTAGTCATGTTGTGCACCACCCGCCTCGACGGCTTGATTTCTGAAACCCGACGCTATCCATCCAACAACACCTCCTCCATCTTGCCAATATGCTTTCTGAGGAACTCCCGCTCGACCTCTTTTGTTATGAACACGTTCGACGTATACAATTCGGCAGGCTCTCCGGAGAGTTGCGCATCTTCTGTTGGCGTTTCATTCTCTTCCTCAATGGGCGCTTTACCAACAAACGCCTAATTTTTTGACCTCATGCAACAACATGGCGGAAGAAGCCACCAATGCAAAAATCTCGACATACAGGTAAGTCAAGTTCCCTCCGAGCGGTTCAAGTGCTATGAAGTACAAGAATCTTTGCTAATGCAACGGAAGCATGAAGCCAGCCACGCCCATTGCAAACAACTTGGACGAAATCCAGAGCAACATCCTTGATCTACAGAGCTGTGAGAATATGCCCCTAGTTAGCAAACTCAAAAGGACAAGACGATTGCATCGCGGGCGAACGTCAACTGCCGTATCGAGGATGAAGATGGGCATGTTGTCCCTCGCGAGGTCGAGCAGACTTGCCTGCACAACAGCCAAGTCGCCTCCATGAGCACGACAGCAGCAACCAACACCTGAACTTCATTCGTTCTCCGCAGTCTTATCCGTCGCTTCTGCTTGCTGGCCGAGATGTTGAGGTTGGCTGAGCTAGAGCAGCTCCTACTGCAGCATCATATGATGAGCTTCATCATTTGGCACGATACGCAAGCATCACTGGCTAATCTTTTGAACCCCGAGTAGAAAGCTTTCGCACCCACACGCCGCCGTAGCTGACGACCTAAATCTTGGGGCGCCGTTGCTCATCGTGTAGCGTCGGCCAACTGCGATGCCCTCTCGACATGGTCCACGCGGACCCCAGCTCTACAACGCAGTTCACGTCCTGCCTCGGCTCGTACAACGACCTCGCTGTTGGCTTGAATTCAGACGCCATCCGACGCACTTGTCCATCAGTGCTTAGTCCACGAGACCCAAACCCCCGGGCGGGAACGTTTTCTCTCCCACATCCCGGTTTACCGCCCAAGACGACTGTTCATCACCGCTTACTCTACTACCACAAGAGCCGAGTCGATGCCACACACCAGACTGGCATCTAGAATTCGGGTCATGAGGACGGCCAAGAAAAGGGCCGAAATGCCGAGCCCAAGCCCAAATCACAGCACGATCTACATACTGCAACGACGCCCAAGGGAAGCCATCTGATCACGCATCGACTTAGGCTGTACTCCATACACCGCCAACTCCTATCCTTCGCCTATCGATCATGTCGGCTAGGTTTCATAGGGCGCAACGAGGGATCACCTCAAGCCGGACTGCCTGGCCGTCATGTGCGCCGTGAGCAACACCACGTTAGCCCTCCTTGGCCTCCATCACATCTCACATTTGCCCAATCCCTAGGGCCCGACAGATTAGCCGCGCCTACACAGATCACCCGCACACCGTCAGCAGCGATCCTTGCACTCTTGCCGCCAAGCGGCATGTAACCGAGGCGGACGAAACCCCGATCTATCCAAGTTTCTCCCACACCCACACACACCGCCTTCCCCCAGTATTTCAGTCATATCGCCAGAGGACACCATGTCGTGGCGGCAGGGTTGCCATGAGAGCGAACCCCCACGCACGTTGTCGCATGCACGCATGCTAGATTCCGGCCTCTGATCTCCCTGCTGGGCTCTTCGACGGAGAGATCTGCAAAGCATGAGAGAACCTAAACATCAAGCAGCCCGGCCGTGACCGAGAGTGGTGAAGTGCCGGCTGCTGAGACATTAGGAGCGTCGCATCGTGCATTCTTCCGTCGGCGCCTCCTCATCTCAAGTCCCGCTGGTTCGCTAGGTCGGCCGAGTCTTGATGCAGCCCGGACGGCGCGTGACGCATATCTCGTTTCTTTTTCTCCCACCCTGGGAGAGCTTGCACCTTGGAAGGGGTGGATCAGTCGCAGCTTTTCCAACTTCCCCATTCACGTACGATCAGTATGGCGAGCTGCCCCTCCACTCCGCCTTATCGGCCAGGCACGTTCTGGTACTGTTCGCTATCGATGGGCGTGGCAGGCCCCTGCGGCCCGTGGGATGGGCTCGCCGAGTCGGAACGGGAGCGCCGCCTATGGCGACACGCAGGATTCGAGTACCCAGCTGGATTCCTTCGACGGCAAAAGTCGGCCCCAAAAGCCTGCCCAACACGCTGGAGACGACTCCGGTGAGGCGGACTCCCGCGAATGGAGCCGAGACACGACCGTACCATGTCCGTGGGCAGGGTTGGCACAAAGTTCCATCACCCCCTGGTGATGCCATCAGGTCCCTGAGAAGCTTTGGCTTTTCCCAGAGCCATGCCACTGGGATGGGGACAACCGGGCGATGTCGCGCGCCAGGGCTGCGCTGATAGGCCCTGCACCCCTGACGACAACACCGCTGACGCGGTTGTTGCCCAGGGTCAGTCGCCAGGAAGCTTGCCAAGTTGTCAGCTTTGGAGTCTTGGAGCGCCGCAGTCATCACCGCGCAGACGTCTCGTCGGCAAATTGCTTCAAACAGCCAGGAGAAGCGAGGTCCCCGAAGAATGGCGTGCGAGACAAGCTTCTCGGACGCAAGGGATGGGGGAGAAGTGAGGAGGCCGCCTCGTCCCAGCCAGCTGGGAGGGCACCGCCTCTGTTTCTGCGGCATGGACGGAATGTCAGTGCTAGTGGCGCTCCTAGACGACTTGTCAGGGGTTCTGAAGCGGACCTGACTGACTCGCCGTCCGTCCTTCGGGCGGACGGGAACGGCCCTTGACGAGCTAGCACGAGGTCCCAGTGCGGTGGTTTGGGTCGTCTTGTGCACCACAAGCCCGCTGGATGATCCCTGTCGTCCTCCCGCTGCCACGCTTCATGCCCCACGCACAGCACCCTCGGGTTCCGTCCGCGACGCCTCCCCCGTCGTTTCTCCCCCAGGTCCCAAGGCCTGGTAGGTACAAGTACCCAAAAGGAGCAATTCCGTACCAATACGGCGAACGGCGAGTCAGTTCCCAAACCTTTCGTCTGTCGGCAGTCATCTAGGGGCATGTCATCCGGACTTTGCGCAGATTAGCCGTTTCTTGATTATCAAGCGACCGCGGGACGAACGGGCAGAGATATCCAGGGCAGGCAAAGACTGGGCCGACCAACGTTGTCACACTGCGAGCTTCCTTTCCTGGCTCGCAGGAAGCCAGACAAGGCAGGTTGCCGGCTTCGGCACGGCACGTCACTGCCATGGCGGGCACTGCTTGTCGACTCTCGACTCTCCAACGTCCAACAGTCACAGAGGCAGGCAAGGCAGGCAAGGCAGGCCAGGATTTCCGTCGCCTATCCGGGACATCTCTCCTTCCCGTCCTCCGTCAGTGAGCGAATTAAGGGTGGACCGTCACCAACACGCCGCTACCCCCTTGACCATTTTCTTGACCGACTGTGGAGCCCATCCTTCATCGGCCGCTCGATGAAGTATGGAGGGTTTTGCACCCATGTCAGATGCGTGCCTTGGGATCCAATACCATCGCTCCCTGGGGGCAAGAGGCCTGCCTGCAGTCTGCAGATGCCGCCCTGCTGCATCCCGCCAGCCCACTTGGCCGGGATTCTTCATGCAGCCTCGAGGCCTACTTTTCGGTTCAAAAAGAGGGACCGACCTTCACTGCCGCGCCGCCCGCCAGGGGCACACACAGGCAGTACGCCCCCCCCGGCCAGCGAATTTTTCTTTCATCTCTTCAGACGGGGGAGCGGCTTCCGCGACGCTTGTGGTGTCCACGAGCACTCGGGCTTGCACAAGTGCCTGTCCGGTTTCTCCCCGCAAGACGTGGGAGGCGTTTGAGAGGTTCATGCTATCGGCCGAGTGCGCCACAACGGGCGGACGGACGGACGGTCGTACGTTGCCAAGGGACCGAGGGTACCGCACCGGTCAGAAGAATCGACCGGCCATGCAGACAAGACGTCGTCGGATGAGCCGAGGATCTGATGAGGCCGGAGAAACCTGTGTCGATAGGAGATGCATCCTCTCTGTGCATCGAGGCACAGCAGTCACCCCCAGGTTGAGGTCTAACACCAGAGAGGTATAGACGACGTTCCTCCAGCCGGGGGGTTCGCCATGTGGTGCGGCTGGTACGGAAACTGCCGTCCACCCAAACGCCATGGACTGACTCGACCCAGAAGAGGCGCCAATGATTAGGGTGTGGTACCGGATATTGGAAACCTGATGGCAACGATGGCGGCGGCGGTGGCCGTGCATCCCCTGGCCATGGCCATGTTCAGCATTCCGTCTGGCTGGCGACACATTCAATCCCTTGTCGATAGCCTCCGAAGGCGTCAACGCCCCCCGGAGCCTTGAGCGACCCGAGGGTTTGGAGCCCCCGTCGATAGAACCGAGCGGCCACGCGCCGGCCGCCACATTGCCATGTCCCGATGCCATGTGAGCTTCCCCAATCAACACGGCACACCCGATCAAGGTGACATGGCTCGAAACAGAGATGGCCCCAGTGGCCTGTCGATCCGCTCCACCAGACCGTCCGCCGAGTGAAATGAACGTCACTCGTCGACGCTCGTGTTGGTGGTCGGTCGGCGTGTGTGGGTATCAGTCGGAAAAAGGAGAGAAAAAGGGGAAGCGACACCGAAGGGTCGACGATCCGTGTAGGGAGTTGACCGACATATGATCACGGGCCGCCTCGTGGCAGACCGGGCGGCGGCGACGTTCCGGGGACCACCACGCCCCGTCAAGCTCGTTTCATGTCCTGTGGGTGCTTTTTCTTCAGCGTTTGCTGCGGCGCACGGCTCGACATGGCGCGGCGATCGCTGATCACGGGACTTTGACGCGAACCTGGAGCCTTGGGATCGGAGGGCTGTGACGTTGCCGGAACATGCTCAGAGTTGGCAGCCCTGTTTCGATATCGAGATGACTCTGTCCGTACCCGTGTTCGGATGGTCGAGGCAGCGATAGGCGGAAAATCACGCACGGCAAATTTTCTCTCACCGCTGTCCATCTAACCTGCTTCACATAGAGATCATCGACCGCAGCAATGCTCGAGGCCCTCAGGTATACAGTACTGTCCTTGGGTGCGGATTGCGCAAGTGCTAGGCAGGTCATGACACGGGCAATCTCGACTCGAAAGAAAGCGACGAGGTTCATCCATGTCCACACTGCAAAGCTCCCATCTCCGTTCATACCGGCCCGTCTTCTTCGTCTCCACCGGTCATATGTCGTGTCGTCTCGGGAAGCACGACGTTGGACGATGGCCCGTCCCGGCCGTGGTTTTAGCACGAGTCCGCCACGTGCTACGTGGTTTTGCTGACATGGTTTCGAACCTTTGACAAGGCCGTAGCGGGCGGCTATCTGCGAGGAAGGAGAAAAAAAAAAGCAACTGGCCCGCCCCAGCGTCGTGTCATGCCATGTCATGCCGGGCGGGGAGCACCACGCTGTGGCCCTGCGGGCACGTCGGGACTTTGTCGCTAGTCCGACATGAGGCGTGCTCTTGGCAGCGTCGTCGTGGCCGGTACTGCCGCGGGCACCACCACGGGCACCACCAGGGCTGGGCGTCGAGTCGAAGCGGCCTGGTCGAAACAAGCACCGACCTGACCTGCCCGTTTGCTGCGTCTTGCCTATCCTGCAGGATGGCGAGATGAATGATGTGCGAGTCGTGCAGATTATGCGGCCGGGCACGCCATGGCCATGCGGAGGCCCTCACCGGTATGAAATCACGCGTCCGTAACGCCTGCAAACACAAGGACCGGTGTGCGGAGGTTGGACCAGCGGTGGGGGGAACCACCCATGCAAACACGGCCATTCTCTCAACCTTCTGGAAGGTGTCCAGGGGGGTCGGCAGCAGCCCAAAGGTCCCACGGCCGCCCGGAAAGGGAGCCCAGCCCACACACACCAGCTGGCTAGCATGATTCTCCAGTGCTGGAACACCAAGGCATCCAAGTACTTGGACGGCGAGTACCGATGACCCCATCCGGGCCCCCTTTCAGGCCCTGGCGCTGTGGCCTTCCTCAACTGGAGTCTGGAGCGCTGGAGCAATCACCAACCACCGCCGGTCCTCTTTTCCGAGCAGTATGCTTTCGCGCCGGTTGATGTCCCCCCGAGGTGAGAAAGTGCTCAGGAAAAGGCAACGCATGCACGCACATACCCACGCACGTGGCCCACGCAGCTACACCGAGATGTACGGAGCGAAACACCAAGAATCGGCCTGATCTACTCGTCTGCCATGCGCAACCTCGCCCCCTTTTGCCGTTCGTTTCCACCGTGATGAGACGGTCCGCGCCATGCGTGTCGTCTTCGTTCGGTGCTCGGCGCGGGGCGGGATTGCTTAGACATCGAGCCTGCATCCAGCACCATCCTTGCCCGGAGGTCATGTGTTGCTTGGACTGGCCGCGCGCAACGGCATCCCGCGGCTTTGCGCTGCGCATGGCGGAAGAGGCCCATTCCCCTCCTCCAAAACCAGGGAACAACAACATTTCATGACCCAGTCATCGTCTGTGAGGTCCGTCCGGCAGATGACTTCCATTTTGTCCCAGACAGCCAGGGCAAGGCAAGGCACAAGGCCCACGAGCACCGACCGTCCGGGTCCCGACCAGGCCCAGGGGGTTGGCGTCCGTCGTGTGGTCCAGGCGAAAATAGGACTGGCGGCACACGGCCTTGTCGGTTTCGCTTGAGAAGAAGCTAACCTGGAGGTCCCCAGTTAGTGAACAATAGCACGTCTCCCGCCGCCCCCCCGAAATCTCAGGGCTCGTCGAATGACGTTGGGAGGATGGCTCGTCGCCACGGACGGGCGGTCGGTCATGTCTCCCAATGCGAGCGAGCGAAAGCAAGCGCACGCGCCGTTCCTTGTCCTCCCCGCGGTGAAGATCAGGGCCAGCCGCCACGGAGGAGAGGGAGATGACGGGCTTGTTGTGCTGGGTGCCGCACATCATCAGGGCACCGCATGGAGAAAGTTGTCCGACCACCGTCCGTGGCTCTCGCAAGTCTGGGCGAAGGGTGAAGCAGACCATACCCGGACGGTTCTTTGGCAAGGCAAGCAAGCATATGTCATGTCCCCTCGCTCGCGGGGGATGACTGAGAGAGGTGCCTGGCCTGGGGAGAGCGGACTGGACGCCGCACCCCTGGTGTTCGGAGAAGCAACTTGCCCGTCTTCTTCTCTCATCCCTCCCTGGGAGCTCTCACTGTCTCCCCCCCCCTCCCCCCTCCAACCCCCCTGTTCCCGGCCTAACACTCCCCTCTCCCTCCCTGAGCGCTCGCTCGCTGCCCACCCCTCCCCTACCCTGTCTCGGAGTGGCCCCCCCTCCTGTCACTGGCGACTCCCGGAGGCGCACCCCTAGCAGGTACAGGTACACTCAAGCCCCAAGGCCGCCCCGGTGACATCCAGGCTGCCGTATCCCACCGGCTCTTCGGTCGTCGCCCACGCCCACACCCCCCTCCCCTCTCGCTCTCTCTGCCCTCCCCCCCCAAGACGCTGGGAGAGCTAAAAAGCTCGGCACCCAGGGCAATTATCTCCGGGGCGTTTTCCTCTGGAACGGTGGGATCAAATCAAATCAAAGCAATACCCACCTGTCTCGGCTGCCCTCGTCTGTGTGCTTGCTCGCGCTGACAGGCACCACCAGCCCAGTGACTGACTGACTGGGGGGGCCACATATAATAGCACACGCCGCACCCTTGAAGGCCCGTCCGTCTGGGATCTCGGGGCAAGAAACCATCGTCACCCAGGGTTCCTGGTGCTCTTTTTTTTTCTCTCCTTTCCCTCGACGACTCCATACTTAGCTCCGAGACCACCCACCTTTCTGAACGGCAAGGGTCTTTCTTTATTTACAAGACCCCTTTCCTCCTTTCTTTTCCGACCCTCGAAACCCAGCAGCTCTACATACACAGCTTCACACACCACCACCACAACAACCTAGGCTTATACCACACCCATCCAACCTATCGTCTTTACTTATTGGGACCACCGCCATCCCGACGCCACTTACAACCGCCTACCCTCCGTTAAGAAGCTCTGGGCTCCCACTGTTCGGCTGGAAAAGAAGGACCTCCGACTTGCAACTTTCGCCAACGACCTCCCCGCATATCTGCCTTGCACGAACTGTTCCCCCGGCGGACTCGCACCGACATATCGGTTGTACACAGCGTCTGTCTGCCCGAGGCCACCATCCACCACCAATCGTCCATCATGTGCGACTACATCCAGGTACTTTTGCCTCCCCTGCTCTCCAGAGGAGCCAGGCTCCGCAAGTACAACGCACGACGCTGACATGTCCGCCGAAAGAGAGAGTTCCACTGCGGACACTTCCGCTGGATCGTGGCCCGCTGGTGCTCACTGTACCTCAAGACGGAGATGCGGTGTCCCCTGAGCGTCGCCCATTACGAGTATAGGTGAGCATCCCCCCAATTGTTTCTTTGGCCATATTCAGCCTGGCTAACATTTTGCGACAGAGGAGATGAGCAGTGTAGTGAGTAGACGAACGCCAGGGTCTTGCAAAAGACCCCAGCAATAATTGGCAACCGCTAACATGATCCGCCGTAGGCCACTGCAAGCCCCGGGTGATCCAGCCCTGGGATCATCTCATCCAGCGCAACAACAAGCAGACCGTCGGTCTGTAGACGATGCGAAGGGACGACGGGATACCACCTCATCAACCACAACAAACCAACAACACACAACCATCCATCCATGTTACATCCTCGCTTTCGGGTTCATCGGCGTTTTTTATCAGCGGCATTTGCACGGGTTTTGGGACGGCGTCAGGGAAACACATTTTGCAGCGGGCGCAAGTAGCCATCCATCCATCCATCAGTCAAACGGACCATGACGTCCTCGACACCACCAATACCACAGACGGGGAGAGAGAAAGCAACCAGACATTCGAACTTCATCCATCCATTCAACGGGGCCTGGCCGAACTACCCGGGCGACGAAGAAAAGTGCAGTGCGGTGCCGGTCACGGTTACGCTAGGGCCTCGGGACGCTTGCCGACGGCTGCTAGCCAACTGGGCAGCAAGCTGTGACTTTTGACTTTTGGGGGACACCCAGAGGACCTCTTTGGGGTTCTTCAGATCAGACGAAACAACCGGCCCACGACGCTCGAGCATCCGACCCGGCCGGACTCGCACGCAAACCTCACCGGGGAACGTCGGGAGGGTGGGCGGAAGTCCGCCCTAAGACGTTTGCTCTGAACATCTTCGTCGCCTTGCATCACCAGGTGGTGTTCTTCTGCCCAGGCAATGCGGTCATGTCTCTTTTCTCCCTCTCACTTCATCCGGACGAACGCGCAGCGACATGGAGAGGAGGACCGGGATTTTCTGTCTTGTTTCCTCTCTGACTCGTCTTTTTCACATTTTATTATGTTCCCCCCACCGGAGCCGGGGGTTAGGACTGGAGCGGCAAGGACACTCGGATATACTGGACGGGTAGCAGCTTCGCAGCGGCGTTTATCATTTGACATTTTTAAAGAAGACACAAACGAGCCCAACGGCTCTCTGCCACATCCCCCCATCCTTTCGTTTGATGTGACTGCTCCACGTCGGCACTTATTGGCTGCTTCATGCACACCATCTTCTTCGTCGGCCGAACGCGTGGATTGGTGTTGATCTTTTATACGCCCGCCCGCTCGGCGGCACACCGCATCGTTGACGACCGCGGGGCGGGCCCTGGATGGATGGAGACGAAAAATGTATCCTTGGGGGGTTGTTTGCCGCTACTGCCAGTCCGTGGACCGGGAATGGGGAGAAAATGTCGGGCGACGGAGGGGGGGACACCTGATCAAGAGGCTGCATGTGAGGTGCAGCAAGCAAGCAGCCCAGCAAGCAGAATGGATCTGCCATGTCGGTCACCGCCGTCACCGCCTGGGGCCCGTCCCGCCCAGCCTTTCTGCTCGCCCCTCTCCCGTCCTACCAGCGCCTGTCTCTTCGTCCAGGGCCTTGACGAAAAAGAGCCCCGTCAGTGACGAGTACTGGGTTTCTGGGCGCATCATGCACGTATCCGGCCGGCAACGGCGCGGTGCGACGCCAGAGCCAGATCTGTCTGGTCAGGGGGCAATTGGTCAGAACGCAAGGCGAGTATCAGCAGCAGCAACAGCAGACGATGATGCGAGCGCAGAGGTTGCTGGCTCTGTGACCCCTCCTCCAAAGTCCCTCCCCCCCTCAGACGCTTGACCCCCGCCAAACGGCCGCCCTCTCTCCAATCTGCATCTCGAGACAGTCACCCACAGCTCAGCGTCTGCACGGCACGTTGCATAGACACGGTCGAGACCCCAAAGGAAAAAGAGGGTGGGCGAAGACGAAGCAGGAGAACTCATGCTGCCTATTAATTCTTGATCAGTGATCAGTCATAACGCCTCTAGGCCTGAGCCAGCCTCCTCTCCCATCAGTTTCCTCCTCTCCCCTTCCGACTGGGGGGTGCGGCAACCCGCGGGCCGTTGGCGGCTCGGGAAGAAACACAGCTATAATGAGGTCTCTTGACACCCAGTTTTGAGTCTATTTTGTTTGCTCACCGCACAAAAGTCACGAACGAGATTCAACTCGCAGTACGTACTGTGCTTGACGAACTGGCTTCGATCTTGATCTACCACCGGTCCGACGATTCTCGGCGCGGCGCGACCCAGGATGACGCCCTCGGGCATTTCTTCTGGCAAGCCTCACTCACATCCCTCCCCTCCTCCAAGAACTGAGGTGTCATTCACGGCAGCGTCGCCCCCCTCAAACGGTCGTGCAGACCAGCCCTGGAATTGATTTCAGCCCGCCAGTGCCCAGGGCAAAGCCATGAAAGTGACTCGTCAAGTTGTCATGACTCCTACCGGCTACTGCCGTTGCCGTTGCCGCTGTTTGCTGGGGGGCAGGGCTCGCGCCGCCATGTCCCAAGTACGAGTATTCAACAGCAACCGCCACCCACACCCCTCCTCCCCTAAAACGATTGCCCGCAGCGGAGATTCACTGGCCCCCCCTCCTCCCCTAACCCCCCCGGCCATCTTGCAGGTTGGCACGCGGCGCAGCCTCATTGGGACCGGGGCAGGGGGCCAGGGAGTGCCAGTGCGTGATCGAGGATCCCGACCCTCGCTGCCGAAGAAGTGACCTGTCACCTGGACATTCGATAAGCTCACAGGATGGATGGGTGTCAGAAAAGGCAAGGCAAGGCTGAATCGTCCGTCTCGCAACCCCTCCCTTTCTGGTCTTCGCTTCCAATGTCGGCAACATATTCTGACTCGTCCTGTCTTGGAGATACGTAGATGCCCAGCTGTACAGGCCGGAGTCTCTGTACAAGGTGCAATCTCAGTGCGACGAGTGCAGGCGTGCAAATCCCGCGCAGCGTCGCAGTCTGGCAGGGCCGCGGGCGCGCAAAGGCATGAAGGAGCATCTCATGCTCGCGGTAGCCTGCATGAGGTCTCGGCGATGTCGCCCTCCGTCCCAACCTCGTCCTTCCTTGACCGACCGGCCTCATAGTCGCCCGGCCGACGAGTAAAGCCGTGTCCGTGTCAGGTGTCACCCATGCTGCCATCCATCCGTCTGATGTGCACCAAGTTTGCACAGCTAAAAAGCCAAACCAAACGGCGTGCTGTGCTGTGCAACCCCAGACTCGAACCGGCGCTTCTTTTCCCGCGTGTTCGCGACGCCTCTGGCTTGGGGGCAGACGCTCGGCAGTTCGTTCTGCCCGCTCCATTTGCACGGCGACGTCGCAGCGGTGTGTGTGCGTGAGCGTGCAGGGCCCCTGCCTGTCAACCGCGTGAGGGGGCGCATGAACCGTTCCCTCGTGGTGATCGGCAAGGGGGCTTCAACTGGAGGCAAGCCCTGGAGCTATGAACAGGGTCTTGGACTTGCTTGCTGCCTGGGCGAGGACAGGAGGAGAGGCCCGGGGCCTTTGTTTACAATACTCGTACAGCTTGCAAGACAACGCAGATTGCCCGAACACGAGGCGAGAGCAGAGCAAGCTTGGTACATCCCGGCTCAGGCAAATCTTCTAGTCCGCCTCACCTACCATGCGCCGAGGGTTCATCTCCAGCGGTCGCTGACATTATTACTCAACTCGAACCTACACTGTTGCGGCACAGGCCGACGCTCAGACGAATCGAATGGATGACAATGTTACATTCCCTCTCGGCGTTGCTCACGTCACGATTCCGCTCGAGTCATGCCGAGTTGGAGTCGCTCAACTGCTGCCCTGCCATTGAGAAACCCTGCCGAAGCCCCGTAGAATCGTTCCATCTCTCGGCAGCGTCGGAGATGTGGTGGGATGGGATACTGTGTGGGAGCTTTCGGCCGCGGACGCTCCTCCGCCCTCTTCGAGCGACTCAGCGACTCGAGCTTCCCTCCTCGCTCTACCTTATTCTTAGCATCGTGCGGGGCAGCTGTCACCCGGTTCATGGCTGCCGCACTCAAACGCGGCACCCCCCTCTTGGCTTTAACTGTCGGCCCATCCACGTTGCAAGCAAAGGGGGTGGATTGTGTTTTGGGTTGCAATGCCCCCCTCTGGATGAAGCTGTGCCCTTGTCGAGCAATGCTTGTCTTGCTGGGATCACGGAGGGTTTCCAGTTGGCAAAGCCCAGCAGGATTCATCCATTCATTCTTCCATTCATTCAACCTGGGGCATGCTTCCTCGGGGCCAGGGGCTGTCCTCATCCCCAGACCCCTGCAGCATCCACGCAGGCAGCGGAGCTCATGTGACGGGCGAGACGGCGATCCCGGGCGGGAGAGACAATCAATCCCCAGCTTAATAGAGTGCTCACGGTGGACTCGAAGTGGACGATCCGGGATCCAGCAAGCGCCCGACTTGTCCAGGGGAGCTGTGGCGGGTTGGGCATCAACGGACACTGGAGGAGGACCCTCCATTTCCTGGCGAAAACGACGACGCAATCACGGAGAATGCCATGCCAGTCAGAAAGCCGGTCGGTCCGCCCTAGCGCAGGGGCAGAACTGCTACCCTCGAGTCATGACCTGGCGCGGCCGTGACCACTGGATGGCCTTTTTTCCGACGTCGTGTTGTTGGTGTTCAGAGTGCGTGCCATGCCGGCTGGGTTTGGTTTGATGCAAGGCACCGCTACGACGTACCGTTGAGGACGGAGGGAAGTAGAAGTACATGGGCGGGATGTTCACAACAGGGCGGCGACGACGACGACCAACTCCCGAGTCCAACTCGCCCCCATGCTTGCCTGGCTGGGCATGACATGGTAGACACGGAGCATCGGCAACCATAACACACCTTTACGAGTATCCATTCACCAGGTCAATGAATGGAGAGTCGGCGGGCGGGACAACCAACAGTTCACCCCGGCCATATGCTGGGCAGAACCGACAGCCCGGTACCCCTTGGCCAAAAGGCGCTTTCCAACGCGTCTGATTCGGGCATCGTAGGCCGAACGTATCTGTGATTGATCCGACACTCCCCCCCGTGACGTGACGAGCTCCTCTCCCTCGCGTCAAACGACGGATGCAGAAAAGGAAAAGAGCACATGGCCAACTACCAACTGCCACCCCTTCTATCCTCTTGGCAAAAAAAGGCCATGAATCAGAAGTACAGTACATCCATCGGACAAACCCCCCCCTTACGGGCTGGCCGGCGGATCTGCGACCTCTGATTCCAGTGCACCCATCTCCGAATGCCTTCTTGTTACACACACCCCGATTCCCCCCTTTTTCTGTAATATCTGACAGACTTTCCCTCCGACCACCCATCCTTCATCACCCCCAGCGTCACAGTCGCCACTTCTGATCCTCGATCTCGCACTCCCGGCCCAGACACCGCAATCGATGGTTCCTGATTCGGACGCTCCCCTCTGACATGTCATATTCCGCCAGTGGGGGTGAACCATCGCACCCAGGCACCCTGGGGTTTTCGACTGTTTTTACCGTTCACTAATCAAGCCTTCTTCTTGATCGCCGTTCCTGCGGCGACCTGTTGTCCTGCGTCGGCGGACTGGCCTGCGTCGGCCTTGTCATTCCCGGCCACTAGCCTCCCATCAGGCAACGCCCTCTCCGTCGCCCTAACGCGCGCAAGCACAAAGGGATACGCCGCATCGCTTCCGACGCATGTGGTCATCAGGAACACGGCAAACGGATGGGTAAAGTACCCGTGTGCTTCAGGCCAATACCACCAGAGAAGCGCTGACGACCCAACCCATCCCACGACGGTTCCGAGCGCTCTGGATAGCCTGCGACAAGGGGGTACGTGTCAGCGAGCAAACACAATCCAAAGACGGGAAGAGAACACCGCAACTCACCAGATACCGTAGCTTGTTCCGCCAGAGTGCCCTCTCGTCAGCAACATAGCGATACACCCAGGCCCAACAGCCAACTGCGCGACCCCAGCCGTCCAGAAAGCCAGTTCCGTGCAATCGACCCCCTCGATGCCCTGCCAGAGCTTGCCCGTCTTGTCGCCCATGCCGCGTCCCGGGACTTCGAGCCACCAGCTCGCAATCGCCCAGTTCCCCGCGCACCCAGCCGCGAGCATGACGCCCAGGATCGTCGCATAGTTGCGCGCCACGAGCGGCGAATGCGCCCAGTCGTACTTTGCCGCCCGTATTGTCGTGTAGACGACTGGCACGTCAAGGATGAGCCAGGCCAGGAACCCCAGCTGCTCCAGGGGATGGTCGGCGACAAAGAGGGCGTAGATGATCTCCCATGACACGTTTGCTGCGAGGGCGAGAAGAGGCATGCCCGAAGACTTTGTCGCCAGCGACCGCCGCGCCATGAGGACGTACGTGACGTCCCAGCACAGCACGCCAATCGCCAGTAGTCCGGCCGACGCGGGGACGACCCAGCCGGGTACGTGAGGCGGAGCAATGTCGGTGATGCCCATCTCGTCGTCGGTGATGGATGTGAAGCTGAGGATGATTGATTGACGCAGACGGTGTCCGGAGACGAGTCTTAAATGTCTGCCCATGCTGACGCCAAAAGTCCGAGATGACCGGGCGAAACCCACCTTGCAATGCATGTCAGCCAGCCTATGATCCTTCAAATCTCAGGTTGCCATATAGGGGCGAAGGATTCAGGATTCAGTCTTCATAACAGGCCTCGTCACTCTGGCATCTCCAGACTCTCTAACACACTCTCCAGAACCCGCCGACACTGCGCCCGATACTCCCACGCCATCCTCTGATTCCACGTCAAATCCTCCTCCTGGTCCTCCTCAACCTCAAAGTCCGACTGCTCCAGCTTCTCCAGCTCCTGCAGCGCCTTGTGCTGCACAATCGCAATCGTCTGCTCCAGCACCGGCCGAAACTCGTCGCCCGCAGTCCCCGTCAGCACCATCCGCAGCCGCTCCTCGTCGCCTCCCTTGGCAGTCGGCAGCAGTGCCGCCCTCTGCTCCTCGCTCGTCTGGAGTTGGACGAGCTGCCATACCAACCGATCCTGGACGTGTCTGAACGCGGGGAGGACATCCTCAGGCCTCAAGTCTGGTAGAATCGATCGCTTCCGCCCCGTCACGGAGCTGGGGTGCGTGACGGGTCGCAGGGAGAAGAAGAACTCCCTCGCCGCCTTGGCCTCGGGGGTCTCGTCGTCGGCCGTGGGAGGTCCTGTCCGCAGCTGCAAGTGGACATAGTCGTTGTGCAGGGCCTCGCTGGTGGGGATGAGGAATCCGTACGCCAACATGAGCTCAGCGTTGGTCTTTTCGCCGTAGTTGTTGAACACCTGCTCGCCACCGGCATACTCGGTGCCGGTCTTGAGCGTCACCGCCTCGGCCTGAGAGCCTCCTTGCCGCTCCGTATTCCAGTCCACCACCGCCAGAGGCGAGTGATTACCAACATCAAAGAGTGGCATCAGAATGGAAAAGTCGTCAATCTTGCATCCCAACGGCAGCGCAAGACTCTCCGGGTTCAGGACGACGCGCGACGGCCTGAAGCTGCGGCTCGTGTAGATGCTGTATGCCCAGCTGTACAGAACCCTGGTGTAGTCTTGCCAGTCGTCCTCCGTCCTCTTCAAAATCGACGTCGCCTCCTTGAACTCGGCCTTGAGGCGGGCCTTGACCTCGCCCACTGCCGTGTGTACGTTTGTGTCTTCGAGGAGCTCCAGGTCATCTGTTGGCCACGACGACGGCAGGCTCCACGAGTCGAGCTGATCCGGCTGCGGAAGAGTGGCGATGTAGGGATGCCAGAATGAATCTCGTCCGAGGAGGTACTGCTTGATGAGGAAGAAGCGGCCGACCACGTGGGGTGGCAGGGTATCCAGAAACTCCTGCGGGAACGGCTCCTTGTCTACACGGATCCCCCTATCTGCGAGATTGGGAAGAGAGTTGAGGTAAGAAAGCGTCATGCTGAGCGGGCAGGTAACGATGCCATCGCCGGGTGACAAGACGCATCCCTCCTTGACGCGGAATGAATTGCCAGTCGCGGGGTCGCTGAAGACCTCGACAGACGGGTGAAGCACCCCGCCATCCTCCTTCGCCCAATTGAGCAGGGCTTCCATCGAGAGCTGAGATCGACCTGGCGATCGTGTTCGGAGGTTGGGTGGCAGGCGGCGGGTGGCAATGGCTGTCGAGAGTCCTCCTTGAGGTTGTGCAAAAATTGAACCGTCAAGTAGAGGGCGGGCGATATGACGTGTCGCGGGGCATTCTCAGTTGTGGTGGGGGCTGCAGGAGGGGCAAATGCCCCATACCCCGCCGTCTTCAGAACAGTGAACAATTGAAGAAGACCGATCAATTGAAATAGTACGGATGCTACTTTGAAATCTCCGGTAAACACTGCTACTCCCCTCTCTTGAACACCGCTGGGTCTCCATTGAACACAACCCTGTCTCCTGTCTCCCGTCTCCGGTCTAAGGCATGCACGTCAAACGCCGGCCGACAACCTCTAAGACGCTTCCACAGCCTCCGTCGCCTGGCCACCCACAATCGGGACGTCCTTCTTCTGAGTAAAGTGGCGGGGCAGGCGGTTCTCACCCTCGGCGTAGGGCCTCTTGGCACCCTCTCGGGCCAGGTCGTTCACCCACTGCTCGTTGCCCTTGACGCCGGGGTTCACTCCGGCCTCGGCCCACGTGTCGGCGAGGTAGAACCAGGCCAGGGCGTTGCCGACAGTGCCAACCTCGTCGCTGACCCCATTGGCAGCCGCCTTGCTCATCTTCTCGTGCAGCTCGTCGTCCGAGAAGAGCGCCATGAGGTGCTTCGCAACTGACTTGAAGTCGCCGGGCTCGACGAGGAAGCCGTTGACGTTGTCCTTGACCTGCAGGGGAATGCCGCCGGCGCGGGTGGCAATGACGGGGCGTCCGGCGTGGAGGGCCTCCGAGACCTTGACCTCGAAACCCTCGCGGGTCGAAAGCTGGAGGACGACGTGGGCATTGGCGATGACCGTGTTCAGAAGCTGGTCATTGGGGTCCAGACGCATGATGCTGCAGTCGTGGATGAGGTGCGGGTAGTGAGTCTCGAGCTGCTCCATAGTCTGATCAAAGATCAAGCTCGCATCGGGGTCGTCAACAGAGCCGTTGCCACAGATGACCAGCTGGGGAATCTCGTCGATGCCCTCCTTCTCGCACATGAGGCGGAATTCGGCGTACGAGTCGACAACGGTCGGGATGCCCTTGGAGGGGTCGAAGCGGGCAACCTGGACAATGTACTTGCGGTTGGGCCATTGCAGTTCCGTCATCCTCTGGTTATGACAGGCGGTGTTGTAGATGTGGCCATAGTAGCCTGTGTCCCAGGCATTCAGGGGCTTGTTCAGACCGTCGAGCCAGTCGGTGGTGGCGGGGAGGTAGACGACCTTCTCGCGGGGGACGTTGTAGGGGACGAAGATGGGAATGGGGTGGCTGATGAACATGTCGGCCTGTTTGATGTTGCTCCAGAGGAAGTCCCAGATGTCGGCCTGAGGGGTGCCCTCCTTGGTGGTGAGATCGCTGCGGATCTGGATGTGGGAGCGGTACAGGACCGGGCGGTTGGGGGTGGCCCTCTTGATCATGGGGATGAGTCCGGGCATCTGGGGGTCGTCAATCTGGAGAGAGCCATGTTAGCAATCAATTTTGGGGTGCATCGACACATGGTGATCCTCCCGTGAAGCTTCATCATGCGCATGGATGAACTGAACCAGCTGTCGAGCTTCACCATGCACATGGTCTCCGGAGCCAGGGTAGCTCCAACCCCGCCATGTCGGCGGGTGGGGCCGGCGCAAGCTTGGTTTGGCAGAATGCGGGGGAGGGGCAGTTGGCGTCACGTACCATGACCACATCGGCACCACCGTCCTCGGGTGCGCGCAGGGGGCCGCCCTCAGAGAACCAGTATCGGTTGGCATTTTCGGTGATCCAATCGATGATCTGCTGCTTCTCCTCGGCAGAGATCCACTGTTCGGGGTGGGAAACACCCTGGAGGATGTTGTGGATGTTCTTCGTAATGCGGAAAACGCCAGGCCTGGGCTTGGGGACTAGGCGGGCGGTGATGTCAGCATGCAAGAGTGGACTGATGCGGGCAGCCAAGGGACGCGAGACGCAACCGGGAAAAACGTACCGTACCAGGTCAGATCGACCCCAATGAGACGAGCGAAGCGCACGAGGGCGTGTCGCATGAGGGCGACGCCTCCACCCTGAGGAGTGCTGCTGAAGAAGGCAATCTTGACCTTCCTCTCGCGGAGCCTGGTGGCGTAATGAAGCATCGAGTCCCATGTAGCTTGGCCGCAGGTGTCCTTGTGGTTCTGGACGTTGGTGATGTGAACGCGGAATCCGGCGTCGGTCTGGACAATGCCGCGGAAGCCGACCTGAAGGAGGGGCACGAGGGATGGGCCAAAGTTCCTGTGCCAGGCGTGTGAGACGAGAAAGTCAATCACAAGACTTGAGGGCTTACATTATGCATTTTCGCGCCATCGAGTCGGCCTGCTCGTCGACGCGCTTGATGTCCCAGAAGGTGCGCTCCTTGTGCTCGTCGTCGGGGCGAAGGACGACGGGGACAATGTCGAGGTCGAGCCAGAGACGAGAGCAGAGTGTCGGGCTCATGTACTTGAGCGTCGTGGGCAGACCGGCACCGATGAACTTTGAGAAGTTCTCGTGCTCGTAGCCCTCGAGGGACTTGATGATGTAGTCGGCGATGACATCCTCACCCATGCGAAGGGCGTCATCAAGGACGATGTGCTTGACGGTGAAGTCGATCAGATAGACAGTGTCGTGGATGGCAAGGGCCACAACTGCAGTATGGTCATCGGCGAAGACGGCAGACATACCACAGTACAGGGTCTGCCGGGAGGGTCAGATATTCGTTCATGGACGGCAAGCAGGGCTGGGACAGGGAGGCTTACGGTTAGAGCAGGTCCAAAGGCGTCGCCCCTCTCGTGCATGGTACTCATACGGCGCTTCCGATGGGCGGAAGTGCCCGTTGAGAACTTTCGAGCACGCTGATCGGGAGCCATGATGACGGTGGAAGGCCAATTGCTGTCCTGGGCAGTGTTGGTGTTGGAACCTAGGTCAAGACAGTCGAGAGCAGAAAGATTCTCGACGGTGGTGGGAGAGGGAAGAAGGGGGCATGAGAGAGAAGACAGGAGGAGGGGCCGAAAGAGGGAGGGCATGGAGCTGTCCGCCGTTTAAAAGAAAAAAAGGGCAGCTCCATGTCATGGAGGGGAAGGAGCTGCTCATGGTAAGGCCAGGTCCCGGTACAACGCCGGGTCGGGAGCTTGGGAAGGTGCGACCGACCGACCCGTGGGCAGGACGGACGGTGATAGGCAGGCCATGTGAGGCGAGAAGTCTCCTGGAGGGACGGGATCATCTCGTGATGGTTCGGCACACCACCAGGTCCCTTGATTCCATTGGACGCAGAGAGCACCGGCTTCATCATACTTCCACTGCGTCGATTGACTTGTTTCGATTGACATTCATGGTGCATCGTCCACTACCGCTCCGTCGTACCTTTCATGGCAGGTACGTGTTTACCCCACTCATTGTCCAGACTGGAAGTCGCGGTGTTCCTGGGGAAAGAATGCTCGAGGCCGGAAACGGAAGGGAGCTCTACCTGTGATGACACCAACAATTGAAGCTCCCTCCCCGCCAACCTCCCGTCCACCACCCCTCGGAGCGCGCGGGCGCCAATGGCACGACTTTGCACCCACGACGGCTGTCGCTCCCCGGCAGGCTGCCTGATAGCCCCCCGGGCCTGTTTCCATAACGCAAATCCATTGCCTGCCTGTTGGCCGACAGGTGTCTCAAACCTCACCCGACTGATGGGTTCCCAGGCCGGCATGTCACCTCGCCCCGCGTGGGCGCGAGTGGGGTTACGCTGCAGCATGTGCGCACCGTGACGCAGGCAGGAATCAGATGGTGTGCGGATGGGGGCAAGGGGCGAGGGGCAAGGGGCGAGGGGCAAGGGGGCATTCCGTCAACTTGCTCCTCCACGTCTGCTGCTCTCCCCCCGACGATGGAGTCACTGCGCATGCGGGTAGGCGCTGGTTCCCGGCCTCGACCTGCCACAAGCGACTCGGGTGGTGTCCCGGGGGTGGCGGTGGCTGCAGAAGCGAGGGCGAACCCAGATGCACATCGTGAAAGGGTGCCCGGCCGAGGGAGTCGACTGGAAGACGATGCTTCTCACCGCAAGGATGGACATGGGCGCCCTGCACGCCGTGGGTGGTGGTGGTGTGTTTGAGATGCAAAGGTCGGTGAGTACTGTATGCTCAGCGAGAGTCGGAGCAAAAGCCCCTCATTTGGAAACCGAGCTGACACTGGCCCAGGCATGGGTGCTTTTGCCTCCCTCAACTAATGTTGCCCCCTTCCCTTGATGGCTGGCCGTTGATGACTGGACATTCGACCTGCATCCCGAACGACTCGACCGATGCCACACCGACTCGACACCGTCACACCGCGCGCCGTCGGCCAACCATCAATGTAACCACAGCTTGACGCCGGCGCTGTGCACCGACCGCTTTCGGGAAATTGATGCTTGTCATGAGTGGGATGCCAGGCCAACACGGCAGACGCACAGATGAGCAAGACTTGAGTGGTCAGGTGGATGGATGCTCGTCAGGACGCTGTCCAGCTCCCGGATACGACGAGGCTTGCAGGCGAGCAGGCAAGCAGAAGCATGCGTCTTCTCGTCCTGTCCTGTTGGCTCGTGGGCACGGCAGAGCTCACCAAGTCGGGCGGATTGCCCGGGGGATGTCAGATCATAAGTTTTGGACACCGACGAGCAGGCCTCGAGGCATCTTGGCGGCGTGCCTTGTTATCAGAGACCCCAAGATCGTACCACTTGCTTGCAGTGCTTGATCCTGCTCTTGGGCGACGAGGGTGGCTGTTGCTGTCCGACTGCCATCACGCCACCAGCTGGGAAGTGACCAGGCCGCGCAATGTTAGCATTACTTCATCAACACCTGGAAAAGCACCTCGATGACCTTGTCAGGGGGTTGGAAAGCGTTGAGTGTCGGATCCGAACATCCCTTTGGCCTGCAGTCAGCATCGTCGTGGTTACGTACCTCCGCTTCGGGGTGACACCAGTCTAAGCGCCGGGCTCGGGGCAACGAACCGGTACACAGAGGGGAGATTGACGCGAAAACTTGGGGGCAACGACGAGCTGCTTCAACCTCGTAGAGCGCGTGCCTCGTGACACAGCGTTGCTGTGTGGCCAAAACCAACCGATGGAGGCATCCACCAGCCACTTCTTATCACACGTTAGGTAGTGGACGCGGTTGTTGAAGAAAGAATCTTGACAGTCCCGGAGCGGGGGGCGCTTTGCTTCAGCAGTTCTAGCGGGCCGTCCCTCAAACCCCTGTCGACACTCCAAGCTCTCCGGGCACCTGCAGCCCTACCAGGGTCAGCACCCAGCCCCTAAAGCCCCTCCTCTCTCTCAATCTCCTCTTTGCTCAAACACCACTTGTCCTGCAGCTTCTTGTCCAGCGCCAGCTCGTAGACATCCTTGGGCCACCACTCTCCCCAGCTCGTGAGGAAGTTCTGCTCCGGATCCTCGGGCAGATCGTCCCTCGTCAACGCGGCGAGCACGCTTGCGGCACCTGTCTCAACGTCAGCAAGTGTCCCTCGCCCCAGTGACAGCCATCTGCACTCACCCTCCGGCACCGTCTTGGCGTCTGGCATGCTCATATCAAACTTCATCCCGCTGCCACGTCCGAGGCCCGTGTTGGGGATAAGTCCGGGAGACACGGCGACGACGGAGCATTGTCCTGCCAGCTCGCGACGCCACCACTGCGCGGCGAGGAAGTTGACAAACTTGGTCTGCGGGTACGTCGTCATACTAGGCTTGCCGGAGCCGGCGAGGAGGTCCTCATCCAGAACTTCCGGCTCCTTGACCATGCGCACAGCACCAGATGACACAAATACAAGCCTCGCGCCAGACTCAGTCAACTTGTCACGCAGCAGGTGGGTGAGGTAGTGCTGCGACAGGTGGTTGACGACGTGGGCCTCGCACCACTTGGACCCGCGCGGGTTCGGCTTGTCGCCAGCGGGATCGCTGATGCCAGCGTTGAGGATAAGGTAGTCAACGGGACCGGGGCCGACCTTGGCGAGAGCCTGTTGCGCAAAGGTGCCGACGCCGCGTAGGTCCGCCAGCTCGAGAGGGAGAACGGTGACTTCGTGGGTAGACGCGTCGTAGCCCAGACCCTGGTACGCTTCCTGAGCGCTCTTGGCGTTGCGCGCGCCGAGAATGACCCTATACGGCTGCTTGGCTGCGAGGAGCTGCTTGATGGCCTCGAAGCCCTGGGAGAGTGTCAGCATGGATGCGCGTCGGAGCGGCCGAGACGTACAATGCCACTGGTCACACCGGTCGCGATGATGGTCTTTGCCAGGGCTGTCATGTTGAGATGTTGTTGAGAAGTCACGGATGAGGTTAAGTTTCGCAGAACGGCGATCCCGGCTGACGGACGTTCCCACTAAGTACTTGTATGAGGAGAGCTGGAGACAGTCCATGTCTCATTGATCCGTCAGCAACAGCTGAAGCCAAGCTGGCTTCATTCATACCAGACGGAGCTAAGCGCTTATTTCCATGACGTCCCCCCCCCCCGGTCTTGTCCTATCCACCAGCGCGCGGCCCCATCAAGATCAAGCGAGATGTACGATGCGAGGAATTCCAAAATCGTCAACTGTTTCCCCGGGGTATCTGTGTTTTATGCCGGGCTAAATCCCAAGCCCCTCGGCTTCCAAACGCCGACACTGGGTATATGCCCACCCGTGGTATTTTGAGCCGTTGTACGCCGCGCATGATGACAAAAAAAAAAAAGAACCCAAAGGACGGAACCGCTGATCGTCCGCCAAAAATGTCGTCTCGTCCAAAAATATGCGCTTTGACACGTCCAGACGTGTCGTCGTGACCCGGCTCTTCCGGGCATCCCTTAAACCCAGTTGCTTCGGTCGCTGCTGCGACTCCTGTCTCTAGAACCGCCTCCCATAGCCCGGGTCTCGGGCACAGGCGCAGGCCGTCGTCGCATCTCCTCCTCGTATATTCTGGGACTGACCAAGAAGCCCTCTTGTGAGGACGAGGTCCTCGATCCGCTCCGGTGTTCGTCTTCGTACCATGTGCTGCCTTCCTCGCCAAAGCGCCTGCCGCTGGCTACTGATGGTGGTTTCGGGCTGTGTATTAATGATGGTTTGGGGCTCAATGCCGAGTTTGGCTTCGTGCTGGTCGATGGTTGTCTCGTGCTGAGAACAGATGGGTGTCTCGAGCTCAGGACAGATTTCGGCTTGGTGCTTGCTGGTGGAGGTGGTGGTGGAGGCGATGGCGGCGGCGGCGGCGGGGGTCTTGAAGGCGCGTCTTTCTTCTTGATTCCTATGCCGTATGATCCAAACTGTTGTGTGCTTTCCCGGGTGTCGACTCCTCCCAAGATGCTGTGCCTCTTGGCCGGGTCGGGCCTGACAGGGCCATCCGTGTCCCCCGTGAACCGTGACCGTTCGAGGATGGATCCGGTGCCAACAAAGGTGCCAGCGTCTGCGCCCGTGCCGATGTTGCGAAGCTCAAAAGTCACGTAATGCGGCCGTCGGGCCCTGACAACGTCGTGGTCGATGCATCGACTATCGCGATTCCTCGAGCCGCTGCTGCCCGTTGTTGGCCCGGATACCGAGTTGGAAAAGTCGCCTTCAGATATGACGCCGCAGTTGCGGTTGCGGGCTATTTTGCCGATGAGGTCGGCCATGGACATTTCGATGTTGAGCTTGACGATGTACGCCAAGGGGTGGAATTGCTGGAGCGCGGACAAAAGTTAGATTGAACTCCCAAGACCACACTCCATGTCAGACGAGCTTACCATGTAAACAAATGTGTTGGGCAGGCTCATCATGGCGATGATCAGCACGTCCATGCTGAGAGAAAAGCCGACGATAAACATATTGAAATGCATCAGGGTGCGATACTTTGTCAAGCCGTGCATGACCAGGTTCTCCTTGACGATGTGGATAAAGTAAAAGTTGAGACAGGCGTCGACAATCAGGTAGATGCCCTTTTCGCAACGATCCCACCATTCGTTGATCCAGATGTAGCGTTCCGAGATTTGCAGACGGGCGGGTATCCAGATGTTATATACGCTGATGTTGACCAGGGTGATTAGAACCGCAACACCAACTTTTAGGCGTAGGGCTTTTTTGCTGTCGGTGACCAGGATCGAACACCGGTTGACGATGATTTGGAGGAGGAACTGGACTTGAAGCGCCCATGTCGTAACTGTCAAGGGCGTGTCAGCTGCTGCGCACCTCCGAGTGCTTGCTTCCCGTCAGACTTACGGATGATAAAGTAAAACTCAAAGCTGGGGGGTATAACGTGAAGCAAGTACAAGAAGCAAATGATGCCGAAAATCAGGCACACGAGAATCTCGAGCCATATCATCCAAATGTAGGCATTCGTAAAGACGCGCGAGCCGTGGCGATTCCACATTTGCCGCGTCTGTTTCGTGGCCGTCCAGCACGTGAGCCAGCCAAAGCCAATGGTGAACCCCCAGGCCAGAGAGGCAATAACAATATCCGACTGGGTCACTTCCTCGAGGACAAAGTGGCTGGGGATGAGGAACCCGTTGAACCCCGTTCGCTGCGCCATGCCCGCTGGCGATACTGCGGGGGCCGGCCTGGATTGTGCGATGTTGGAGGAAGGAGGAGGAGGAAGCTGCAGGCGTCGGGTTGTGGCAGCATCATGACCTCATGCCGCCGGGGAAGGTTCAACGAGGGTGGGCAGTTGTGGGTGACTGACTTGCGAGGTCGTTCGCAACCGGGGGGCACGGGGTGGCCGGTGGTCGAAGGGTCGGTGTGGGGGAAACCTGGGGGAGATCGTTCATTTCAAGACAGACATGCACTGGCTGGTAGGCGTCTGATGTTGTGGCCGAGGAAAGGGGTCGAGAGCCAGGTCTGACGATGTGTCGAAGTTCTCAGGAGCGCAAAAAGGAGCAGCAGCAAGGGTGTTGCGACGTAGGTCCTCTGGGCAGGAGGGTGTGCGGCCAGTCAGAGATATCAAGGATTCCAAGGGGTCCCAAGGGGTGGCCGAGGAGCGAGTCAGGGAGGCGACTTGAGCGTTACGTCGTCGGGAAACGGAGATGCGAGAGCCGGCGAATTGCGTAGGAGGTAGTAAGCCCAGGGTCGGAGTGATCACCGCTTCTTCGAAAAGGCCAGCTGGTAGCGTTGGAGAAGAAGGCGGTAAAAGGGGGGGGAGTGTTGTTAGAAAGGGCAGTTGACGTGGTCACGCTTGAGGGCAGCGGCGGGTAGACCAGAACAACAAGAAGAAGAACCGCTCGAAACCCTTGGACTGGGACACATGAAAAAGACCACAGAAAGTGACATGTGCGCACAGGCGCGTCTGGGGGTGGCCACGCAACGTGTGTGAAGGGCAGCAGCGCCAGCTATTTTTTTCTTCTTTCTAGACTTTTCTGCCTCCCCTGGGTAGCCACGCAGAAGGTTTTCGGGGGTGGTACGGAGGCTGAGGGTGCGAGACCGGTGCGTCGATGGCGTACCTCCCCAGGGCAGACACGGCCAGATCGAGAAGGGAAGATCCGATGGGCGGAGATGGGGTAAGAAATGAAAGTCATCTCTCGTTGGACCCTAGACCAGACCGAGCATCCCCGGGCTCCAGCAGCCCGTGCCGCTGCCGCTACCACTAAAGAAAGAAGGGGGGGGGGGGGGAGGCGAGGCAATTCGAGAAAGTCCGGACGATTGTCATTGGTGAAGAATGATGCCCTCGAGTTGTCAACGACGTGGGCTGTCGTGGCCTGGGTCCGCCGACAAGACCGAGAGCCAGAGAGTGTTGTGTGCTCGCCCGGGCCGGCGCCAACGCCTACCAACAGAGGCAAAAGGAGGGCGCCCTGCCCTTTTGCGCGACTCATACGCCTGCGTTAGGGCCTCGTCCATACCTTTCAAGGAAATCACTACCGTCGAACGGCGGTCGGACGGACTGGGCGAAACATGTCCCAGGCAGAACTCTAATTCCAGCCCGCCGGGCCTCAAAGAGGTGCTCCCCGTCAATCGACAGTACGGCTTGGGCCCAGGGGGCGGATCAGGATCCTCGTCGCCAGCCAGTCGGGACACGGCGGCACGGGTTGCCAAGACACCATGCGCCAGGTATTGTGCTGGTAATTTGACGAGAAAGTGACCAAAAGGTCGATGGTATTTTGCTCGCAGCCCGTCCCCCCCTGACCGCCGTTGTGCTCACTGACCTCACGAATGCGGGGGATGTCTGAGTGCAGTGCCAGTGGACTTTGGTAGGGCAGATCACCACGCTGTACCGGGAGGACTCGGGGAAGATGGCGTGCATTGCATATGCCTGAGTGCGCTGCGCAGCTGTGCGCGTGCCGCTCGATCTTTTCCAGCAACCTTCAGCCGCTTTCGCGCACACTCACTTGGCAAGGGGCCTGTTCATCCCCTACCTCCCCCGGCTCTTCCAGCCCCCTCGTGCTCATCTGCCGGCCGGATTGTGAGACCCCGACGGTCGGTGCGCGAGTAATTCCTGTGTGTCAATGGCGAGGGGGCGTCGTGGTCAGCACCAGCAAGCGAACTGTGGTGGTATGAATGAGCGCGCCAAGCGGATGTTGACGAAGGCCTCGCCGTTCCGCCCGAGATCCACGCTGCCAGGCTGCAAAGCAGCGCAATCGGCGCTAGGGCTCGTCCATTACTCCGGTGCAGTGGCCTCGCCTCCTTCAGATCGAAGCAAAGGGCGCATGTCCAGCCTGCCCTGCCTTCTCTAAATCATCCCATCATGGCGCACTCTGACGCGGAGTTCGTGCCCGTCGTGCGTCAGCGAACATGACGCGGAAGCGACCCTTAAGCGACCCTTCGCCTACAAGGCAGGCCCGTCCCAAGTATCACGTCTCAGCCGCATAAAGACGGCCTGTTTGTGGGGGAGCGCCACCTCGCGCTCTCTGGAGAAGTTGTTCTTGTGCAACAACTGGAGAAACCTGCCAAGGGATTAGCGACTCGAACGAACTGCCCGTGCGTGCCTTCCTGCGGGAAGCCCCGGGCCCGGGCGGCTGGACAGGGCTTCGTCAGCCCGAGAGCGGGTCCGATCCCCCACCGCCCAAAGAACACCGGGGGTCTAGACTCTTTGCTTACCGGTCGTTGTCGAGGCGCGGCTCGACGCAGAGACTCATTGTTCGGTAGTCCTCGCAGAAGCACCAGTGTGCCACACTGGAAAGCCACGTCGACACTCTTCCTCGAGCCCAGTCCTCGCCGACAAAGACATGCATGCCGCGGTCCCAGTCCGCCGCCTCAGCACCGAGGTGTCGTCCAAGCGTGTCTTCTTTGACCCAGTATATCTCAAAGTAGCCGAACGGCACGCCATCCCACATGGCGATTACTGGGAACGAATGCTGGGATTTCAGCGCATCGCTCAGGAACGTCGGTGTGTAGGACCCCCAGAAGGCTGAGACACGGGGTTTGGACAGCCAGGTCTGCAGTAGTGATGTGTCTGACAGGGTGGAAAGGTGCGCCTGTTCTGGTGGCGAAGGACCGACAGGGCCGAGGTAGGGCACCGGCTTGGATGCGATGGATGCGACGCGGAACGACAGATACTGGTTGACACTGGGTACGAAGCGAGTGTAAAACACCTCGCCCATCCGTGGCGGCTTCGGGCGCAGTGGATGGCGGAGGCCATTGGTCATGGTGTACATGAGCGGCGCCGGGGGGTAGTACGTCGGCAGGTGTGAGGTCGAGTAGAAGGGGCCGATGGGGAAGCTCGGTGCGTGAACCACGGTCATGGGCGCAGGCCCGCCGGGGACATCGACATCGAGACGGCCATGGACAGACAGACTGTTGCTCGCACCCGACGGCATGGGTGAGTGCGTGGGTGTCATAACCATGGATTGGGGTCTCGAGTCGCTGGGATTGGGTGACCCAGGCCGACTGCCGGCCGGCGAATCTGGGAAAGAGGAACCTGGGTTGCGCTGCAGGGTGAATAGGAAGAGTCGGCCAGGGATCTGCCAGAACATGCGGCGGGTGACGACCATCTGCACCCACTCCTCACCGCTATCATCTGGGTTCATGCCAACAGCCGAGTTGAGGTTGGCAATGAGCCCCATACGTTCGAGTTTGGGGATGAGGTTGCGGCCGCGCAGCACTCCATCGCGCTTGATGGCGATGCGCCACTCGCCCTTTGGCTTCGCCCTGTCGGGTGTATCCTTGGCGGCTTCGGGGTTGAGGAAGGGCGAGGGTTCGGCTTGGTGGAAGTACCAGTATAGGGTGATCCAGAGCATCATGGCGATCTGACGTGTAGGGCTTGCAGCAGGCTTGAACTCGCTATTGGAGGGGTTCGAGATGGACGAGATGAAGAGTGTGTCGTTTTGGAGCGTCGGCTTGCGGTAGGTTCGCACACGTTTCCTGCGATCCCGTTGGTCGGCGTCGTGAGGGTCGGCTGTGTCGTCAGGGCCCATGTCCTCCTCGGTGCTGAGGACAATGGTCCAGCCGATGGGAAAGGCATTGTGGTGGGTGTTGAGCTCGTGGGACTTGAAGAAGACGCCGGCGAAGACGGGCGTGACGGTGAAGTTCTGGCCGTCGGGCAGATGGAGCATCGAGGGGGCCATGTCGGGCAGATGGCGAGATGTCGCGTGCCTGTTTGTCCCCTTGGGTCAGCGCGGCGAAGAAGAAAAAGGAAGAGGCCCTGGATGTACTTGAAGGTGTTGATGGACTGATGGCGGGGTACGGCGGGGTCAAGCTCCGCCTGTTATCGCTCGGACAAGGGTTGGATGACGGCGATGCCGAAAGACGGGAGCCTGTTGACAGCGCGCGTGATGCTTCGATGCAGCGTCTAGAAGGTGTCCAGGGAGGTGTGTGCAAAGATCAGTCCATTCCGGGTCTGGGGAATGGGGTGATGCTGTCGGCAGATGGGCGAACTGGGGAAAAACACAGCCAGTTTTGAAGTCTGCGACGGTGATGTTGGCTGACTTTTGGCAGTGGTCTGATTTGCACCCGCATCAGGAGCTCCATCCTGGCAGCTTTCGAAGCGGGCACCCAATTGGCGGGGTAATCCCTGTTGCCATTGGCGGGCGGTGCCCAAGCTCCCAGCCTGGCTGCTGAAGCCGGTGGACCTTCAACGCCCCGCCGAAACCGTCCAGTGACATCACCGGGGGGCTTGCACTGGCGCCGCCTTCACCATCGGTCATTCCGCTTCATGATATGACAAGAAGCCCGCGATATTGCTCCCGCAGCCTGCAAAAATACGGGTCGAGGATATAGGTAGAGACAGCTGTTAAAAGGTGTATTCGATCAACCTCTATAGTCAGTCAACCACTACAGTCTATCGACCGACACGGTCCATCGACTAGTGAACAGGTAGGTCACCAGGCTAAGAGTATCTCAGTAACATTAGAAACATCGGAAACACTAGAATATAATGGCCCGTAGAAATAAACGAATCATATAGTTAGTCCTAAACATCAGGTATGTCGATTATTTTGGAAGAGCCTGCTAAATCAGGTAAGGCGACAAAAGTCGCGATGTACCTAGGTTTAGTGACCTAGTGCCTCATTTGTTAATTTCTACCAGTCACTATACGGGGGTCCGTGATATGCTCGAAGCAACTTCGCACGCTCGCATTATCTAATGCCTAATTTTCGAACCGTGTAAATGCAAATGACAGCACACAACCCCTGACCCAGAGCCTCCTGTGAGGAGCAAGGAAATGTACGAGGGGGTATCACACTAAAGAGAAGAAACAAAGGAGACACTCAGGAGGCTCAGTCCTTGCCCGCCTTGCCCACCTTGCCCGACTTCTCGCCCATAGGCCTGTCGTGGCGGTTCCCCTTGGACCTGGCTTTCTCCTCCTCCTCCTTCTCGGCTTCGGCCTCATCCTCATCCGTCTCATCATCGTCCTCCTCGATCAGCTGCTTCTTCTTCCCGTTCTTCTTCTCATTCTCCAGCACCTTCTTCACCTTCTCGCCGCCAAGATCCCGCGTCTCGTCCCAGTCGACGTCGTACTCGTTCGCAACCATCCGGATTTCGTGTCGAAGCGAGTTGGCCTCCTGGACCATGGCCGTCCACTTTTCCGGATCGAATCCCTCAGCCTGGTAGAGCGCCTGCTGTCGCCGCGAAACGGTGATGTTCAGTGCTGCCTTGTAGCTCAGATCGCGGCTGATGTAGAGGAACCACATGTAGCCGCCCATGATGGTAGTCAGGCCAACCAGATAGGTAACGGGCTCCACGAGATCCCAGCCAAAGTCCGTGTGGAAGCTGACGTAGTAGACGATACCCCACCAGCCGATCAGCACGCCGAAGCCGCCCTGGGCGATGCGGTGAGCGCCCTTGTGGGCGATGCGGTCGCAGTCCTGCTTGATCTTGGCTAGTGATTCGATCCTCTTGGACATCTTGCGTAGCCGAAGGCGCATGTAGTAGGTGCGGTCGTTAAAGCTGGGCACTGCGACGCGCAGCTCTTGCTTGTAGCCCTCGATGCACAGCGCAAACTCCCGCCCGCGCGCCGCATCACGGATAAAGTCTCCAATCTCCGTGCTGCTGCTCCAGCGCACCCAGTTAGATTCCTCGGCGGGTCGTTGGGGGCCCTCCCTGCCGAGGCCTGACGACGAAGCTACATTGCCATCGCCGCCGTGGATGTTGTGGTGCTTCGACTCCTTTTGCCGCTTCTCCCCGCCCAAGTCCGCCTCGGCGCGGAAGGTGATGTTCGGTATCCTCTCACGGTTGCCGTCGAGAATAGGCGGGATCTCAGCTTGCAGGAGACGTTCGAGGTACGACAGGGGCTGTTGCGGGTGCACTAGTAGGGCCAGCGGCTGGATCTCCTCGAGCTCCTCCGCCTTATTCGCTTCTGCCGACTTGTTGGCATCGTCGGTTGTGCGATCGGCCTTGTCGGGGTGGGAGGGCAGCGGTAGGATCAACTTCAGAAGACGGGTCGGCGTGGTCAAGAGTCGGCCTGTCGTCCCAAGTCAATTAGCCGCGTTCCGGAATCGTTGACATGCACCGGAAGCTCACCCTTTGTCTTGTCGCCGTGGGTTGGGTCGCTCGAGTCGCTCGGCGGCTCAGACTCGCTCCCTGCTCGGTGCCACGGCCTCTTGTTCTGTTTGTTGCGAGCCCATGACTCTGTGAGCTCCTTTTCGTGTTCGTCGACGCTCCTCTGGTTGAGCTTCTTCGCCTTGGCATCGGCAGCCTCTTGATCTTGGCTTGTCTGTGCCTGTGATTGTTGGCGTAGGGGTGCGTAGGCGGAGAACGCGCGGCCCATGTCTTGGTAACGCGTGCGGTTGGAGAGCTGACGGGCACCGGCACCAGGACCGGCACGGGAACCAAGACGTAGGATCGTCGTCGTGGCTGGGACGGACCACGCTCGGCGACAGGCAGTGTTCATTGCGGTGACTTGCTGCTTCTTGCGAAATGTTGAAGAAGCTGACTTCGTCAAACTGATCGAGGTACACAAATGCCCGTTGCCCGTCGGAGCTGCTGCTCCCTGAGGCCGGGCGCGTCGATTCCCTGCCAGACTGCCCGAGGTGCACGCTCCTGCCCTGGAGCAGCTGATGACGTCAATTCAAGGTGGAACGGTCATTCAACTCGTGGTGGCAGTGCTACATCACGTGCCATGTCCGGAGCTTTCCCTCCTCTGGAATCCGTCTCTCCTGTCAATCTCCCTTGAATCAAACCTGTCATTGTCGCCAAGCCTTATAGTCAACATCGTGAGCCATAGATCTGTCGATCTTGGACCGCTACTTCGGAGGATGGCGGCCAACGCGTGCACCCAGAGGAAGCGTCGCATCGCGCAAACTGCTATCTCGGGACCACTCCATGGCTGCGATATCTAACTACTGTCGCTTTGCCTGTGCAAGTTGATTGACTGTAGCGGTTTATCGATTGTAGCGGACGATCGACTATAGCGGTTGATCGATTATAGCAGTTGATCGACTGTAGCGGTGGTACGACTACAGCGGTGGTATGGCTATCGCAATAGGACCCCCCGCCTTGTTGGCTTCACTGCTTGCGCTCCCCAACCTCAATTGCCGACGCCTCACCACCAACCGGACAGCCTCTCGCGATGAAAATGCCCGACCAGTCTCAGACATCCCAGAGACAGGCGGGGCACGCTGCCGCGTAATCCATGCGTAGATCGACTGTCGGGGGATTTCCTGGGTCGCTCCCGCCCGATCACCACTGCAGCGATGGATATGTAGGCATTCCACCCACTGAAGACACACGACGAGCCAATCAGCATCTTTTGACGTCATGGACAACAACCAGATGCGGCAACTCGCTCTTGACGTAGGGGGCTTCAGATGATGGGACATGGAACTTTTGGTCCGGCAACCTACTTGAGGCAATGAACCCCTTCGAGATGCGAGAGACGAACCACTCGCAACCTGCAAGTAAGGAAACACCGGCACATCACGACAGCATGTTCAAGGGAAGACCGGACGACTCCGCGGCCGCTACAGGGGAGGCCGCGGCAAACGCTGGCGAAGGGCAGCGCCGCGAGATCGATCTCGACGTCAAACAGAACGACCTGGCAACATCCCCAAACGCCCATCTTTCAACTCCTCCCCCGGAGCCCGTTCCCGTCCTTGGATACTCCCCAGACCAGCCAACGGCAAGCCACCAATTGGCCGAAGAGGCAACAGACAAGCCGCCCGAGGAAAAGGGCCATGCCGAAGTCAACCACGGCGACGTCGAGGTCAAGAACCTAGGATGGAACAGCGAGCACCCCGACCACGTCCCGAGCCCCCTCGTGGGCGGACTCAGCAACGAGGACCTCTGGATTCTCGTCCGTCGCTTCGACAAGCAAATCTTTCAGGTCAAATCCATCCCCGAGGCGCCCCTCGCTGAGCTGGACCTCAACATTGCCGAGGAGGAGGAGTTCTCTCCCGAGAAACTGCGCGCACAGATTGAGCGGCTTTACATGACTGTCATCGTTGGTCTTTTCAGCTTCTCGAAACAAATTGTCCGCCTTCGCTCATGGCGCGAGACCCGCCGCACCTCTGCTTTCTTGGCCGTCTATACCGCTGCTTGGTTGCTGGACGTGGTTGTACCAGTAGTCTCCCTCTTCCTCATGGTCCTGGTTCTCCATCCCCCCAGCCGCGTCTACTGCTTCCCACCTGCGCCGCCCGCCCTCATCGATTCATCTACCGGCGGCGTCAAGAAACCCGCCTCCGGTGTCCTAGCTTCCGAGGACTCCATCACCGGCGCCCCTGAAAAGTACCGCGGCGAGGCCGTCGAGCAGGAGGCCCACAGCTTCGTCTCCTCCATCTCGTCGCTTGTCGTCAGCACCGCCGCCGGCAAGCACCCACAGGGTGACCCTCCCAACTCTGAGGAATCTGCCGCCCCCGACCCGGCTGACGTGACCCAAGACGTCGTCAGCGCAAAGGACAAGTCGAATGGGGCGCAGCCGGGGACCAGTCACGACAAGACCAAGAAGCCAGTGACACAGGCTGTTTGGGTCAAGGCCAGGCCGGCCATGCATGGACTCGCCGAGGTGAGACGTCCTAGTATGGTGCTTGAGTCGACATGGACTGACATGGTGCCTAGTTTGTCGATACTTGGGAGCGATTCGGCAACGCTCTTAGCCCAACGGCTCCTTTCCACAGACATCGGCCGCGTCTAATTCTTGCTGGAGTCGTGTTACCCATTTTCCTTACCTCCCTGGTCACTTCGCCCTACATGGTTATCAAGTCGACTCAGTTCATACTTGGTTTCGCCTTTTTCGGCGACCCTATCATCCAACGGGGACTGTCATTCGTGAACAGGTATGGTCGCCCCGCGTGAGATTCATTTTGCAGCTCTAACACTTCATCAGGAGAATCCCCAACTGGCAGAAATACCTCGAGCTTCGCAACTCCATCCTCAAAGGCGTCCCGACAGATGCCCAGCTTACCCTCACGCTCCTTCGCATCGGCGAGAGGAACAAGGCTCCCCTGCCGCCTCCGCCTCGTCTTACTGATGCCCCATCTTCAGAGCCCAACCGCGAGGCTGTCCAGAACCTCGACCATCTAGGTCAGCGGTCCCGCCGCAAATCGTTGAAGGCTCATCTAACAGGCCCTGAAGGCATCTCCCAAGCGGAACTCGACGAGGCCATCCAACCCGACGAAGATGCCCTTGCCCCTGCCGGCGAAGATACCCACGAAGAGAAGCCGAACAAGGGCCGCCGTCTGCTCAATCTTATCAAGGGCACGGCCAAGGGAGGTGTCAACACTACTCTGGCTGCGAACAAGCTCAAGGCCGAGATTGGCAGCCACCACGCTCGCGACCGCCTGGGCGTCGTCAAGAAACACGAGGCCGAAGACCCGCCCAAGGGACCCGTCCGGTTCCCGGCACGCTTCAATGGCAAGAGGGGTCACGCTTATATCACCGCGACGGCCACTTCGCCGGCCCTGAGCTGGACGAGCGAGAGTGAAGATATTAACCCGGTGTGGACATTGAGTATTGGGGACATCGTGGTAAGTGGCCTACTTCTTTGGAGGCTGTACACAAGCTGACTTCTTCCAGGGCGTCCGGAAGCTAGGCGGACTGGGATGGAAATCCAAGATCATCGTGGGCTGGGCGACTGAGCGAGAGATTGCTGACAGCCTGGCTATCACTGATGTCAAGGGCTGTGTCAGGCATCTCACAGCTATTACGACGAGGGACGAGCTGTTCAACCGGTTGATTGCTATCGGCACGCAGATATGGGAGGCGTGGTAGGGTAGCCAGGACATATGTGTTGAGACAGAGGCGAGGTCGCGCCTGGGCAGCCTACGTTATTCCTGCCGTAGCCTTCGAGAATATGGACCCCTATATTCTGGTGTTTCTGATGTTAGTGAACAGCGTTTACGTGGTAAACGACGTGAAACGACGCGCTGACTGTAGTGGTTGACCGACTGGAGAGGTTGATCGATTGTAGCGGTCGAGTGACTCTAGCGGTCAAGTCACTGTTGCGATAGACCTATTGTCTTGACACTTCCGCAGGTTACGGTAGCAATAACGTGGGCTGCGCGAGCCCGCCTCTTTGGATCGGGTGACGACGCTACATTGTCATCATCGAGTTGCTCGCTTGTGATGTACTAACCACTCGAGGCAGCTTACTCTTGATGATCAAAGACTTGACATAGGTATCAATCGTGTGAATTATGCTCGTAGCTACATCATTAATTGACTCGACCTCGTTATCAATCTGACCAGGCCACCAGATCATTGTCCACGTCCTCCTCAGAACCCTGACCACCAGGTGTAATTCCCAGTCTGCTCCGCCGAATCCCATACCAATGCCGTGCTTGAATTAACAGGCCTGTCAGGCCATGCGTTCGCCAAACCCTTCCAGACACTGACCGCACTCCAAATGGCAGCCCCTCCCGTCGCACCGCACCGCACATCATCAAGCTCATCATCCTCCTCCTCCCCGCCCTCAAAGTCGCCCGCAAAGAGACTGACGCCGGTACTGTCGCTCCGCGACGGATAGATGCGCGCCGTCAAGGCGAAGCGCTCATTGACCCAGACCTGCAGCAGGGATCCATCAACGACAATGTGGAAGTCGAGCTCCTCGTTCCGTCCTTGAGACCTGTTTCCTCGGCCTTGAAGGACGTATGGCTCAAAGTGGCCTTGGAAGGTGAGGTTCCTGAACTGTGGGAGGAGACTGCTGTGATCGCGGTTGACGCCGATGGTGTTGTTGGATGGGTCGAAGTAGATGACGGTGTACTCCTCGTCGTCGGGGCTCTGGCCGACGATGATGCCGGTTCTGCCAGACCACTTCTTCAGGGTTGCCGTCAGCTCGTACGAGTCTCCCATGTTTGATGAGACCCTGCGGGTTGATGAGGCTTGGACCCTGCCGCCCCTGAGGGTGAGGTAATCGCTGCCATTGCGCATCAGGTCCAGCACCTCGGGCAAGGGCCTGATACCAAGCGTCTGCGCCGTGCTGGTCCTGTTGTCCCTGCTCGAGTCTGCCACGCAAAGATTGCCGTCCTTCTTGTCGCGGTGGCAGTTGAGAACTCCCTCGGTTTCCTTGATGAACACCTCCGCAGGGAGGTTCATGACGCCCTGGTAGCCGAGCTTCTTGGCCGTGTCAAAGTTGGCGCTGCCCTCAATGTCCTCGTTGGCCCATCCCCAGACGACCCGCCGAGGTCCATCTGGACCAGCGGGATCTTCCCAGGTCGCTTGGGCGTAGGCGATGCCCCAGTCCAGCGCACCTCCAGAGTTGGGCTCAAAGGCCACGGAACCATTGTCCCGTGCAGAGACGTCGCCGCGGTTCCAAAGCGCCCACTGCTCACGCCAGTGGGTTGACGTGTTGCCACCCTCCGAGCCGGCGCCGATGAACCAAGCCTTCTCGCCTGTGGATGGCACGTCCAGGGCGAAGAAGCTGCTGACTTCAAAGTTGTAACCCCAGGAGCCCGTCACATCGGGTTCTCCTAAGGATTCGTTGCCCGCAGGCTCCCAGAGTGCGCCGAGGAACGTCCAGTCGGTAAGATTGTTCGCGGGCGCGGCGTACAGGGGGATGCGGGACCCGAGGAAGCCGGGTCGCTCGGCCCCGGGCAGCTGGGCGGGGACGGAACCGCTCTTGAGGCCGGACCCGAGGACCATGTAATAGCGAGATTCGTCCGAGTTGGTCAGGTTGTCGAGAAGTTCGGATGGGAAGAAGCTTGGGTCTCGCCAGCCGGTGACATTCCATCCATCAGGTGGTCCGGGCAGGACAGTGCCGACATCATCCCAAGTCTCTCCACCGTCGTCCGACACAAACATGGCCTGCACTTCGGTGCCTTCTTCGTAGGGAATCTTCCAATTGGTGGGCAGGTAATGGATGCCTGTCAGGAACGACAGTAGGGTACCGTTCTGTTCGCCTTGAAGGTTGACGGCCTGGGTCGTGCCGGTGAAGACCGCCAGGGGTGCTGATTCGTACCCCGGGGCAAAGGAGACGGCGGAATCGCCTTCCCAGCCGCCAACGTCCGTCCAGTGGAAGAGGTCCTCGGAGGTGGCATGACCCCAGGAGATGTTGCCCCAATCCACATGGTTTGGGTGATACTGATAGTGAAGATGGTAGAGGTTGGTGTTGGGGTCGTAGAGGGGACCGCAGGGGTCGTTCATCCATGAGTGAGGCGAGAGGAAGTGAGAGCGAGGACGCCATCGGTTGAAGAGGGAGTTGTTGCCGAGGGTGCTGACGATGTCGGGTGTCAGCACCGCAGGCAACTCTGAAGAGCCATTGCCCTGCGCGCTGGCCACGGCCGCAAAGAGGGCGGCCATCGAGATTGTGGAGAATGCCATGATGATAAAACGGTACGGCCACGAGAAGTGCGCGAACGGCTGGGGAACAAACTCAATGGGCGTCCCGTCCAGTCCTTAAGTCTTCCCACGGCAGTTCCCGAGATCGATGACATGGGGAAGCCAAGCCGGTGGTCAAGCCAGTCGTCAAGCCAAGCCCCCCTCGCATCTTGGAAGTCTGGCATCATCGGTCAACTTCAAGCTCCAGCAACCGGTCCCTCGGTGGTGACAGGAGGGGCCGGTGACGTCTTGACCTTGCTGGCGCCGGGCGTGCCGACTCTTGGGTGCGGGGGAGCCCCGATGATCTGTGGACACTAATGTCGACAACTGCCGGGTGGCCTGCGGGGATGGTCCACAGGAGGTGATTGCGCCGAATTTTTCGGTGTTTTGGGGGCGAACAAGGGGCTTGGAAACCGGGCACGGGAGGTATTGGCGATGGAGCTGTCCAAACCCAAACTCTCCACACGGCATCCACCACTTCACGATGAATTGAGGCGCATTCGCGGGGCATTTTACGGCCAATTGTGAGATAAAGCTTGCCATTAAGACTACTTGGGTATGCCAAGCGGCTGCAGAACGTCTGCCTAGGCTTACGCCACAGACAGGACGTACTTCAGTCCCTCCCACTGCTCCTCAACGTTCAGGATAATCTGATCAGGCGCAAGGACGAAGCCATTGACGCCCAGGCTGCCAGTAGGCCTCAGCTCAATGGTCCAGGCAAACTCGGCGCCAACAGTGCCAGAGTGGTAGTCGGGAGCGCTGCCTGTGGTGATGTAGAGCTCGCGCGAGCTGGAGCCGTACACGTAGCGGGTGCCGTAGAGCTGCTCGACGCGGTCGGCGTAGCACTTGGCAATGGCCACCTGGCGGTCAAAGTTGGGCGGCACCGCATCAGGGCTGTAGCCGTAGGGCTGCAGAGCATACTGGCCGTAGCTGTGGAAGTCAATGAAGAGCTTCACGCCGTGGGGCTCCTTGATCTCGTCGGTGAACTTGATGAGCGAGCTGATCTCGGGGGTATCACCCGGGGCGACGCCGCGGTACGTCTCGGAGCAAGGGTTGTCCGAGGCACCGCCTGGGTATTCCCAGTTGTAAGCCCAGTTGCGGTTGCCATCTGTGCCGATGCAGGTGGTGCCGCTGCGCGGCTGACGGTTCTTGCGCCAGAAGCGCTCCCTCGTCTGGGTGTAGACGAAGCCTGGAAAGGTTAGTAGGGACAAGGTGATGGATGAGAAGGGTGGGCTAACCGTCGGGGTTCGCAAAGGGAATGACATAGTAGTCGTACTTGTCGACAAGGCGGGACACATCGGCGTCACCCTCGAGGTAGCCGTTGATCAGCTGCCAGGCGAGGTACTCGACGGTCTGCAGACGGGTCAGTGTTGAAGTCGCGACTTTGGAGCATCATCACTCACAGGAGCGGCAGCCCACTCGCGAGCGTGGACAGTCGCGTGCCACGAGATGACCGGGTTGGCGTCCTTGCCGTCCTTGCCCCAGAAGTGGATGCCGTAAATGTCACGGCCCTCGTAGGACTCGCCGGCCGTGAAGATCTCCGAGTTGTTGGGGAACGCGGCGTTCAGGTCGACGAAGAACTGCCTGTGGTCGGCGTACGCGTGGTACGAGTCGAACCAGGAGAGGTCCGGGAGGGGAGAGTCGTTCCTCTCTGGAGGGAGGTTAGATACAAGGCCGTTATTGAGGGTCTGACGACGAGGAAATACGCACTGACGCGAGAGTACGGCTTAAAGTCGGACTCGACGGCGAGGTCAGCTCCCAGATCCTCCTCGACAACGACAGACTCGTAGCCGAGCCTGGAGAACTTCTCCAGGTCCTCGGGCGCAACAGCGACAAGCAGCTTGTCGGCATCACCGTGGTCGTCCTCGATGACGGTGTTGAGCAGCTGGAGGTTGGCGATGATGGCCTTGTTGTCCGTGCCAGTCTCGACGCTGAAGACCTTCCATCCATCGTAGGTGAGCTTGTCGGCGATGGCGCCGGCAGCAAAGGCCGCGAGGGCAGTGACGGCCTGGAACTTCATCGTGTTTGGCGTGCGAGTGACGAATGAGGTGTGCTATGAGAAGACGAGTCCCTGCAGAGCCCGCCACATGCAACCCCCCGCGGATGCGACGCTCTCTTTATACCTGCCCTACCCAGCCATCCCGTCAGCGGCCCTGAAAGTCATACCGGCAGGTCGAGCTTGAACCTGCAGCTGTAGCGGATGGCGAACGACGCCGAGAGCTTCTGGGTCGCCAAATACAGGCACATGCCAGAAGGGAATGGATCGGTGGCTTATTCCGTCATCACCGCGGTTCGACAATAGCAGAAGGAGCTTCGACCGTCGTCCGGTGTGGGAAGAGAAAGTCGTGGGTCTGACCGGGGAGCCGTCCAGGGTTCGCAAGTCGTGTCGTAAGAGCGATGCGAGGATGGGCACTTGCAGCACCCTAAAAAGGCAGGTGAGTCGAGGTTTTGTAGCTGTCGTGCTTGGGAACGTCAGAGGCCTAGCGGAGCACGCAATTGCCGTCACGTCGTGCATGCAACCGAATGGACCGAGCTGGGAGGGGTGGACCACTGCCTGGCATCCCGTAGAGTTGTTCCTTGCATGTGAGGTGGTGCGATGCGATTTCGAGGGATTGAGTCGTGGGGTGTGGAAAGGAGGACATTGGTGGGTGTGGTGGTGTTTTGCGCTGGAAAGTCAGCACGGGCAGAGCCTGCGAAGTTCCGATAAATCGCGTCTCCCAGGGCTCCAGGTCGCCCCGAATGACAGCCACACCCAAACTTCGGCGCTCGTCAGCGCCCCTGGCCATGTCGTACTTCTTGAACCACAACGCCAAGGGCGATGCACCTTCCTAAAGTGTCTCGGCTGCGCAACTGGTGCGAAGAGCCGCATGCCGACCGGGATCATTTCTCCGTCGCAGCAACAACGAAATGCGCCGTTATGAACAGGACTAAAGCCTACTTCTCTTCCTGCCTGCCGTCATGTTTAGCATAATGTCTGATATAGTAATAATTAAGATACTTCCTTATATGTTATATTATATATTACTACTAAGATTCGTAATTGTCTACGAAGATTCGTAATTACTCGATATAACTCTGTCTGTGTTGCTATAGGTAGCTCACGCACTATTAGCAGCCTCGCTATGGCGGCGGACATCGTGGCGGCCGCCGGAAGGGCCCTGGTCGCGGCGGCGGTAAAAACACCTATAACAACCAGGTCAGTCCAGTATCTACATACTTCCACCCTCGCTCGTGCCCCCCAATCTCTAACATGTCATCCAGTCCAAGTTGACCAACCTCGCTGAGATGACCATCGCATTCACTCAAGCCCAAGACTGGCTCCAAGAGGTATGTTTGTCGACACGGTTTGGTCCCAAACATCCAAGTGTACTGACGCTGACATAGTTTGAGAACCTCAGAGAGGCTCTCCTCGCCAACCCTGCCGCTGACCATGTCACGGTCGGCACATACCCCGTTGCCAATTGGACCGGCGGCATCGGAGAGCTTCTTGCCTAGTTCTCAATGCATCCGGTGCCCAATTGTCAAGCTCCGGCTCGTCCCCCGCCAACAATAATATTAGTAACAACATCCCACTGTCGGCGACAACGGTCCCAACGCCCAACTTCAGCAGGAGAACGCTGGAGTCCAGACTGAGCAGAACGGCGGAGGAAACGGTCGTGAGATCAACCAAGTCGTCGACAAGAACCCCAACGCCGAAAGTCGAAAGGAGAATGAGCGCTCTGCGACTTCCGAGAATGGCGGAGGAAATGGCGGTGCTAAGGCTTTGGAAGCATGATATTCTAGGCAAAATGAACCAGCAAACACCACACAATTGACACAGCCTGTCAACCGCAGGCCAGGGGCCTACACGATCCACCTACCCGGACCGCCTGCATTATCGGTCGATTGACTGCACTGGTCGATTGACTACACTGGTCGAGTGATCGTACAGTGAGTGTATCGCGACTGCCGCAACACGCTTCACAGAGACCCCACTTTCGACCTTGGTAGCCAATTGGCAGCATCGAGCCTCTAGACAGGGGCAAAACACCGAGATGCAAGTTCACCGCAGTTGAAGTCAACCTTCATTCCACAGGCCAGGCCTGCTCTATTCATGAACTAATGTACAAAACGACGTGCGTAGACCTAGATTTACGCGGCGGCGTTGCTGGCGCAGGACCAAGGCTTGGTCGTGCTGTCCGAGGCCATGGCGTCGATGGAAGCCCACAGACCCAGAACACAGATCATCAGACCGGTGATGAACAACAGCACATTCATGCCAAAACGGACCATCTGCTTCCAGTCGTGAGTGTAATCACCATAGTGAAGCCACAGCCAAAAGATGCTATTCAAAATGGTCAGCGGGCAGAAAGGGGCACGTCTTGCGAGTTGTACGTACCCAGGCAGACCGTAGGAGAACCAGCTTGCAAAGGCGGCGGCGAGGAGGCCCAGCAGGTTGTTGAAGATGGGGATAGACTCTGCAATGACCATGGACAGGGCCCAGATACCAAAGGTAATACCGACCCAGGCAATGCCGGAGAGCTTGGTACGCCTGACCATGTGCTTGGTGTCGCGGAACATGCGGGTGAAGATGTAGCGAGCGGCGACATGGCCGTAAATCACACCGGCAATAACGATAGTGGGAATGGCGATACCCCAGATGATCTTGCGCATGGTCGCGGAGCCAGCGGCCGAGAGGGCGGGCGAGGGAACATCGGGTCCGACGAAGACGTAGATGACAATGGCGGCAATCAGGTACAGGGTAGTGTCGACAACCTGGAGGAGGGCAAGGGCCTTGGGCCAGTCCTCGGGCTTCTTGAACTCGGAGATGACGCTAAAGAAGCAAGAGTGGCTCGCTGGTGGATGTGTTAGTGGTGGTCTAGAAGGGGTAAAGGTGCGGCAAGAGCTTACAGAAGGCGATGGAGATGTTGGTCACGGCGAGGAAGGCCGGGGCGAAGCTGAGCTGGCGGGCGATCTCAATAGCACCGGAGCCGATGGGGCGCTCGACAGCAACGTCTCCGACGGTGATGAGCACGGCGACAGTGATGGAGAGGCAAGCTAAGGGAGGGTTAGTAAATAGGACGAGTTCAGAGATCAGGATAAACATACAAGCCATGGACATCCAGCTGGTGTACTTCAACGTCCTAGGGAGATTGAGAACCCAGAACACGCCGAGGCCAACGACAGCCCAAACAACAGTGCAGGTGGCGCTGTTGGTCAGGGTGTTCATGCAAATGGTCCACGTCAGGAGATGGCTGCCCATGACGAAGATCTGGAAGATGACCTGGGCCCAACCAAAGATCTCCTGGAAGGGACGGCCCATGCCAATGGACTTTCCGAGCACCTCGACGGCGTCACCGAAGTTCTGGACGTAGGGATGCGCCTTGTGGAACTCGGCGAGGACAAGGCCCGAGTAGGTCGAGAGAACGCCCATGACGAGGATGAGGATGATACCAGGGACGAGGCCGACGGTGGCCAGAACGGAGGGGAGGGAGAGGATTCCCAGAGAGACGGTCTCGGCGATGAGGACAATGCCACCCTGCCTGTTCTGCTGTCAGCCATGGTTGAATGTTCGTGGAATCTGTGATACGTACCACCAGGTGAGGGTCTTGTAGTCAATCAGAGCCGCCTGCTCAACGCCCATCAGGTCCTCGCCAGCATCGTTGTAAGGAGGCACAGGCTCAGCACCCTCCTCGCCCGAGCTGGTGTGCTTGGGGGGCACACCGTGGGTAGGGTCCACCATGTCGTTCTGATCGTTCGCGTGACCCATCGTGTATGTCGTCGTCGATGGTATGGCCCAAGGGTCTCCTTTGACTCGTTGGAAATCCGGGGAAAACGCAGACCTGCCCTTTTAAAGAAGCTTCGAGGCGTTCGGTGGAGCGGAGACTCGATGGGTTCTCCGGGGTAAAGGACGCGGGGAAACGAACGCAAGGCGCAGGCTGATACTGGGCGGTTTTCCAGGATTCTCCAGACAAATCGACAGAAACAGGAACAAGGTGGTGTTGCACATCTCGGTTTGCGACGGCCCCAGACCCCGCGCTCCTCATATACGATCAGGGCCGGTGCCGTTGTCGGCGTGCATGATGGAGCCTCATCTTGACTAATTGGATCCGTGTCCGCCCAGGGCGTCGCAGCTTTTGCCTCTGAAAGGCGGACATCGGCGCGGCCGGCGAGCAGAGATTTTATGGTTTTACGTACACGTCCTCCACCATGGAGTCATTTCGGTGTGGCGAGGGCCGCCGCGAGCCGCGCAGCGTGGATCGCGAACGGAGCCGCGGTGGGCACTTAGGACGCGCGGGCCATCTTCGAAGGGGTTGTTACGAGAGAATCGTACGTCGGGAGAGGCGAGCCGCGAGCGGCAGGGAGATTCGGGGATATGCGCGAGACAAAGGGAGGCCTGCTCTGGGGATATAAACCCGGGCTGCCCGTCACCTCACCGGGCTGAGTGTCGGAGGAGGTCGCCGCCCGCTTCCCGGAGCTTCCTTCTAGAACGCCATGATCGACTTGGCAGGGCGTGCCGGAAGCGGCTGCGATCGCGGGAGGCTCGGGGAGTTCGGCATTCGTCGTGGTGGTGGGCTGGTAGCGCGAGTCGTGCACTGCAAATTCTCGCTGGCCCGCGTCGGCGAACTTCGTATTCATGCCTCGGTTCGGTGGGCTGGTTGCTGACTCAGAATGGAAAAGGCGCGAGAGCCTGCACCGCCACCACCGCCACCATCCCTATCTGGTTTGAGGCTTGGGGAGCGAAAACGCAAAACCGCGCAGACCGTCAAGTTCACTGCATCGTCAAGTCCAACTACGCCTCTCCTCTCGATAAAAAGTCGTTCAACCCGATGATGTCTTCTCTTGCGGCCTAGGCGTGAGAACCGAAACGAGCACGGCCCGGGAATGAGTTGGATTGACCCGCCGAGGCCTTGAGACTCGCGGGCCGGCAACAACGTGGAAACAGTGATGCCAGCTGGCCGTCCCCAGTTCTCCATCCGTCCAGTGTCACATCGCAAGACCGAGCGACCGACAGCTCCCAAGAGAGCCGCGTTGACTCGTCACTCCGCATGGCCATATCACGAAATTGGATTTTCGTTACCAAACCTCGAGCTACGGCCTCGCTAAAGCGATCATCCGTCGGCTCAACAGTCGTCGCTGACTCTGTCAACGTCTGGTGATCTCGGTGTTAGCACAGGGGCCCAGGACTTTGTATATCAAGGTAACCTGGAAGCTCGAATCCGCCAGTTAGAAGGATTCGGTATCTGTGCTGTTCCTGATATATTCTCTAACTATCTCAGAACTCATCATCCTCTGGAGGTCCTCCCGCCACATTCCAGTGAACAGTGTGCTTGCAGTTGAGGGTCTGAACTCTGAAGCTCCGCGAGCAAGAGAATTTTTAACCCAATTATCTACTTGACATACTTTTCTAGGAATTGCAGTTGAGCTGCAATGTTGTTGCGGAAGAAATCGTTCAAGTAAATGTCAAAGTGGCCGCAGTCCTCGATATAGTGTAACTGCTTTGGTTCCCGCGCCTTGCTGTAAGCATCCATCTGAGACGCCGTAGAAACAAGCACATCGTTGCCTGGAACGACAAACAGGAGCGGAGTCGGGGAGACCCTATGAATCATACCCTGAGCCTCAAAGCTGAGCATATGCAGCTGCGTCTGATTTGTGATGTAGTTTTCCCAGCGGCTGCCGGCCTTGAATTGCTCAACCAGAACGTCATAAGCGTCCTTTGTTGGGAACATGGCGTTGGTTTTCGACGGGTGGGCAGATTCTTGATCAGCCGCAATTAGTGGCACAGTTGGAGGCTCTAGACCGGAAGTGATGTGTTTTCTCTCCTCGAGGATCTGCGGAATGCGGTCCTTGAACGCAATGGATCTGGTCTCGCCTGATACAGCAGGTGCCTGGACGATGGCGGCCTTGATGCGCTTGTCCACGGCTGCCGCGTAAATAACGTTGCCGCCTGAAAAGCTGCTGCCCCAGTACACGATTTTGTTCTTATCGACATGGGACAAGGTGGCGGCATAGTTGAATGCATCAAAGTAGTCGGTCTGTTGCAGCGCGGGATTAGACTCTTGTCGAGGTAGACCGTCGCTATCGCCCCAGTTCCGGTTGTCGTATAGTAGGACTGCGTATCCGGCTTCGTGGAAGGCGGAGGCAAATGGGGGCAGGAGGAAATGACGAGTGCCACCGAGCTGATGAGCGAGTCAGCAATGATGAGCGCCGAGGGAGATGCAAGACGTCCAGGCAAGGAAGGAGCCTAGGACTAACTAACCCCGTGTGTCATGATGATGCATGGCGACAATTCGGCGGTTGGATAGAACCACCCGCGAAGGACTGTTCCATCGCACGCCTTGAATTCGATATCTTGGCGCTGTAAAGTCATAACTGCGAGGTCGATACTAGAATCTTATGTGGCTGAGAAGTGAGATGTTGACGGTGAGTAACTGTCACGCTGCCGATCTTGTTTTATAATGGCCGCGGCCTCCCAGGCCGAGTTGAACTACTGTTTGGGCTGAGAATGATAAATTGCTGGGGTTACACGCGCTATTGTCTCTAAAGCCGAGGAGCGATGAGCGAGATGGGGTTGCGGCATGACGTGCCCCGAACCCCACGAGGCCGAAGATTCCGGAGCTCCAGCAGATTATTAAACTGACTTGGGCAAACTACTTGGTTGTCACTGACTCACAACAGCCGAGGCGTGTTTCCCCCAGCAAGGCATGCCATTTCGTTGCCTAGATCCGATCAGCGCCCTTTTCTTGCCGTGGTCCCCGCTCGATTTGTATTCAATGTTTTCGGCCTCGGTACCGAACGGCGACGGACCTCAGATCGGAGGTGTGGAACCCACTAGAGTGGGAATCCCCGCTCCCGCAATGAATTTGACGTCCGGCATTGCGTCACAATCTGGGCCAGGTGTTAGGACCGGCCGGCAGCCACTCCCGCCGTGGCAGCTCTTCATCCTCGGGTCGAGCTCTCGAAGAACGAAAGCGACAAGTGATCATTTCAATATGTAATCATTTCAGTGTTCTCAAGCGAGGTGGTGAGCAGTGCCGAGGAGCTTACCAGGGCTGCAGCTCTGCATGCCTTCCCGCGATTCCGCGTTTGGCCGGTCAAGCTCCGCATGACCATTTTTAAGAGACGTTACGGTTCGATATTAGAGGGTACTCGTGGCTCCATATGAACATCTCGTCTTCTTTATTCTCGAACCATACTGCAGCAGCAGAAGCATCTACACACAGCAGGAAACATGACCACCATGAGAGCAGTTGGCGTAGCCTCTTACGGCCCCGTCGACAATTTCGAATCACGCGAGGTTGAGCGTCCTTCGGCTCCGACTGGCCGGGACGTCCTGGTGAAGTACGTCACATCAGTCCCGTACCTCAGACCCAACTCTGACTGCCGTCTCCAGAGTCAAGGCTTGCTCTGTCAATCCAATCGACACCAAGATTCGAGGTGGCATCTATGATGACGCACCAGGTAGGATCATGTTTGACACCATCTTCGCGTTCAGCCACTGACTTGGACAAGATTACTACAAATTCGCCCCCAAGGGCTTCCACATCATAGGATACGACGGCTCTGGAACTGTCCTGGAAGTCGGTCCTGAGTGCCAGTTCTTCAAGCCCGGCGATGACGTCTCATGGGTGGGAGCGACGACTCGCCAGGGCAGCTATGCCGAGTATCAGCTAGTCGGCGAGCAGCAGTGCGCTCACAAGCCCAAGTCGCTCGACTTTGTCGAGGCAGCGAGCTTCGGTCTGACTTTTGGGACGGCATACCAGTCCCTCTTCCATCGACTCGAGGTCAAGCCCAGCGAAAATGCAGGCATCCTGATCGTACGTCTACACTTTTCTGGCTGACGGAGTCGGAGGACTTTTTATCAAGCCATTGTTCGGTCCTCTGGCTGACCATTTCCCCCGTGTTAGATCAATGGTGGTGGCGGAGTGGGCAGCGCAGCCATCCAGCTGGCACGCAACGTCTTGAACCTGCCAGTCGTCGTCGCTACCGCATCTCGACGGGAGACAATGGAGAAGTGCAAGCAGAACGGCGCCACCCACGTTGTCAACCACAAGCAAGATCTCGTGACGCAAGTCGAGGCCTTGAAACTGGACGTCCCCATCAAGTACGTCAATGCCTTTCCCCCATATTTCGTTGCCCCGTTTCTCACCATCTGGACGCAGATACGTCTACATCCTGGCTGGTACCGAACAATACGTTCATGCAGTTGCCAAGATTTGCGTCCCCTTCAGCAAAGTTTGCACCATAGTACAGGCTGACGTCAGTCTCTACGGTACCGATTTCATGTCCAAGTCGATGACGTTCTCCTGGGACTGGCTCGGCACTGCAGCGTTCCACCGCACCAATGTTGACGGGTACCACGTCATGTTCTCGACCTTGGCACGCTACATGGAGGAAGGGAAACTTTTTCCGACTCTTGAGAAGCGGTACAAGTTGACTCTGGAGGGCCTGAAGGAAGCCCACCGCCAGATCGAGTCCAAGACAACCGTGGGGAAGGTCGGTCTGGGCGTAGACGAGCCCGGTGACGGCACGCCCTTTTTTTGAGAGGGGCAGGGATGGATTTCAAGGGGAACAGGGCAGTGAAGTTACTGTAAATCAATTCATTTGTGTCGAGGCCGATTATTCGCAAACAGTGAGGTGGCGATCATGCGTGGAGTGTGGGCAGAACTCAGAGGAGCGGACTACGATCTCTTCCTTTGCGCTTCCATTGTCTAGCCAGGTAAGGATCAATTCTGTCTTCGTCAAAATGCTAGGGTACATGCCACTTCCATGGATGGGGGCACTTAATTAGCGCACAACCTGAATCCATGCCGAGATGGAATGGAAGGGTCCGACTGCGTTCGATCCTTTCATGGCATAGAATTTTGAGAAAGGGCAAAAAACAGCGAATTGGATTCCAGTCAAATGAGATTGTAGTATCTTGGTTCTCTCGAAATAACAAGTAGATAATTAAAGACCGAGTCTTCCGATGAACGCGAGAATGTCATCTCGTAAACGATCTGTATAGCCAAGGACAAGAACTGCACGGGGGCGATGGTCAGCATTCTTCCTTTGCCGAAAAGCGACGTTGACTTACCGTGGCCTCCTCCTTCGTACACCTTGAGTTCGGCTTGAGGGACCAGCTTTTGCACCAGCCCTGAACCGGCATCCACAGCAACCCCTCCGTCATGTTCGCCGTGAATCAGCAGAAACGGCTTGTCGAAAGTCTGGCCAAACTTCTTGACCTCCTCTGTCAGGTTTTCAGTCGAGAATATTTGAAGGCATCGCTCAACAGCAACAGGATCAGCCTCGAAGAAGATCTTTTCGTAAAATGACAACTCCTTCTCCGAGTAGGTTCCGCGCGTGCCAATGCCGAAAGGTCCCTTGAAGCCATTGGCGAGGAAGTTGAATCTATCCTCTCGCACCGTCTTCAGCGTGCCATCCCAGGCCGCACGGGGTAGAGCCTTTGGATTCTCGGGGGAGGCGACAGGGTACGGGAGGCATGTGCTGATCCAAATCATTCCCTAACACGCTGTCAGCGCCTTTCCATGTAGGATCATCGCAAGCGCCACTTACGCGGCAATTCTCCTGCACGTAAGTGCTGCTGGAATACGCCGATAGCGCTTCTCCAGTACCCATGCTGGCGGCAACGAAGACGAAAGGGCCTATTTGGAGATGCTCCAGAAGACCTGTAACGTCTTGTCCCAGCTCTTTGTAGCCGGTGCCACCCTCAGAATAGGTCTTATTCCACTCGCTTTTCCCGAACCCGCGTCTGTCGGGAGCGACGATGCGAAACCTGTGAGTCTCGCAGAGACTTAGAATGATTGAGTCGTACATCCGCGACGAGAGAGGCCACTGGTGGAGGAACACAAGGGTGACCTTTTGAGCTGCTATTGAGGGTTTCTTCCCTTCAAAAGGGTGAGGTCTGCTCTCTGGCCCGTACGAGCGGTAGAACAGAGTCGTGCCATCGACGGGGCTCTTGTAGTGAGGCATGTCTGGCGAGTCCAGTGGCTTTTCGTGTCTTCCAGGTAGTCCAAGATATGGCACTTGCAAGTTCGGGGCTGGGTGTATGGGAGCTGCCCACACCACCTTACTTGTAGACACCCTAGGTAGGTAGATAGGCCGGTAAGGGAAAATTGAAGCCTGCTGGCAATGATGTCACCCCAGAGAGAAGTCCGGAGGTGTCGCTCGCGCAAATGCCAACATGAAACTACTTTTCCCGGCCTTCCGACCCTGACCACCAGCTGTCTTGATTGAGTCATCGATCCAACGGGGAGCAAGCATCCGCTCTTTTTCCTCGGTGGTAGGAAGACTAAAGCGCATACTCGGCACTTGATTTGTATTCATGATTAGTACACAGCATCCGACTCGCCCTTCACCCTTAAGGTGGTCTCCATCCATTGACGGGGTGCCGAGGTCCGATTTACCTGCCCTTTTGTAATCCTCCTTTTGTTGGGAAACGCTTTCTCCACACCGATCGGTTCTTGGTACCTCGGGTACTTGGAGATGGGACACGAAGAAATGTTTTGTCGGGCATTCCAGCCAAGACAATCCAATGGACCTAGTGTCCCGAGAGGCTCTACTGATGCCGGATAATACACCGAGCCTCGGAGTCGGACACGCCGATCGCACACTGGAGAATATCCAAGGTGGCACATGGAGTATTACTCTAGATGATTTTTGAATTCTCAAATCGTACGTCATGAATACCAGGTCCATAGCTGCGAGAAACTTGAGTCGCGAAGGCAGCCGAGGACACGAGATTCGACTTGGAAGTCACTGCTCAGTCTTCCCAATGGCTGTTCGGTACTCCGTAAACATTGAACTTGAAGTTCTAGATGCCTGCTCTGATTTGTGCTAAACGTGTCGCGTGAAACTACTCTTTCTTTAACAGAAGACAGCCTGCCCACAGAGAACCCGGGTTCAGGCGCTCAGGGTATAATTCCAACACGCGGTCATACAGTTCTCTGGCTGTGTCAACTTCGCCACTGATCTTGTTGACAGTCTCCAAGTAGGTCTTTGTTTCCTGGACCGCTTCTGGACCAAAGCCCTTGCTTGGATCGCTGTGTCCACCCACGACATGCTCAGGTCCAAGGGCCGCAATCTTGTCCAGTGCTTCAATCCAGCGTTCTCGCTGAGCTGTCGTTCCCGATTCGCCCAGGTAAGGATGAGTGTTTGCGTACACAGCGTCGCCTGTCACGGCGAGCTTGATGGAAGGGACCCAGAGCGTCGTCGTGTCATCCGTGTCCGTGTGGCCCGTCCTGAGTACTTCGAGTCTCTCGCCTTCCAGTTCGAAGAACTCATGCGGAAGTGGCTGGGCGATCTTGAGATTTTGGGGAATCTGACCGGGGAAGAGCTTGTTCCAGAGATCCTCCATACGCTTCGGTGCCGTTTCGAGCTTCATCCTAGCCACGACCTCGGGGACCGCGACCAGGGTTGCACCTGGGAACCGTTCAAGGATGGGCGCAGCGCCGAAGAAGTGGTCTCCATGGGCATGTGTGACGTAGACGTGCGTGATATTGTAGCCGCTTGCGACGACCCAGTCTAGAAGCTCGCGGGAAGCGTCAGAGGTCAACTGCGCATCGACCAGCACTGCGTCCTTGGCTCCATGGATCAAGGTAGATGTCGTGGGAACCCACTTCAGGTTGTCGAGTCCAGCGGGACCGCCTCGAGTGGCAGAAGCTCGCTTGCTAAAGAAGACTTTGTACTGCAGGCCCATGGTCGTGTGTGGATGTGTTCGTGGCGGTGTGGTTGGTGAGTAGAGCTGATGATGGAAAGATCACAGCCTTTCAATGATCGTACATGCGATCGTAGATATAAACTTGTGGATACTCGGCCGAACCGCATGCGCATTCGTCATTCTCCAGGGCCGTCATTACCAAGCCAAAAGTCCGGTTTCCACTGGCATCCAATGTTTGATGATCAACCGAGCTATGGGGGAAATCCGTAGGCTAGATGAATAGTAATCAATTGCGATCCGATGATTCCGCATTGCGGGGTCCTTACCAGCCCCGCCATCCGAGCCGAGGCCGGTTGGAGATGGATGCGACGATGCCGGGTTCACAAGGCCCTCCGGGCATATGGACATCCGGTCGGCGTAGTAGAGGGCTCTAGGTTGGTTCGCTTTCCCCGTGTTGAGATAGGGAGGGATGGACTGGTGGACAGGTAACATTGACGCGAAGTCACGCACAATGGGTGCCAGCACTGTCGAACGACTATATAAGCCCATTTCATACCCCCAAAGTTCGAGATTTCCATCATCAGGTACATTCATTCCGCTTTTTCACACTGTCAAGTCAACTCCCATCTTCCACCAATCTCCCTACTTCATCATTGGCGACGCGTCAACTCCCGATTTACAAATTGCCACCATGCCTGAAGTCACCAGCTACATTTCGGGTGCTCAGTGGGAAAAGGACGGTCCGACCACGCCCGTCCAGAGGTTCTTCAAGGAATATGTCGACGCTGTGGACTCCCGAGGCTACGACAGCGGCTCTGGTCTCAAGTTTTACTCCAAGGACGTGACCTTTCACAACCAGAATAACGCGGTCTACCACGGGGGAGACGAGATGTGGGCTTGGATGAAGAAGTTGTTCGGAGTCTTTGAAAGAATCCACCACGACTGGATCCAGCTCCTGGAGATCAAGCGCGAGGACGGAACAAGCCAGATCTATACTCAGAACGTTCGCAACCTCTGGGTCAACGGCAACAAGAGCGATACACCTTCCGTCAGCATTCCCGTCACTATGATCGCCATCATCGGGGAGAGCAACGACGAGAACACTCCCGAGGGACTGCACTTCAAGGAGGTCTGGCTGTACTGGGATACCGCTCTTCTACTGCCATTCCTCCCCCAGGAGGCTGTCGTGTTCAAGATAAAGAACATTCTGCGTGAAACCGAGCCTTGAGCAGACGGTCCGAGTCTTGACACTTCTGTGACATGACTGCTTGCATTCGGAAGGGGCTCAGAGCGGATTAAAATCACATGATAAATATAATATTGTGACCTTTTATTCCAATGGAAACTGCGTCAGGCTCCATGTCTACAATGGGAAGATTGCAGAGATCGATTTGGCTTCAGTGACCGACCGTGAAGTCAAAAGGCACATTGAAACAATTTACTGTCAGTCTAGCGTTGTTGATGATGCGCCGTATCTCTGTTTTCTTGTATGAGGGGCACATGACCAGGCTGACAGCTTTCAGGATCATCATGTCGTTCTGGAAGACCTCACTAGACATACTCTGCAAAGCCTTAACAGACCACAAGATCAAGTATCTTCGAGTTGATGGAGACATGACAGCAAAGAAGCGTAACTTGACATTGCTCGAATTTCAAAATAAGAGCACATGGCGAGTGCTGCTGATGACCTTCTCGACTGGTGCTGCAGGGTGAGTCTTCCACTCCCGTTGTGCCATGCCGCTGACACCGAAGCAACCAGGATCAACGGCCTCACCGTTGCCAACAGGGTTCATCTTCTCGAGCCTCAGCGGAACCCCGCTGTCGAAAATCAAGCAATTGGAAGAGTCCTTCGCCTTGATCAGCAACGAAAGGTTACGATCATCCGCTATGCCGTCGAGAAAACGATCGAAGATGTGAGTGTGCCCGCGAGACACAACGAGGGACCGGCTAACCAAGGGCGACATAGATGGTCGAATCGAGGCAGCTCCGGAAGCTGCAGTTGGCTGGGGGCGGGTTCTCTGGGAAGGAGGAGAAGCAGGAGGCCAGGGCGAATCAGTGGCAGCAACTTCAGGAGCACCTTGATGCCAATGAGGCCGCAACGACGTAGACACTGCAAATTCAGTGGACCTGCTGGCGAGTCAGTCGAACATGGGGATGTTTGGAGATTGCCGTGGCACGTGGGGGCACCGTAGCGGTGGAAACCCCCTTGCCAACGGACCCCACGATGCCCGAAGCCCAAGGTCCAAGGTTCCAAGGATGAGGAGAAGAAAAGCCTCACCCAGCCAGGGCCAGGGTCAGATAGGAAGATTGAAGGGCGGCCCAGACTCCCGCAGCATCCGCCTCCCAAGTCCACGGTCCCGGGTGCGGGAAGAGGGCAGGATTCATTGCCCGTCAAAAATCGAACGTATCCCCTAAGCGATTGGCTCTCAGGGCATCACCATGCCAACTGGTGGGTGACCCCCCTGTAAGCACTACAGGGGCAGCTGCTGAAGATGCTAAAGAACCCTGCACAAGCACGAGCATATCATTCTTTGGCGTCCCCCCATTCCCCGCTACAGGCCACGGTAGTGACTCCTTTGCGCCTGTCCATTGGTCGCTCGACTTGAACTTTCTGGGCCCTCGCTCCGAGCCCCTTGTCGAAGGACTGGACCGTCGGTGCTTGCCCTCGGACAATTGCTATGTGCGCTTCTGGTGATCTACCCCTCCGATGTCTCGCTCCGTCTGCCCACCTCGGCATTCTGTCCTCGCCCACCAGAGTCACCACATTTCGTCGAGCGAACCAGCATGTCCGCCACCTCGTCGCCGGCGGCGGCCGAGTCTGCGACAGCTTTCGATACCGATGATGTCGATGGGGTACATATCCTGCCCCCCCAGCACTGGGCGAATCTTCAGGTGGGTGCGGAGTAGGGTTCCGCGCTGTCGGGACCGGTGTGGCTGACGTGGGTGAAACAGAACGACAACGATGGCGCGTCGTTAGTGGACGAAGAAGAAGCAGAACAATCGACGAGATCGCTACGGGCGAGCATTCTGGAGTACAGGAATATAGCCGGCAGAACATACCACGCCGACGTCGGCCAAGCTGAATACTGGTGAGCTTTCTTTGGGGAGAGAGGAGAGTCAGCTGCTGATGGAGGCCAGGGGCCCAAACGATTACCGAGCACAAGAAGGCTTGGACATACAGTTGGTTCTCCAGTCCACAGCAACGCGAGACATCCCCTCACTCACAATCGTGTAGCCACCACGCCTGTTTACTATTACTCGGCCAAAGTCTCCATCTAGCCCCTCTCCAAGACGGCATTCAGGTGCGCGCATTGACATCACAAGCCCGGCCTGGTGTCCCTAACCACCAACGTGCCACAGAAAGTCCTCGACATCGGGACAGGGACAGGAATATGGGCAATGTGAGCAGCAAGATTGCATCGTGTCGTCTACAAGTCTGATCAACCATTACAGAGATTTTGCCGACGAGTTTCCCAGCGCTGAAGTCATCGGCACCGACATATCCCCTATTCAACCACAATGGGTCCCGCCAAATCTCAAGTTGTATGTTCATCCGCGCCGTTCCTCCAAACCTGCCCCAGGACGCTCACGCCGCAGGCCTTGTGCAGTGAGATAGACGACTGTACCCGCACTTGGACTTGGGCCGAAAACTCAATCGACTTCGTTCACATGCGCTGGCTCATCGGGAGCATCGCCGACTGGACAGCGCTGTTCAAGGAGGCTTACCGGTGTCTCCGGCCCGGCGGCTACCTTGAGAGTCACGAACCTTCGTCAGGGTTCGAGACTGAGGGCAAGCCTCTTGACGAGAAGAGCGCTTTGAGTCAGTGGGGAAAGATTTTCGTCGCTGGCGGCAATAAGTTGGGCCGATCCTTCACACTCTTCGAGGATCAAATCCAGAGGAAGGCCATGGAAGAGGCTGGCTTCGTTGACATTAGCGAGAGAGTTATCAAGGTATGTCCGTTCTTCAGCAAGGCGAATCTTTAGCTAATGTGTGCGCAGAACCCAGTCGGCCCTTGGCCGAAGGACGTCCGGTTACGAGAGATCGGCCTGTACTCCGAGGCCACGTTCCTGGAGGACCCCAAGGGGTACATCATGTTCTTTGCACACACCCTAGAGTGGACCGACGAACAGATCGAGATGTTTCTGACAGATTTTCGTCGTGACATCAAGTCACCCGAGTTTCGCCCGTTCTACCGTCACAAGGTCGTCTGGGGCAGGAAGCCGCTGCACTGAGGAAGACAGTCCATTGAAGAAGACGGTCCATTGAGGTCGCTGCACTGTGGACGACGACACGCTGAGGAAGACGGTGCACCGAGGAGGACGATCTACCGACGAGGACGATACACTCCATGAGGAAGGTGGGAGAAGGGGGCTGAGGAGCCACCCATGCGTCATTTTTTGCGTAAGCGATGTTTTCCATTGCACATACTTCTGCATCAGCCCTCGGGCTAGCTGGCCCGGGGATACCCCTCATGAATACAACGCCCGAAATGCCTCAATTTGCGATGCCATCCGACTCTTGAACGCCGAAAACCATGTATAACCCGGTGGGAAAACGGAAGTTACGACGAAAATGTCGTGATATCATCGTACAAAAGCCTGCGATGGTCAGATCTTTGTAGGTAGCGCGGTGAAAGGAGTGGACTCACGTAGTCAAAAAGTCGGCGTACTTCTCGCCGGTGACCTGCTCCGCGAGGAGCTTCGCAGTCAGATCGAACCTGTTGCCAGCCGGGGCAGATGCCGTCAAGGTAGCGGTTTCCTCCTCGAGAGCCTTGAGGACGTATTCCTTGTTGATCTGGAAACCCTCAGCGACCTTGGCGCCGTGGCGAACCCACTGCCAGAGCTGACTTCTGGAGACTTCGGCAGTCGCAGCGTCCTCCATGAGGTAGTTGATAGCGCTGCAGCCCACTCCGCGGAGCCAGGCCTCCATATAAGCGAGGCAGATCTTAAGGTTGGCCTTAACGCCGGCCTCGGTAATCCGTCCCGGGACGTAAGGGTTAAGGAGGTCGTCGCGCTTAACAGAGGTGGCAGGTCGAACGAAGACCTGGTTGGCCGTAGGCATGTACTCGTCGAAGACCTCCATCGCGATGGAGGCAAGACCCGGGTGGGCGACCCAGGTACCGTCGTGCCCTGCCAGGACCTCGCGGAGCTTGTCGGCCCGCACGCTGGAGAGAGCGGCCTCGTTAGCAGCGGCGTCGTCCTTGCGCGGGATCACTGCCGACATGCCACCCATAGCGTGGACGCCGCGGCGGTGGCAGGTGCTGATAAGTAGTCGCACGTAGGCGTCCATAAAGGGGACGCCCATGGTAACGTCGGCGCGATCGGGTAGGATAAAGCGAGGGTGGTTCCGGAGGACCTTGATAAAGGTGAAGATGTAATCCCAGCGACCGCAGTTGAGACCGGCGATATGGTCCCGCAGCTCGTAGATAATCTGCAAACCGCGTTAGTATCTTTGTTCGTGCCGGGATCTTCCCAGTCCGCGTACCTCGTCCATCTCAAATACGGCGCTGATGGTCTCAATAAGAACTGTCGCGCGGATCGTCCCCCGTTGGATACCGAGATAATCTTGCGCCGCGACGAAAACGTCGTTCCAGAGCCGTGCCTCCAGGTGAGATTCCATCTTGGGGAGGTAGAAGTACGGCCCGGCACCCCGCGAGATGAGCTCCTTGGCGTTATGGAAGAAGTACAGCCCAAAGTCGAACAACGCGCCAGACATAGGCTGTCCGTCAACCACAAAGTGCTTCTCGAGCAAGTGCCACCCACGCGTGCGGGCGATCAAGGTAGGTAGGGGGCGATCTGTCCGGAGCTTGTACTCCTTTGCGCTGGTGCTGAAATCGATGTTCCGACGGATAGCGTCACGCAGATTGACCTGGCCTTGCACCATATTATTCCAAGTAGGTCCGTTTGAATCTGGATCGTCTTAGTAAGAGGACAGTTCAAGGGGCAGGTCGAACATACCCTCAAAGTCGGCCATAAAACACTTGACGTTCGAGTTAAGCGCATTCACCACCATCTTGCGATCGGTAGGGCCGGTGATTTCGACTCTCCTGTCGATAAGACCAGGAGACGGCGCGGCCCCTTTCCAGGTGCTGTCATCGCGGATGTGCTTCGTCTGGGGAAGGAAATCGGGGAGGATGCCAGCGTTGGCATCCAGCTGGCGCTGTTCCCTCTTCTGTATCAACACTCGACGGGTAGGCTCGAACGCGTTGTGCAAGACAACGAGGAACCGGCAGGCTTCCTCGGTCAGAATCTCACGTTGGTCGTTGGTGGTGTTGCCGAGAACGGCGTACCGTTGTTGGGAGGCTGATGTAGACAGAGTCATGATGTGGGATGCGGATCGAATTGATGCTGATGCCAGAGGGATATGCTAAAAATTCGAACGGAACGCAAGAGCAGAATGTCCTTTATATCTGTACCCTTCCGGTCGACCGGAGCCATCTTCGGACGAGCGACACGGTACGCCCGTCATCGCGGTATCGGTGCCGGAGGCGTGGTTCGGGGTGGGTGGGTCGGCAGTTGAAGGGCGACCTCCCATTGGGTCGGCACGAAGCCGACGGTCGTTGTTTTGCCTCCAGAGTGTCGGTCCAGAAAGCCGACGGTCCAGCGCGAGAGCGCGCATCTTCGGGACAGAGCCGACGCCAGACGTCGAGGCCGGGCACAGCCCGGGAATGCCACTGGTATGCCGCCGCTTCATGCCGACCTCGAGGCAAACATCTTCTCAATCTCGGCCCAGTCAAGGTGGTCGACTCCGGTAAGGGGAAGGCCCGGGTCGTTGAAGCTGGAGTAGATGCCCGGTGCTGCGAGATCGAGTTCCGGGCCGAAGCTGTTGGTCAGATCCAGACCCAAAAAGGCCGCGTCGCCGTCGAGATCCATTTGGCCTGCGCCTCCGTCATCCCATGGCGGCATGTCGGCCAGCGTCGGGAACGGTTGCTGTCCCTGGTTCGACGCGTCCGCCTCGCGCTGGGCCCGATGGAGAGCGGCGATGCTCTCCTCTGCAGACGTAACGTTGAACTTGGCGAGACCAGGGTCGCCTGGCGGCCCTTGCGATCGGATCCCGGCCCAAGTGTCGGACACGACCTGAGGTGACCAGACATGGCTGGAGAGCTGCATCATGTCGCTGAGTCGTTGGCGTGCAGCCTTGTTGCCCTCACGAGAGAGGAAGCCGAGTGCCTCGCCGGCCAGTCTCAGCTCGGCTGGCGGCGATTTGGTGCCATGGATGAATCCCTTCATGATGAGGATGAAGGCGGCGGAGAAGGTGGCATCGAGATCGAAGAAGCCGAAGCGAGCTGCAAGGGTCAATGACATGGTTCGTTCGGTCAACAGCGAAAAGCTTACCAAGCTGGTTCTGCCTTTGCAATGTCGACAAGATCTGGATACTCTTGATGGACGCTTCTGTACACGAGTGACAGAGGTTGGATGTGTTGGAGACGACTTCGGACTGGGGAGACCCTTCGACCTTGGCCTTGACCTTTTGCAAAATGAGTGGTCGGATGCAAAGAATGACGGCCTAGGGGTTGTGAGTACGTGAGCCGACGTGAGGGTGTTCCGCGCGCTCATACCTGGTACAGCATGAGATATAGTGACGCGCCCGTTCGGGACACGGCCAAGTCTTTCTTGGAAAAGTCGATGATGTACTTGCGGGGGATGGACTGGCCCGTATCGTGAAGGGACTTGAGGATACTTTGGATCTTCCGCACAAGATCGAGCTCAGAGAGAGCAGTGTTTCCGTACAGAGCTGGATACTGCGGTGAGCAAAGTGAGGGCGGTCAGTTTGAAGACAACCTACAGGTCATGATGTCGCCTGTGACGTGTGCGATTCTTACGTTCACGTTTAGAGCTTGTGCGGACTGGAATCCAGGGGCGGAGCCAGGGAGCTCCAGCGAGATCTGCCGGTTGTCTGCCGCCGATGGCAGACCCAGAGCAGCCGAGAGTCGTCTGTTCGCCGTTAGCCCGTGTGCCGAATTAGAGCAAGAGACAGCCCGTACCTATCCAGCATGTATGCCGTCCACCAGACGCGGACTCGGTGCGCCCTCTCCGATGGCAAGCACTGCTGGTCGCTGGCCTTGAGCGAACATCCGAGGGCAATTGCAAGCCTCACAGCCGTGCCAATCTGGACAGGTTAGTCACCAAAACTCACCCCCAGAATTAGTTCGCACTCACATAGAGATAGGCGTCGTGCCTTCGGTCGCACCATTGGAGATATGTGGTGATGAGGCAGAGGATCTCGACAGCGATGATACCGCAGCTGCCGAGGCGATGCAGAGGGGGCAGTCGCCTCATGGCCTCAGCAAAGTACGGCGCACCCGGGAGGTCGCGGCTGGAAGCCGTGTCGTCATCCATCAGCTTTCCCATGGCCATGATCAGCAGGTACTGGGTGAACCACATGGTAGCCTTCTGCTTCTGTTGAGCGGCGGGGCTCTGGTACAGCATGGTCAATGAGTCGGAAAAGTTCCGAAGATCGAGAAAATGCTGGTTGGTGCCCATATGCATGAGGAAGAGCTCGAGGAGACGGTGAGCTTCCGACTCGCTGGGGAGATCGAGTGTCGCTGCTGCGCCATCGACCAGGTCCACGGTAGAGCACCATTCCGAGCCATCGGGGCTGACACCAGCGACGGCGGCTACTACCGGCGGTTCCCCCGGAGAAACAGACGTTGGACCCTCGGTGTGGCTGTGGAAGAGTGAGCGCACCCGCGATTCGAAGGCCGGGCCTGATGCTTGCTCGGTGGTGGTACCAGCAGGGCTGGTTTTGGAGCCAATGCTCACGGGAACCTCTTTGAAGGTGATGGGTTCCGGCAGGCCATCATCAGAGGCTGGAGAGATGGCGCGAGCATGCACATTTACTGTGGCGGCCACTGTTCCAACCGTCAGCATCCGCCGTGATAGCCTTGGCAGGGAGGGGCATGGAGTTGAGCACTGACCTCGCGGGGTTGTGGTGGTGCTCTGAGCGTTCAATTGCTCCTCATACTGCTTGATGGTCTCCAGGAGGCCTTGGACGTGCCTGGACAGTGTCAGTACGGCCATTACTCATCGATTATTGGCAACTTACGCCTCGGAGAAGCGACGTCGCCCGGCACTGCCGAAAGTGCATTGAAGTCTGTGTCGAGAGCAGCTCCGGCACGGCTGGTCACCGGAGCATTTGACCTTTCTCTTGCGGCACTGCTCACAGCTTTGAAAGACAAGTCAGCCAGGCGCACTCAGACGATGGCGGTGGAAAGGGCCTACGCATTGGCAGACCTGGAGCTCGGCGTCTGCGTCTGAGAGGGGGCCATGATGTTCGAGGTTGGAATCGAGTCACCAGCGAATGTACAGTGCCGATGAGGTTCTGAATCGAGGGGCGATGCCCATTGACCGTCGAGCGTGCTACCTGCGATGGCGACCTGAGATCTAGCAAAGCCGGCGTCGCTTAGAGGTCATGATGAGGCGTGTTTGCTGGATGAAGTCGACGATGAGGTTGTCACGCGGTCAAGATGCGCCGGCGCAAAGTTCTAGAAGGCGCGAAGGATTGCTGTACGATAACGGGGACCGTCATCGGGGCCACGCCCTGTAGAGACTGGACCTGGCGCTAGAAAAGTGGTGGCGGGGGACGGCCAGGCGCTGAACCAGCCGACTCGTGACCGGGCATCCGGCGGTGGGGGGACCGTACAGTGCGAGTTATGACACATGGAATTGAACTGGTGGACGCTGTCAAAACATCACAGTGCTAATAACATCTCACACAGCTAGCTGCCCACAGCCCATCCCAGTGTCATCCCCATCATTCGAGAGTCAAGAACAGGCTCTACAGCACAGGAACAACTCGGGCCAATGAACGTCTGATCTTCCCGAGCTGCAGTGACAGGTCGTCGTCTGTGAGAGCACGGCGGTGACATTTCGATGTAAAATTGCGGGGCCAATCATAGACCGGATCCTTATCACACCGAGACACGATAAGCGTCATGTCGAGACATTTGCCCGTCCGCCTGCCTTCCTGCGCATGACCATCGTGACAGATTCGCGACCTTTCCCATGCATCTTCACCATCTTCCGCCGTAGCACACTCTCCAGTCGCCATGAGCGGCCAGTCGCCCTCCGCCTCCGGGCTCCTCCCGATGCCAGGCTCTCCGTCCTCGTCGTGGGCCATCTACCGTGCCCGTGTATCTGCCCTCGTGCGCAATGCTGACACCCAGGTCGTCGTCGCCTTCTGGCTGCTCGGTGTGTACCTCCTTTCCTTACCTCTTGCGCCACAGACCGGAGCTGACGTTAGTGTTCGCAGGCCTCATCAACAATGTCCTCTACGTGATCATTCTTTCTGCCGCCCAGGATCTCGTCGGCTCGTCTGTCCCGAAAGGCGTCGTCCTCCTCGCCGACGTCCTCCCATCCTTCCTGACGAAACTCGTCGCCCCATATTTTATCCACCGAGTGCCATACTCCGTCCGAGTCCTTGTCTTCATCGCATTGTCCTGCTGCGGCATGTCGATTCTCGCCCTCACGCCTCCCTCGAAATCGGTCCCCGTCAAGATGGTCGGCGTCGTCCTGGCCTCTCTGAGCTCTGGCGGTGGCGAGCTCAGCTTCCTCGGCCTGACACATTACTACGGCCCCATGAGCCTCGCGGGCTGGGGAAGCGGCACCGGTGCTGCGGGATTGGTGGGAGCTGGACTATACGTGGCCATGACCGACTGGTGGGGGTTCAGCGTTCGCAGCAGTCTGCTGTTCAGCGCTTGCCTACCCGTCATCATGTTCGTCAGCTTCTTTGGGCTGCTGCCCAAGGGCCCGCTGCGCCAGGGCTCCAGGTTGAAAGAGTACACTTCGGTACCGGAGCGCGATCTTGACGACGACGATATCGACGACATGCCGCAGGGCGTTGCCTCGTCCGCCTTGCTGGCTCCTGGCCCATCGAGTACAGCCGCCGCATTTTCCGCCCATCAGCCGGCTGCCGAAACGCCCTCTTTCCGCACGAATCTTCGACGGGCAGCAAGACTATTCGTCCCGTATATGCTGCCTCTACTCCTCGTCTACATCGCAGAGTACACCATCAACCAAGGCGTTGCGCCCACGCTGCTCTTCCCGCTCAGCTCCACCCCCTTCAAGGAGTTCCGCGAGTTCTATCCCATGTACGGCTTCCTCTACCAGGTGGGCGTCTTCATCTCTCGGTCATCCATACCTTTCATCCGCATTCACCACCTCTACGTTCCCTCGTTTCTCCAGATCGCCAACCTCGCCCTACTGACCGCGCACGCCATCTACAACTTCATCCCGTCCGTGTACATCATCTCCATCATCATCTTCTGGGAGGGCTTGCTTGGTGGTGCAGTCTACGTCAATACATTTGCCGAGATCCTCGACAACGTGCCAAGCGAGGACCGCGAGTTCAGCCTCGGCGCGACGAGCGTCAGCGATAGTGGTGGTATTTGCATTGCCGGTCTTTTGAGCATTGCGATGGAGGTGCGGCTGTGCAATTGGCAGGTCTCGCAGGGCCGGGACTGGTGTCGCAAGATCAAGGTGGGATGAGGCGGCATGATTTCAGTCAAGGAGTTTGGTGTTTTGAAGCGATAAATACATTTTATGATTACTTTGCCTGTCACCGTTCCCCAAAAGGAGCCCACTGTCACGGCGGGATGTCTCGTCCGGAGCCGTGGAACAAGACCGGCCGGGGAGGGGGCACGCTGATGCCGGTATCATGATGACGCAAGGCATCCTGAACCGCTCCCTTAATTCACACCACTGGCACGCCACACCCATCTTCAATCCAGGAGCAATCAACTTCCTCCATTCTCATCTCATTATCGGTTCTCGACACCTCTGCACCTGCTACACCATCTCATTCGCCATCGAAACCATGTCTCTCTCCAGAAACCTACAGTCCCTGCGAAGGCTTCCGGCCTCCTCAATCAGAGCCCCAGTACCCGCCCTCCAAAGTATCGCGTCCCGTCGATTCGCCTCCGTCAACCGTGGCAAGAACGATGCCGGGCGGGATGACCTCGGTGGGCCTGGCGGCCAGGACCCCATTCCCAAGACATCATCCTCGCCAACCCAGGACTCGTGAGTGTCATTAGCAACCGATCGGGTGTTCCGATAGATGGAACTAACAGATGAGTAGGTCATCTTATGCAGCCATTGCAGGCGTCGGAGTCCTGGTCTGCACTATCTTCTACTACATGACATCAAGCCCCAAGGAAGCTGTTCACATGCAGGAGAAGGCACAGGCCGCCCAGACTCGGGCCAAGGAGAGCGTCAAAGAAGCAGTGAACAATGTTCGTGGATGAAGAATTGAGAGAGGACTTGAATTAAGAACTACTAGATGGAACCAAGGAGATCAGTGCCAAGGGTAAATCGACCAGCGATCAGCACAGTTAATAGGCGAATGTAGTCGATCGACCATGACAGTCAAACGACGTATGAAATCGACGCCCTGGCTTGGTGATTCCTCGCCCGACAACCTTGCCCGGTCGTACACGATGCTTGCTCCTCCTCCTCCGAATAGCATCTTTCAAAGACACAATGCTGATGGCCTCATACCCCGAAACCAGCTGCAGGGCATTGAGGTTAGTCCGAGACGGGGTGCAAAGCGACTGATGCGCCAGGCGTAGGATACCCCTGCCTCGGCGTTGGCTCAAAGTTGGCTTGCAGGATTCCCGAGAGCAAAGCTCCTCCACAACACCATCGAGCCAGAGGTTGATGCCCAAGGGACAGTCTGTTCCGTCTGGTGTGGCGCCGCCAACCTCGCTGTAGAACATGGTGAGCTCTTCGAGAAGGTGGCAAGGGCGCTTGGACAGGTGTGTCATGTACTCTGTGTTGCAGTAGCAGCAACGCCTGAGGGTGTAGGTCCAATTGCACATGTTGGATGGAGATTGGGAAGATAGATTGTGCCTTGATTCATTTATTCTGGAGACATGTTGCCTCGCCGTGGTTTATGTACTGGGCTTCCTTGCCAAGCCCAGCATCTACAATTGCGAGTTGTCCCTCGGGCAGTGGATGTTGATGACAGCTCAATTGGACGGACTCCATGACAGGTTCATGGAAGTGCTTCTCATAATACGATTGGCTTCTGTCCAGATCTTCAATGCAGAACAGGTGCTGATGTATGTGTCCCAACGAACTCGCGGAGAGCCTGGGTTGTGCGGTCCGCAGTAAGCTCCAGGATCTACTGCTCAAGACCGAAAAGAGCGACACGGTCAAGTCTTTTGATCACATGGCTTGAAGTTGGAAGGGACGATCTCACGACAGACCTCCTCCCTGAACCGTCCTGCTCCCTTGCCCGACCTACCACCCGTTCCTCCTGCCTTATCGAAATTTGGTCAAGAGCTTTAGGCCCTTCCGCTCATCTCCCACCAGCTGCACTCCAACAGTCTCAGCTCGCATCTTCAACTCGACCTCGCGCGCCTCCTTCACCGCTCCGCCTTCCCCCGACAGCAGGACCAGAGGCCACACGCTGTCTCTCCACAGCGGCATATGTCTTGACTTGATCATTGTAGCGACAACCGTCACCGTGCTCAGCACCCATATCGCAGCAGGCAACGCAAACCAGGGCCATTCAATCCGGATAAAAGTCCCCGTGGTGTGCACGTTTCCAACGGCCACGTTTGGCGACTCGGTCTCGTTCTTCAGCATGCCTGCGTCGCGGATCGACTTTGTCGCGGCGGCGCCGAGCGCCCGGAACGCGCATGCAAAGTTGTCGTCTGGCGTCGCGCAAGATGTCTTGCTGAAGTCCGCGTAGAAAGTCGCCTGCAACGCGTCATTTTCCCTCCTCGGCATCCCAAAGGCCGGCATGTCTGTGACAAGAATGCCCTGGTTGGAGTCGTGCGTCTCAACCGACCCCATCAACTGTCCGCCGAGGGGATCTGAGCTGCCATATGCATACATGACGGATTGCGCCCACTCCGGAATCATTGTGAGGCTGGCCCCCTCCATCCACGGCGGTGATAGCACAATGGGGCTGGTGAAGTTGTCGTACTCAAACTCGGACCAGATCTCCAGGACTTCTTCCGTATAGACGCCCTGAGACACCGATGCCTTGATCTGTTGCGCACATGGAGATAACGCGCATTCAGAGCCAATGAATCGGGTGTCTTCCTTGAGCAAATGAATGCCGTTGTTGATCACGTTGGGGTCCTGGCCCCCGCCAAGCTCGGTAGGCGGAACAACTGCGCGGATGGACTGGTAGATTGTCGAGGGCCACTTCAGATCTTGGAGTGCCGTGGAGTTCTCAGCCCTTGTGGAATTGACAACCATGTAAGTTGAAGTCCCAGGGTAGTCGGGGTCGGCGATGTAGAAGAGGTTGAGCCGAATCTCTCCCGGGAAGGCGACATTGCAGGACTTGACCTCGGTCAGATTATTGATCTCTCTGCATGTATGGTTGAGCTGGGCCGATACATCGACGCAGGTTGAACACAGACCGAGCGTAGTAAAGCTATCCCAAGTGCAGTTGCCTGTGGGGCAGCTAAAGAGAGAGCGAGACATGACCTCCTGGGCTGGCAGCAAGAGGGCCATCATGGTATTGGCTTTGAGGGCGGGATCTGGTGACCAAGCTGTTGGTACGAGAAGTCAGTAACAGCTTTGGAGTCTTCTTGAACGACATTACTTACACGAAAAGTCCTTCCTGGGCCCGAGGGCTGCAACTGTTTGTGCCCTGGACACCCACGCGATCCCCAGTTCATCGGTGTACTCTTGTTCATAAAAGTGGACAATCTGTTGTGCAAACGGCCCTGCAGCGGCGCCAATGACCACGGCAAGCGCTCCAAGGACGGCCGCATGTCTACCAAAGGTCAGCTTCCGGAAGAGCACCTGCCGAAAAAGACCCCAGTCGCTTACCTTCCTCTGAGAGACCACGCAAGAAGCAATGCGCCTGCCGTGCCCCTGCTTCCATTGTCGAACGTCTTGTAGTCGACAAGTTGCTTCCCGTGTTCAGTGAACCAGACCCATTTCAGTTGGCTGATGGCGCTGGTGGCTCCGTATAGCGCAGCCATCTTGGACACCACGGCGAGGATGGAGATGACGGTGTTGAAGGAGAGGGCGCCCCAATCGGGAATCCTCTGTCCGTTGTTTCGGATGAGGATCAAGACCATGGCCGTCAAGCTCATGGCAGAGATGACGAGGCCGATGACTTCGAAGATCCAGCTTGCCGCGAGTCTATCGGAGAAGGACAGCTTGTGAGGGGTGTTGGCACCAGTAAGTTGAGGCAGTGCTTCGGCATGTTTTGTCTGGTTCTGTTCAGACTCTGAATCGGTTTGACTTTCTCCGAGCCTGGCTTTCCCCCCGTGCTCTCCCTGAAGCAGGTGAGAGGACTCGACCACGTTCTTTTGACGAGGTGAAGCCATTTCTTGATGTCGCGAGATCGGAAGGTTGGCCTTTGAAGCGAACCATTTGCACTTGGACGTTGGCCCGTCTACTTTATACCAACCCCCCTTGTCAACTTCAAACTTCATCTGCTTGCCCTAAATGCACCGACCCTATCTCTCCGCCCCAGCTGTTGAGCTGCGCATCCGGGGTGGGGCCTGGTCCAAAGGGCTGAGCCAAAATATTTCCCCTGGACCCTTGATCCTGTCAGCGCCATCCCTGTCCATCGAATCCGACCCCTGCACATGAGGCCATTCCCAAAAGGGCAACCGCTCAACACCAATCATCTCACGATGTTCACGACCCTCGCAGGCTTGGCACCCGTTCAGCGGGACAGCGGGGTTCCGATGGACGAGGCAGCGATGCATCGTTTCTTTCACGAACGGAAGAGGCCATTCCTCCGGTCTTCTTCCTCCGCTACCGGCTCCTCAACTGTGCCAACATCCCGTCGTCTCCCATCTCTTCTTCCCAAAATACTCGTCACAGCAGCATTTTCCCGAAACGTCTTCACCTCGACCCCACGTCTCATTCTCATCGCGCCACCATGTCAGTCTTTGTGAACTATGCCGGCCCAAAGCTGGACAAGAAACAAAATCAAGTGGTCCGCTCCCAGGCCATGGTGTCTTTCCGAGGCCGACAGAAACAGGCTAGAAATAGGGGTAAGTCCTTGGAGAGTCGTGAGGGTGTCATACCCAAAGAGAAATGATATCTGGAGATCTCCGAACCCGAACATGTCTTACAGAACTGGTAGAAGTCATTGCCCAGACTCTTAATACCCGCCGGTAAGTCCACTCGGCACATGATCCGGACTGGCACATGGCCGCGGATGCCCATTGCGGTGGAGTGGCAACGGCCACCACACGAGCATTGTCCCGTTTTGGACGGTTCACTTCTAACATTGACGACCGCTCGAAGGCTAGCCCCGATTGCCGACAGAACCATCCGCCAAACAGACACGTCCAATGAAGATGCCGAGGACGCCACGCGTCCCGGTAGACCGGTTCACGGCAGGAAGTGCAACAGCCGCAGCGTGGCTGTAGTCCGGTCTGGGGTTGTCGCAAACCACCCCAACCCGTATGACCTGCGTGGTGCACCTCCAATGTCCACCCATATGACCGGCGTGGATGCTCGCACGTTCCAGGACTACCTCTGCCGATGCGGATCGTACACGTCGTATCTCGACGAGGCTTTTGTCTTGGTTGGCTTCCGCCAGCCCAGCTACTTCCGTCCCGACATGTCCAAGGCGGCATGCATCTACATCGGTTGGCTTCTGACAGCCGGTGTACTGGATGCAGTCCAAGGCTCCAAGGAGATTGTCTACCCGTACTATGAGTATCAGGCAGTGAGAGAGCTGCAAAAGTTCATTGACCAAGCAGAGATGAGGGAGCTGCACGAGGTGGTGTATCCCGTCATTGTGCTGGGAATGTTCGAGGTATGCCGCCAAGCTATCGGGTCGTCTGTGATCTTGCTGACTGTTAGGTCTAGATGGTTCGCTTCAGCCCTCGCGCCGTGACACACCTCGCGGCTGTGGAGCAGTTCGTCAAGTCTCGTGGAGGACTCCAAAAGATGCCAATAGTCATGCAGCACCTTGTCGTCATGTGAGTCTCTGCGTCAACAGCCTTTGATGCTCTCTGCTGACCAGGCGAAGGGGCGACCTCTTGTTGACCGTCTGTATGAGTACCCCACTAGCTTTCAACAGCATCGGTCATGCCCCAGTCATGCGTCTTGCGACTGCTGGAGCCATCCTTGCAGGTGACCAACTTCTGTCATGCCCCTTCCTCCTTTGTGACGACGAGGACTTCTCTGTTTCGATACAACACTTTGACGACTCGATCGCTGGTCAACTAGCAGATGTCCTCAAGACTGCCAGCAACATCTTTGCCCAGTTCTTTGACATCAATCTATCAACCCACCAGCCAGCCTTCGATCTGGACAACACGGCTGACAGTGTTGCTGGCACGAACACGGCCGGAATTCTCCTGGAAACATGCGCTTTGGCCACTCGAATCATGCGCAGAACCTTCTTGGAGAACCTGGATGGGTTTGATCATCCGGCGAACAAGCTTGATCTGCTGAAGATGTACGCCAACACCCGCTTCATCCGGCTAGAGGCGTGGGCGGGTCTTCCCTACATCTACGTCTGGGTGAATCTTGTTGGCTACGCTACTTCCCCAGACGAAAACATGAGATCGTACTTCATCGCCGAAGTTGTGCGATGCGCCTTTAGCTACGGCTGCTATCAGATGATCGTCTTTCAGGGCAAGTATCCTGGGCACCCTTCCGTCTCCGTTTCTTAAGCCATGAACCATTCGTATGTTCAGAGGAGGGCTAACTTTTACCTGAATTGTAGCTGTTCTAAAGAACTTTCTTCACCTTCGCATGGCAGCTGCGGGACCGGGCAGAATCACCAGCGTTGTGCTGTAATCGTTGGATGGGGTCAAAGGTGGAAGGTAAAAATCTTTCGACCTACTGTGCAGGTACTCATTTAAGGTTAACCAGCTGAAAAGATAGTGGGGTGCTTCTTGGAACATTGGGTGATATTGGCCAGGGTCAGCGTCCATTCGAGTTGTTGCTGGAGACACGTAGAGCGTGCTCGCCCGTCCTGATCGGGACCAGGCTCTTGTACAAGGGATGAGGGTGGGCTCGCTTCACGAACCACGTGGGAACTGATCTTAAGATGGCAGATGGCAGAGAAATAGACAGGGCGTTGAGCAATTGAAGGAAGTGGTTGGCGAGAGTGAGCCATGCCCCTTGGTAGATGATGATGCCCAGGCTGGCATGTTCTGGCCCGACGCTACATGCTTCCAGCAGCGCACGTTGGAGATATCTCGTCCTGCCGTCATGACAACTAAGGACGTAGCCGAAGAAGAACTCGCATCTTGAACATTCGAGAGAAATACCCGAGGTTTCAAGGCCGTTCCAACGCCTCCTCGTCAAGGGCATCTCGGTGTCAGGGATAAGAGAGGCGGGTTGACGCGGCCTGCGATATTGTTGCCGCGACATGCAAAAATACATGTCGTGGAGGACGATGGACCGACCTTTTCAGTCAATTGACCTTCAGCAATCGATCTTGCAGTCGGTCAACCGTTGGAGTCAATCGGCCATTGTAGATGATTAAGCGTGACAGTCAATCGATCATCCAAGCTAACAGGCATGGAGGTCGTCAGGCACGTCAACGGTCTGGTTGACGGAGGTGATGGAGGGTGATGGCCGATAATCCCACAGGCCGCGGTAGTAATTTCGCAGGCCCGCCATCCGGCCCCAAACCAGCCGCCCCTGACCCCCCCTTGCCGCAGGCCCCCCAAGTCCAGCGGCCACATCCCGTGCTCCAGCCAGGGCATGTGATTGGGCCATCCGAGTCGCCAACTTCGATATTGCCAAGCTGCACCATCAACGTCTCTCCCTCCCTCCTCGTTTCTTTCCAGCGCTCACCTCAGACCTGCAGGAGTGCAAGGTTGCCGTTTCGCCATGGGCAGACAGCGACATCTCGGCTGTAGGGGCGGATCATGACACCGAAGACGCGTTACCTCCTGCAGCTGCAGTCCGCCTCGATGCACTTCGCCCGATGACCACCCTGACCCATCGCCGGTGACCAGACGTATCAACTCCTGTCTCTCTGACACGTCGAACGGGTAGTCGGCCTTCATGCTGAGCCATCGGTAGCCAGATCAAGCCCGAGGGACCCCGATGCTTGTCACGCCACGTCGGGTATGTACCCAGGTCGACATGCAAAGTCCGAAGAACGCACACCTCTTCAGCGATACCCGCCTACCGAACGCCTCCGTGGGCACAGCCTCTTCTGTATTTGGATTCGTGACAGGCTTATCCGACCGTCTCGAGTGCCCTGAGAGGTCTAATCCCTGCGGACCCACGACATCCAAGACCCCCGCGAGAGCTTTTCAACATCCACTCATCGTCGCTCAACCCACCACGCTGGGATTCTTCGCAGGACAACCCCAGTCTGCCATATGGGTTGATCGCAGCGGGGTGTGCCCGGTCCATCCAACCCCCGTTCGACATGCGTCGCAGGCTGGTCCGGGTCATATAACAGAGGACCCGCCGTCGATCAGCCGCTCGACTGCTGGGTCCTACATCCCCCGAGCATCCGATGCTGTCGAACCTGACTCTGAACTTCACCATACCCTTTACTTCGGGCCACACGGACCATATGAAAAGATCTTGAATCTTCGTCTTCTACCAAGGTGTTTGCGCCGGTTTGACACGCCATGTGCAACATGTAGCCGCTCAGCGGCGCTGCAATACACGAATACCAACCAAAACCCGACCACGCCACGTCACCGTTAGCGGTACGGCCCGAAGTGTCACAGAGAACCACTCGCAATATGGCCGTTCTCTCCCAGTACGACTACCTCTTTGCGCTATGCACCATCTTTGCATTCCTCGATGCCTGGAACATCGGTACGTCTTCTCTCGATTACTTCAATCTCGCCTCTCTATCACCACCCGACGTCTCGCCCAAGACCCGCGACTGACGCCCAGCAGGAGCGAACGATGTGGCCAACTCCTTCGCCACGTCCGTTTCATCGCGGTCCTTGACGATGAAGCAAGCCATGGCCATCGCGGCTGTCATGGAGTTCAGCGGATCCGTCTCTGTCGGCTCCAGGGTCACTGACACGATTCGCCTACGTATCCTCGACCCGCAGCTTTACAGCGAAATGCCGAGCGTTCTGTTGCTCGCCATGACGTGTACCATTGTCGGCTCGTCCATTTTTCTGACAATCGCAACCCGCAACGGTCTACCCGTGTCGACCACCCACTCCCTGATCGGAGGACTTGTCGGGACCGCCACCGCTTCCGTTGGCATTCAGAAAGTCAACTGGGGCATTGATGGAGCGTCGCAGGTCTTTGCCGCTTGGGTCGTTGCCCCCGGGATTGCAGGCATTATTGGCGCCTTTCTCTTCCTATTCACGAAGCACTTCATCCTTACCAAGCATAACGCTCCGCTGAAGGCCTTCTATTCCATCCCGGTCTACACTTTCATCACCGTCGCTCTGCTCACGAGTAAGCGTTGTCCTTCCCGTTAGCGTTGCGTCTACTAACCCTACTAGTGCTCGTCGCTTGGAAAGGTGTCCAGACCGAAGTCGAACCCACAACTACCCAGATTTTGCTAGCCGTCTTCATCACCGCAGGCGGCGCAACAGCTCTCCAAGCCTTCTTTCTCCTTCCCTGGATATGGAGGAAGATTATGCTGGAGGATTGGCAGCTAACGTGGAAGGACATATGGAAGGGCCCGTGGCTCCTCTACAAGCCGCTTCCACCTCCACCGCCAGCTGGTGTCTCAAGGCTCAACATCAAGAACTACTATCGAGGTCACCTTACCCCTGACGAGCTTTCCTACATGAGAGCATCCGAGTCCCTTCTTCAATCCATCCAATCCAGCGCAACAGCGGAAGATCTGGACAAGGACGACGACGACGAACGCCACATCCTGCCTCCACCGGCTCTCGACCTACCCCTGCCCGGCTCCCCGCCACCGTTGCACAACGAGCAAAACCAGAGTAGCCGCATCACGAATCACGAGTTCATCCCACCCCGGCCCCCTGGTCCTTGGAATTCCCTGGCTGTAATGATCTGGCGAGTCAACCGTTTTGTCCTCCGCGGTATGGAGAAGGACGTCATCGCCATGCAACAGCGAAACGCCATCCTTTCCTGGGACATAGAGGACATGCACGCTCGCTCTCCCCACTATGACAACCGGGCTGAGTACATGTACTCGGCTCTGCAGATTCTTACCGCCTCTGCCGCGAGCTTCATCCACGGCGCCAACGATGTGAGCAACTCCGTCGGCCCATTCACCACGGCATGGCACGTCTGGCGTACAGGGGACATCCCGAACCACGTCGGCGTACCCATCTGGATCTTAGCAGTCGGCGGTCTCGGCATCGTCGTGGGCCTGCTCACCTACGGTTATCACGTCATGCGGAATCTGGGTAACCGCCTCACGCTCATCTCACCGAGCAGAGGGTTCTGCATGGAGCTTGGCAGCGCCATCACCATCTTGATCGCAACACGGCTCTCATTGCCTGTTTCCACGGTATGTGTAACGTCCTTGCTATATCCTGGACCTTTCTGACAAGATGGACAGACACAATGCATTGCTGGAGCCGTCGTTGGCGTCGGTCTTGCAAATGGCGACTGGCGATGTATCAATCCCCGCCTCGTAGCCTGGATCTACGGAGGCTGGATCATCACACTACCAACCACCGCCCTGCTGAGCGGTTCTCTGATGGCTCTCATCATGAACGCGCCTCGATGGGGCTACCCTTAGTCCATGCCCCGATGTACAACTTGCCTCGAATCTTTGTTTGCAACACCAGCATTGTCTATTATTCTTTGTTATTACCGGAGCGCGGCGTTAGTGGAGTTCTAAGGTCTTCAGTTTATTCGACAAGTCATTGTTGAGTGTTTCTTTTTGTTCGCCCAGAGGTCGGTTCAGGGAGGAGGTTAGAGCGGAGAGGAGGACGGTTCAGGGAGGAGGTCGGTCAGGGAGGAGGTCGGTCAGGGAGGAGGACGGTTCAGGGAGGAGGTCGGTCAGGGAGGAGGTCGGTCAGGGAGGAGGTCAGTCAGGGAGGAGGTCTGTCGTGAAATCGACCCTTCCAACTTCAAGCCCCGTTGTCAAGGAAGACTCGCCGGCTTGTTCACACCACCGGTTCATCTACCCCACAAACTCGTCCGAGTCGTGTCTCCGTGGGCGTATGGCATTGTAGCCGGTGTGATGTTCCTCGCGGCGACGTACATCCGCCAGGCGGTCCACCAACAACTTGTCGACGGCCTCTTCCATCAAAATCGTCTCCCCCCCTCTGGGGAACTTCTCGGACTTCCTTCCTGACCCGTCGATGGAGGCCCGTACGGAACGATAGCACCGCTGAAAGAGGCTTCGTTTTCATGGTACACGAACTGTTTCTTCCTGGAGGCACCGCAATTGTAGCAGATCTTTTCAGCCTCTTCTCCGGATTCCGCCTTCTTTGTCCAAATGACGCCATGACTATAGCGAGATTGGCGGTGTTGGGCATGAAGTAGTCGAGATCATCCTCAATATCCTGCACGATGGCCTGCTAGGTCGTCGCGATGGTCGTGAGGAGCGTGTTATTAGTCGCGTTGGCGGCCTCTATTGCCTCGCGGCTGTCGCCTTTGCCGCCGCCACATTCTCTGAGGGGCAGATCGTTGTTTGGAGTGATTGCCTTGAGGCGGATGGTTGTAGTTTGGATTGTGTCAAACGTGCATGCCTTCTTGTTTGTCCCGTTTGCTCCATATCACCACATTGAACTGGAGGCATCTGCGTCGAAATTATGCTGTACATATAGGCAGGCATGTCGATATGCTTCTTCGGGCAAGCTTCCTTCCCGAGCAGTCGTCGCCTCATGTCGATGCCTGCCTCCATGAGGCTGGACACAATGTCGGAGATCTTTTCGCCTGAACCCCTCAGGAGACGTTGTACCTTGCTGTAGCAGTTTGCGCACGTCTTACGCTTACCTCTATACATGTGACCCTTGATCCGAGGAGCACCGCAGTTCCAGCATTTTTGCTGAGCCTCGAGTTGAGACTTGTTGCGATCCAGACGCCGATCACAACGACTTCCGAACCTTCCACGTGCGCTGCCCATGTGCTCCAGTGCCTCAGAAATGAAGTCGACGGGCGTATATGAGGTAGAGTTCGAGGGAGGGCGGCGTCCGTTCGTCTCGAGGTCTTCCCATAGCTTTTTGAACAACTCGGGTAACATTGGCCTTCTTGCTTTTGGCGTACTTGTGGACCGCTTTGTAGCAGCCGAGGCACGGGGATCTCTTCCCACAAATGCCAGATGGTCGAAGTGTACCGCCCTTTGGTGTCAGGTTTCAGGGCGCCGCGACGACAGCAGTGCTTGTTGGCTTGCTTTCAAGAGGCCGTGGCTTCGGTGGTAATCGACCAGGTGCGTTTGGGTTTCTCCGAGGCACGATGTCGCTTGAAGAACTCGTCAGGGTCTTCTCCGGACTTCACTCCCTGCTTCACTCCCTTGACCCAGATTTTGCGGCAAGTCTGACACTCCGTCTCCTTGCCCAGACCGGACCACTTTCCTCGATCATGAAGAGGCTTCTTGCAGAGGCGGCCTCCATCCAAGTCCGACTCATCATGGCTGGGACATTGCCTCCAGCGCTCCATCTGGTCAGACCCCAAGATTCGAAGGGCACAGCAACCTTGACTTTGAAATTTGCCCGACAGCTTTGCCCAACACTTCAGGTTTGCCCAACAGCTTTCCAAACGGTTGCTCCTGACTGCCGTCCGGCAGCTTCGTCCTACATCAGAGGCGTGGATTCCATTGCATGCCAGGCAAGAAAATACTAACGCCCAGGGAGCAGAATTTGCTGGGCAACAGCAAGGTGGGAGGCGAAGAGGCGTGCAGTTGCGGAGGTGGGCGCTGCAGAAACAGCTTGAGGCAAACGCCATGAGATGCACGATCAGTACGAGCAACTCGCGTGCTGAGCAATGTCCATACCCTCCAAGCCAGGCTTGGGCCGATCTACCACATCATGATGCACTGGCTGACACGTCCCACGCCTAGGTGGCGCCTCTCACATCGTCCCCATGGAAGTGATGATGAACAATCCCTTTCCCGGGTATCAAGCCATGGAGTACTGAGATGTTCTGTGATTGATACTGCACATGTGTAGAGTCACCTGGTGCTCAGAGGGCGCGCCTCAAGTCCAGGTGGCTTGGAAACTCCGCCCCTCCTTGTTCTCTCCCCGCACAGTGTTATCGCACAGTGCATGGCGTGTCCAAACTTTGGTGTCAAGGTGGATCCACGTTGCGCCGTCCTTCGCCGTTGGGTGGCGAAGCAAGGAGCAGCTACCGCGCCGTGCACAAACTCGGCATCTTGGTATATAGACGTCCTATTCTCCCAAATACTCATGGCTTGACGTCCGACTTACGTAATGTAGCTCTTGCCTTTTACCAGAACTACCAATGGTCTGCGTCAAACAAGCCGTAAACAATCTTTGGAAACTTCTTCATCAATGAACATTCAATTTTTGTTGTTTTGCTCCCCTGAACGCGGAGCGCGGCCGGGTCTGCAGCGGGATGGGCTTGGGTGGTGTTCGTGGATTGGCTCAGTCGGGAGCGCTAAGAAATTTTGAAGTGGGGCATGACTACGCTGCCGGGAGGTCGAAGGATCGAACCCCACTCCCGGCCGTGCCTTGCCATTTTGTGTCGGCGAATTCGTTTCTTTTACCAACTGTATCAAATTCTTGAAGATTTTCGAAATAGGCGCGGACACTCTTCTTTAAAGTGGCAAAGTCGCCAGTGTTTGGCGTCATTGTCGTGTCTTTCGGAAAGTTTGTCTGGCTCTCGGGGTCGTGGGGCGTTCGGCAGATCAAGGACCTCCTTCTACGAAACATCACCAGTTACGAGAGATGGGTCGGGAACGACGTTTGTCTCCGAGTGTTCGCGTGCCCGACCGAGAATGATCAATGGATCCTTCATCGAAGCCCAAACAACCCCTGGGACCAAGGAACCTGGTGGAAGAGCCTCTTGTCGTCGTCGTCTGACATTCGCCACGAGGCGGCGGCGGGGAGGAGGGCTATTAATAGTATCAACGCCTTCCATTACCGACGAAGGCCTCCAGTAGCCGGTAGAAATAAACGAATCAATCACTAGGTCACTTGCCTGGGCCATATTGTAACTTTTGTCCCGTCACCTATTTCAGTAGGATCAGACCAAATACTCGACACACCTGAAGCCGGGCATATACTATGTGATTCGTTGATATTTACCGGCAACTATACACAGGCGCGCAAGGGCAACTACCTGCCAAGGGGAATACGGATTAAGCTCCTCCCAGGAGATCACCCACCGAGCGAAATGTACGGAGGGGGGAGGCGCGTCACCCAGCCGCAAGAGACAGAGAATCGAGGAGTCCGAAGAGACGGGCTTTACCATACCAGTCCCCAAGACGCACACTCTCAAAAAGTTCCGACGCGAGGTCGGCGGTATGCAACCCCCGGCTCCACCAGTCCATGCGTCCGTCACAGTCCAAGACGACATGGACTGGAGCGGTGGACGGAGATTCTCTGGAGAGGCGACAGACACAATGAGGGCCCTGGGAGACGATTGGCCCTGGGGACTGCCGACGGCGGATTTCGCCTACGCTCTGACCGACGACTACATCCGACGAATTCGACGCTCCTGTGTCGATGAGCACGAGGAGAAGAGTTCTCACGACCACAAAACCATCAAGCAGCTTGTCGCAGAGGCAAACTCCGTGGGCAATTACACCAAGTACCTGATCAACGACGTTGAGCCAGACAGCGTCCCTGACTATTACAATGTCGTTGAAGAACAGGGAACTCGCTTCCGGGGCCTTTGGACGGTCACCATCATCTGAACCGAACAGGCACGCCATGCATGGACGGCCGCGGCAATGGCGGGCCTCCCCGTTGCTGAGTGTGGCAACGGTAGCAACGACACAGAACGACAGAACGTTGATCGAAACGATCAAGTTTTACTGGAGGTAGCGAACGTTTTAGCACGAGGTCCACCATGACGCGCAGAGGAAACTGAAAGACAATTGGCGAAGAAGGTTCGTGAAGTGCCACGGCAAGGTCTGAGAAAAGGCCTGGCGCGTGGCAATTACGTTGACCCAGGCCTCAGCCATACTTGTCAGGAAGGGGCCATAAATATAGTGATGACGGAGCCTTTGGGTGTTTCGTCAGGATGTACGCAGGGTGATGGTCTGTCCGACAGCTCTGGCAAGTTGGCCTGTTCGTCAAGTTAGCCTGTTCGTCAAGTTGACCTGTTCGTCAAGTTGACCTGTTCGTCAAGTTGACCTGTTCGTCAAGTCGACCTCCTCGTCAAGTCGACCTCCTCGTCGGGCGGACAACTTCCTCTGTCGGGCTGGCCACCTCCTCTGTCGGACTGTGTCGACCCTCGAAGGACGATAGTCATGTGTACCTCACATTGCGCCGTGGACTTCGACGGCACTCGGTGTCGCAGTTCCATTCCCTTGCCTGATGTACAAAAAGGTTCCAAAATGGAGATGGTCATGTTCATTCAACCTGGTATCTATAAGCCCATACGGGCGGCCGCCTCAAACTCCCGGCCATGGTGTTTGTACACGATAACTATCATACAGGTTCTTACACAGCAGCAGACTGCCATATTACAGGCCTACACCAAGCCCACACCGCGCAGGGCGCGCATCTTGACACCCTCCCACGAGTTCAGCTTCGGCCTCACGTCGAGGTAGAAGCTAGGCCGGCCATCCTGCGATGCGCCTGGCCGGCCGGCGTAAAAGTCAATCACATATTCAACCTGAACACCGCAGCGGTCGATGATCCAGTCGTGCCTGTCAAAGGGTGCTGTGAAGCCCAGGAGCGTGTTGATGCGGGCCTTGGGGGACATGCGGTCGGAGAAGCCGGAGAAGGAATGCAGGCGAGGACCATCGCATCTGCGGAAAAAGTGTTAGCAATAGCCTGGCCATATTAATCATGTAGTCTTGACTTACGCTGTGCCCTCGGTGTACGGCCGCTCCCACTCCTTAATCTCCTTCCAGGCGCGCTCGTTGACGGCGTTGTGGATGGGCACCACAGTCTTCATGTCCGCCGTCTCGACCTGGTCGTGGCCCTTTCTCCGCATAGCGTCGAAGAACATCTTCTCCGAGGGGTACACCCAGTTGCCCGTGATGGGGTCCGCGCCAGTGTCTGCCTCATTGTTGGCGGGTCGTTGACCGTGTGATGCTGGCGGCGGACCGCCCTTGCCGTGTGGGACAGGGCAGACAGAGTCGGCGCCTGGTGCGAAGTCGGGGGTTCGAGGAATGGTCGAGACGACGCGGCTGGTGTCGAGGGAGTTGGTAGGGTTGGGAGGCGACTGTGCTGGCGTAGGGGCTGCCGGCGCAGAGGAGCCAAAGGGAAGGTATGATCGGAATGTTGAAGACCACGAAGAGCCCTGTGGTGTTGTAGAGGCGGCGCCCGCTGGTGCAGAATGTGGTGACGGCAGTTGGCTGTGAGGGTTCGGCGCGGCATCACCGGCTGCAGCGGCGGCGCGGGCCTGCTTCAGCCATGCCTCGCGACTGTTGTGGTCGACGGGGCAGGCGTCGGCCGGATCGGAAGGCTTGCCCGACATGTCGAGGTATGGTCTTGGGGTAGAGGTAGGTGACAGTCAAGCCGTGACTGTGTCTCGGTGGTGTGTGGAAAGGGCGCTTGAAAGTGACGATACACTTTGGAGTTTTCCGAGAGACCACGACAGGAAATTTGTCGATTCGCCATCATCGATTGCACGGACGGCCTTCCCGCAGGCCCCACCGGAGCTCCAATCCCCCACCAACTTTTCCTCCATTAGTCATCCCTGGGCGACCCGGGCATGTCCGACGGAGCTCCTGATAGGCCAATTGCTAGCAAGGCTGAGGGGTGAAAAAAATTGGAACCATGCTGGATCTGTGGCCGAACTCGGGTCCTATCTTTGACCCTGCAGAGTGACTCAACATTGTGGTGACCAACAATTTGCTTCCCCTCCCGACGAGAAATCCAAAAAAAATCAACTCCCATCCTCTCCCACGACCCGACCCAACCAACCTACACCGACCCTACCACCGACAAGATGGCTCCCAGCACGAAGCCCGGCGAGAACATGCTCTGGGGCGGCCGCTTCACCGGCGGCCTCGACCCGCTGATGGTGCAGTACAACGAGAGCATCCACTTTGACAAGGTGCTCTACAAGCAGGACATCCTTGGCAGCATTGCTTTCGCCCGCGCCAACTTCAACAACGGCATCCTGACCAAGGACGAATTCGAAAAGATCGAGGAGGGCCTGCACGCGGTGGCCAAGGAGTGGGAGGCGGGCAAGTTTGAGATCATCCCCAGCGTCGACGAGGACATCCACACGGCCAACGAGCGCCGGCTGGGCGAGATTATTGGCAAGAACATTGCCGGCAAGCTGCACACGGGCCGCAGCCGCAACGAGCAGGTTGTGTGCGACATGCGCATGTGGCTCCGCGACGAGCTCCGCGTCATCGAGGAGTACCTCGTCAGCTTCATCACGGTGACGGCGGCGCGGGCCGAGAAGGAGATTGACTATGTCATGCCGGGCTACACCCACCTGCAGCGCGCGCAGCCGATCCGCTGGAGCCACTGGATGCTCTCGTACGCCTTCGCGTTTGCCAACGACCTGGAGCGCCTGCGTGAGGTCATCAAGCGCGTCAACCAGAACCCCCTGGGCTGCGGCGCGCTGGCGGGCAACCCGTTCAACATTGACCGCGAGGCCATGGCGTCGGAGCTGGGCTTTGAGGGCCTGCTGTGGAACTCGATGGGCGGCGTGGCGGACCGCGACTTTGTGACGGAGACGCTGCAGTGGGGCGCCATGCTGATGCAGCACATCTCGCGCTGGGCCGAGGACCTCATCATCTACTCGACGGCCGAGTTTGGCTTTGTCCGGCTGGCTGATGCCTACTCGACGGGCAGCTCGCTGATGCCGCAGAAGAAGAACCCGGACAGCCTGGAGCTGCTCCGCGGCAAGAGCGGACGTGCGTTCGGACACATGGCCGGCTTCATGATGACGCAGAAGGGTCTCCCGAGCACGTACAACAAGGACCTGCAGGAGAGCTGGGAGCCGATGCTGGACCACGTCAAGACGGTGTCGGACAGCATCCGCATCGCCGAGGGCGTGCTGGCGACGCTCGAGACGAGGCCCGACAAGATGCAGGCGGCTCTGGACCCGTTCATGCTGGCGACGGACCTGGCGGACTACCTGGTGCGCAAGGGCGTGCCGTTCCGCGAGACGCACCACATCTCCGGACGGTGCGTGGCGCTGTCGGAGCAGACGGGCATCCCGATGAACGAGCTGAGCTACGAGCAGCTCAAGGGGATCGATGCGCGGTTCGAGGAGGACATTGCGGAGACGTTTGACTACGAGAAGAGCGTTGAGATGCGCGCGGCCAAGGGCGGCACCAGCAAGTCGAGCGTCACTGAGCAGATTGCCGTGCTGAGGAAGATGCTGGCTTAGGCAGAGGCAATGTGGACCGGGCCGGGATGAATGTTATGATGTACAGGCGCTTGGGAAGGCGTGGGACAAAAGGGACTCGGACTGATTTTCTGGTGGTGGGATACTAGACGGGATCAATATGACTAGAGGGTTGCGGCCCGGTGAACACTCGAGTGTCGTGTGAGACGAGGGATGAGATGCCGAACCGGAGTAACCACCTCGCACGTCATGTTCCAGCGGGGAATCCATGTCAACTCCTGTCCACTTTGCACAAGTGTAACCGGGAAGTACCACGGCGGGAGGTGCCGTTCGCCAGCCCCGGGGTTGTCGACATCTCCCCCCTGATCCTGACCCGGCCCGGTGTTTGCTCTCTGCTCGCCCTGCCCTGAATGGCGCGGATGTCCTGTGTTGGCTGTTGAACCGGAGCGTCATCGGGGCCGGACGGACCCCCAGCCCCAGCCCCTGGGGCCAACTGTCCAGCCCTGGAGAGAGCTAAAACGCACGCTAATGCCGGACAGGAAGCTGAGGCGTCCTTGGATGTCGAGGACAGCGCTACGTCGCGGGATGAGTGCAGCGCCCACTTCCAACTTGAACCCCAAGTGCTGCTGCGGGATGCAGAGGCGCCCGACCGGACCGCTGGCCACATCAGCGGTTCGGGGCCGGTCGCGCAGGCTCGGCAGTCATGCAACAGGGGAAGGAGGCGCTAGAGCCGCCAGTGTGCAGGGCGCTACAGCGGGGGAATATCGGGCTTCAGCGCGTGCAGTTGGCGTGACGGCGGGGGCCGGGCGCTGCACAGCGTGGCGGAAGGCTCTCACCCCCGCACAGCTCCTCCCCTCCCGCTCCACGTCTCGCGCCCAAGGCGGGCCGGCCTCAGGCAGGAGACGGAAAGCTTATGAACTCCCACGTTGAAAAAATTCCTCAGGCACCCAACGCGCGACTTTTTGTACCGCTCCCCCCCAATCCCGATCAGACGACAGCGGAGCTCCTCTCATGCACCACGACCCGCTCCTGCACCTGAAATCCACACCAACAACTGACCATCCCCCGGCTGTCTCTCGGCCTCTGCCTGCTGTCTTGCTGACCACCTCCCGTTAAATAATATCCATTCACCGCGCCCTTTCCCGAAACCTTTCCCCTCCTCCCCTCAACCACCATATCCTCCTCACCTTCTCCCAACAACCCTCCGCATCACCCGCTGGTAAAGCTCCTCGGGCGCCTCGAATTCGTGCTCTTCACAACAGCCAATTCAGCTCAGCCAGACTTGTCGCTCGCGTGCTCTTGCGGGCTTTATCAGCACCAGTGCGGAGCGGTTCTTTTCGAAATCCTCCAACACCACCAACAACCTACAACAATGTTCACCGCTACCCGCGCCCTCCGCCAGGCGGCTGCTCACGCTGAGCGTGTTCCCAGCATCCGCTTCATCGGCCGCCGTTCCACTCCTTGTACGTTTCCTGCATTCCCGGTGTCACCCGATCCGCCCAGAACTGACAGAAATCGTTTAGCCTCAATTGACCACACTCCTCGCCCTCACCCCGAGTCTCCTACTGGCACTCTCCCCGAGGGATTCGGCACCTCCTCTGGCCGTAGCTCCAACTTCTCCTCCTACCGCCAGCACGCCCAGCAGCACGGCCCCCTCCAGAAGACGATCCGCATCGACGCCCAGACCGGTGTCGGCGGTGCTTCTGGCTACGATCTGGGCTCTGTCGCCGCCCCCAAGGGCATGTTCTTCGACTCTTCCGAGCTTCCCGCCCGTTTCCGCCGCCAGCCCATTCCCCTTGCCGAGCTCGAGGCAGTCGAGTCCGGCGGCGCCTCCCTCTTCGGCTGAGTCTGAACGCTCAGTCCTCCCGATATGGAGGCTGGCGTGGGGCGAGAAGCGCGAATTTTGTCTTTTTGAAAAATGATACCACGATACCCGGAGGGACGAACGAGCTTAACCGTCGATCGGACAGGGGGACACGATGGATACATACCGCGAGCGGCAGTATCGGTTTAACCACTGGACTGTCGCCCGCGCTGGGGGACGCAGGGTAAAACCGCCCCAGCGCGGCGACGGACGCGGATCAACTCCGCCCGTCGTTGCGGGCGAAACGCCAGGACAGGCGGGAGACGGCGAGATGCAGGCGGACAGCCCTGAGGGCATCTGATATTTTTCGGCTGGCTCCGTCACGGCAACGATGACGAAGAGGATGAGCCAGGGCGTTCACGAGATACTTGGAGAGGCGCGTCTGCCATCAGTACTGCGGCTACGGCTGCTTCATGCCATTTCCTATACTTCTAGATAGGCCTTCCTTCACTGGTTGGCGCCTTTCTGTAATGATAGAGGCACTCCAAATCACGATCAGAAGTCATTCGTCTTTTCCTCACCCGCAAGTGACCATGTGATATCAGCACATGTCAGCGCTGTCGCGGCATTGGGAGAAAAAAAGCCATGCAGGCACCCGGCAGCAAAGGTGGTGTGTGGCCATCATCCAGTGCCGTCGTCGCATGTGAAGCGAACCGCTGGGGGACGCGTTCCGAATGCGCCCGGCGTAGTAGCCGGTCGCCTCGGGTCATGCAACCACCACTGAGATCCCTCACAAAAAAAAGGGTGAAAAATCCCCCAGACTCCGAGTCCGCGGACTCACGTCTGAGGGCACAAAAATCGACACTAGAGAGAGGGAACAAGCCGAAACCTGATTCAATTCCCTCACCAGGGGGCCAAACACGCCATTCGCGCCCCCTCCTCGACCGACGCCCATCACCTCACAAAATCTCACCCTTTCTCCGAACCGGACGTGTCTCCGTGCCTCTGTGCTGCCGCCCCCCCACACGCGCCTAAAATCCGCCGCTCATGACAGATGGCGATTGATAATCCAACACTGCGATCGACTCGCTATCTTGGACCCGCCCCGCACACTTTATTCACCCCGAACCGAACCGGACCGGGCCACTACAGTGTTTGGTTGTGTTGCTTCTCCAGGCTGATCCCTCCACCGCGAAGCATCATGGCGCGATCTGCACGCCTCCGGCAGATGTTGTGTTGTGAGACACGCGGCCTCACCAACTCTCACCGACACTCTTGACGCACAACATCACGCCACGCCACAGAGGCCGAGAGACGCCGACATTCCGCCTCCTCGAACAATCTTTGTCTTGCCAGTGTGAGCCCAGGGCGGATGAGATGGTTGCCCTCTCCGTCGACCTGCAGGAGCTCCTGCCCAGAGCGCTTCGCAGCACCCCCAACCGACATGCAATGCAATGCGACCCTGTCTCCGTGCCGCCACCGGCCGAGTTCAGGCTGTTTGCCTCCGCTCGCTGCGCTGGCAAGCCGAGGCAGGAGGGCACGCGACGCGGGGTAGCTGAGACACTGTCGGTTGTTCGGACTCAAAGGGTCGTTGACCAACCGCCTCCGACACCGCTGTGCAAACTGTACAACCTCCGGCCATACCGTCCGTGAATGTTACCTGAAATAACTTTGACCAGCAGTCAGACATCTCACCCACAGTATGCGACCAGCCACCTCCGCCATTCCTCACCGAGCACCCTCAACAAGCCAGCATATTCACCATCCGCACGACGATCGCATTTGAGGGAGAAACATCAAGAAAATCAATATTCAGAAACAAAACCCCTATTCTACCAGTCCAACGCCCCCATTCTACCGTCAACGCCCCCATTTTCCAGTCCAACGCCTCGCCAAAAAATCATCCCCACAAACACTGGTCCCCTAGACTGGGGTCGCCGCAGCGACTGGAGTCGTCGCAGAGACTGTGGTCGTCGTACTAGTAGAGACTGAAATCGTCGTAGAGCTGCTCTTGCTCGAATCATCCTCCTTCTTCAGCGGCGCCAGGCACACTCCAGTGCAATCGGCTCCTCCAGTGGCGGGATCGCACTCGTCGTTGGGGAAGTCGTAGCAGACGTAATCCTGTCCCTTGACGTTCGGGCACTTCAACCCCGCGATGCCCCCGCACTGAGGTGCCTTGTCCGGGATGCAGATGCCCTGCCGGTCGCATGCGAGGCCGCACCCGGGCACGCGGGGATCGTCGCGGCAGGTGGTTCCCGTGGCGCAGGTCGGCGCCGGGCGCGCGTTGCCGCCGCAGGCTTGGTACTCCTTGATGACCGGGATGTTGCGGCACTGCCCGGGGCACTTGTTGAGGTCGAGGCAGTTGGACTTCTTGGGCACGCACTCCTTGCCGGCGGGGCAAGGGGCGATCTTGAAGCCGCAATCCTTGGCTGCGACGGCAGCTGCGAGGGCGGCGACGATGAGAGCGGTGAAGCGCATTGTGATGTGTGAGAGAGAGTGAGAGTGGGTGAGTGGGAGAAGACTTGATGATCTGGAGAGAAAGCTGATCTTGTTGGTGCTGTGTTGCCTGGATGAGATGTCTTCTCTTGGGTCTTCCTCTGCCCTCTTTATAGCCCTGGGCATCACACAGATAGACACGAGCTTACACCAAGGCTACGATATCAGATCCCATCGCCTGGCCTCCCGCCCACAAACCTTCAACCTCGCTTACACTTCCCCGCCATCGTCGCAAAGCTCGTTTATTCTAGCCCTCGGATGGCCACTCTCCTGAGACGACGGATTTAACCATATTGCGAGCCAGCCTGGTCCAGCCACCAGAACAGCCACGACCCGTCCGTTGGACGTAAGACGGCGTCAGTCGTCCGATTATCTGCCCGAGCCATCGGTGCCGCGTGTTGCCCGTCCAATCACGGCCACCGACCTCCTTCCAAGCTCTGGCTGTACCCCAAACTCCAATTTTGGAGGATCTTGAAGGAAATCATCACGGTAGTACTTGACAGTGAACGTGAGAAGTCTGCCTTGCGACGGCCGTAAGCCGTAGATGAATCGCTGACGAGGAGAACCCCAGTACTACCATATCTCTATCCGCGGAAGCTGGTGATGTTTCATGTTAAAGGGCCATCGCACACCAGAAGAAAGCTGAAGCCAGCCCTCGTATCGACCACATGGTAAACGGGGGCGAACTACAAGGCACAAACACATTGTTGGAAGCACGTGTGAACGGTGCGATGGCTGCCTCTTGCCACCATCGGCGCCGGCCATCGACTGTCGGAGATCCCGTCGTTCGAGTTAGTCTACTGGTCCAGGCCATCCCCCGCACTCGGTAGATCGTCGATAACGTGAAGCTTAAATCCCCAGGAACCCAAAGGCCTAGAAGCTTAAGGACCCCGAAGCTTGAAGGGTCTGGGCCGTGTTCCGTTCAACCGCGTCGATCGCAACATCAGGCCATGGCGTTGAATGATTGGACGGATTCTCCGAACAATCCGGCGGCATGTCATCCTCCGGGTCAATCAAACGAAAGTACGTTGAACTTCTTGAATTGGTCTTGACATAGGAAATAGATAGGCGAGGCTGGCTCGGCTGGATGCGAGGAGTCGATGCTCTCTCACTGGTGGTAATACGCCAAAATCTCCGAAAATGGACGGCCCAGGCCGACAAAGTAAGCAAGACCCAAACAGCCATGGTCATGATATCGTGCCTAAAAGCTTTGATAGCTCATCCGTACCCAACACCGGCTAATAACAAAATACGAAACTTCAGTGTAGAGATAGTAGACAGAAAGGAAAGGGGCCAAGATGTGTCTGTTGCATGTGATGTATGTCCGTCTCCCAGACTAGACATTCGGCGAGCTGAAGCATCTCGCGCCATCAGCATTGCCCGTCGGGCCAGTGGCGCTCTGGCGAGTAGGCGCCCCTCCGTTGACGGGGAACCGCCAGATCTGACCGCTGACGCTCTCGCTGGCATACACGAAGGTTTGCCCACTGTATGTGGCTGACCACGCAGGAGCTCGGGCGAGACCAAGAATGGTGGTGAAGCTTGGGCTACCAAGACCAGTGTACTCGGCGACCTTCGTTATCGTCTTCGTAGCGCGGTCAAACTTGAAGAGAGCCGTGTTAGCGGCTACGTTACCCACGGCGAAGAGGGCGCCGCCGCTCGCTACGTAGGACCAGTCCCCGATGCTGAGGGTGAGGAGGTTGAGGAGGTTGATGGCGCCAAAGGAAGCCACTTGTCCGTAGGTTGCACTGGTGGGGTTGAGGTCATACTGGATCCAGTCGATACCGGCGTTCGTCGCCCAGTATTGGCCTTGATCGTCCACGTCGCCGATGTCGTAGGTTCCGAGCAGGAGTGAGCGGGGAGGGTTCGGGTCTACCTCGGTCATGGTGCCTGCGGCGTCAATGCGAACGAGGCCGGCTGCCAGAGCGAGGATGGCTCCGCCCATGGCGTAGAGGTATCCGTCTAGCGCGTTCTGCCCCATGGCGTTCATGGCACGCCCTGTAGTTGAGAGAGGGTCCTTGACGTTCGTGCGAACGCCGTTGGTGAGGCTCACAGTGCTGAGCGTATTGGGAGTGACCAAGAGAGCGCCGCCGGTAATGACAAAGGCAGGGCCGCATGTAAATCTTGGCCCAAAGCTTGTGACGATGCTCGATGTCGAACTTGAGGTAGTTGACGATGCGCTCGTGGTAGTTGGGGGCAGTGTTGTCGTTGATGACGATGAGGAAATCGTTGTTGAGCTGGACGTTGGCCTGATTGTCGAGGTGGAGGAAGACGAGATAATGGACGACGTTGAGCTGACCGAAGAGCTTGAGCTCGTAGAGGAAACTGAGCTGGTGGATGATGTCGAGCTGACCCTAGAACTCGATATTGTCGATGAAATCGAGCTTGAGGTTGTGGACGATGTCGAGATCGTTGGAGACACCACGATGGTCGAAGAGCTCGAGCTGAATGACGAACTTGAGATGGTCGAAGACGAGCTTGAAGACGACGTTGAGCTTGGTGAGGATACCAAGCTGGTTGAAGACGTCGGGATGACCGAAGAACTTGAGCTCGTCGAAGATGTTGCAATCGTTGAGGATACTGAGCTAGTCGTAGACGTTGAGCTGACTGACGAACTCGGTATCGTGGACGACGTAGAGCTTGAGGCTGTGGACGACGCCGACGTTGAAGATATCGAGCTGACCGAAGACGTCGAGCTGACCGAACTCGAGCTTGTCGAAGAGATTGAACTCGTTGAGGATACTGAGCTGGTCGACGAACTTGAGCTCGTGGGTGACGTTGGGCTTGCGGACGAGCTTGTACTTGTAGACGATGGCGAGATTGTCGATGATACCAGGCTGGTCGAAGAGGTCGAACTGACTGATGAACTTGAGCTTGTCGAAAGTGTGGACGAGGACGAAGAACTTGACGACGAAACCGGGGGGCTTGTCGAGGAGGTCGAACTTGCTGATGACGACGTAGAGATGGTCGACGCAGTCGGAGTTACCAACGAGGTGAAGGTACTCGAGGACACCAAGCTACTTGACGATGTCGAGCTTGTGGAGGACACAGACGAGGACGTAGAGCTAGCCGAAGTACTCGAAGCGACCGAGCTGGTAGATGTGCTTGATGCGACCGAGCTCGTAGACGTGCTTGATGCGACCGAGCTCGTAGACGTGCTTGATGCGACCGAGCTGGTTGACATACTCGAGATGACCGAGCTTGTAGAAGTACTTGAGATAACCGAGCTGGTAGAGGATGCCGACGAGGACGTTGTGCTGGTCGTGGACAACGACGACGATACCGAACTGGTTGACGATGACAACGGGGAAACAGTGCTGCTCGATGATGATGAGCTGGATGTCGCTGAGCTAGTCGACGAGGATACTGTAGTTGAACTTGATGTAACCGTGGATGCGGAGGTCGAAGATGTCGTGACTGTACTGCTCTCGGTAATGGTCGATGTCGCTGTAGAGCTGGAGGTGGATGCTGTTGTGGCCGTCGAAGTGGAGACCGAGCTTGTGCTCGAAGTGCTTGTGCTGGCTGTGCTCGAACTCGTGGTTGCCAATGAAGTGGTCGATATCGAAGTTGAAGTGAACGATGCTGAGGTGGACGACGTGCTTGGAGTGACCTCGGTACTTAGAGAAGAAGCAATCGAGGTAGTCGAGATAGTGCTTGTGCTGGTTGCGGTCGAAGCGGTGGTCGAAGTCGAAGAAGTTGTTGCGACCGAGGAGGTTGTCGTCGATGACGCTGTTGACACAGTGGTGCTAGTTGATGAGCTAGTACTTGTGGGTGACTCGATGGAGTTGCTGGAGCTGCTAGAGCTGCTGGAAGGCGACGAGGTTGACGTGGTCGAGACTGTAGTAGAGCTGGAGGTTGTGAGGGTCGTGAGCGTGGTTGTGGCCGAGCTGCTAGTACTGCTGGAAATATCAGACGTTGACGAAGGTGCTGTCGAGGACGATGTCGTGGTGCTTGCGAGACTGCTTGAGCTGCTGGACGTGGACGTGATGATGACTGTCGACAAAGTGGAAATTGAGGTCGATGTCGAGGCCGGTGTGCTGATCGAAGTGCTGCTGGCAGTTGTTGGGTCTGTCGAGGTGGAAGACGTGGACAAGGTTGGTATAACCGAGGTACTGGTTGTCAAGGACGTCGAGACCAAGGACGACGAGTCTGTAGTAGCCGTAGTGGAGGTAGTTGTCGTCGAGAGGCTGGAGCTCGTTGATTCGGTTGAGGTAGATGTAGTCATTAATGATGATGAAGTACTCGTGGAACTGGACGCCGTCGTGGCACTTGTCGAAGTCGAGACACTCGATGACGAGCTTTCGCTGCTAGTAGTGGCCGTGGCTGAGGCGACACTGGAGCTGCTCGAGATGCTGGAAGTAGTTGATGAGTCCGTGGAGCTTGATGTGGTGAGCGTCGTCGAGGAAGTCGAGCTCTCTGCAATACTGGTTGATGTCGTTGTACTTGAAACGCTTGAGACACTTGTTGAAGTCGATGTGGAAGACTCCTGCGTGGCTGAAGTGCTAGACGTGCTCGAGGTTACTGCCTCGCTCGAGGTGCTGGTGGCACTTGAAGTCTCAATGGCACTCGAAGAGGTTGTCTCCGATGACGATGATGCGATCGAAGAACTCGTCTCAGTTGATGTGCTCAAATCGGCCGACGAAGTGCTCGATGTGCTCGTGGCAGACGACTCGGCAGTTGAAGAGTCACTGGAGACACTCGAAGTACTCGACACGGTCGAAGCCTCTGAAGAAGTGGTGCTGGAAGCGCTCGTGGCAGGGTCCGAACTCGAGGTGCTGGGGTCAGTAACCGTAGTGTCTGTACTACTGATGCTCTCGGCCGTGGAGGTGGACGTGACGCTGGTCGTGGACAGGGTGCTGGGGTCAGATGAAACGGTGCTCGTGGTAGAAACACTGCTCGAGGTGTCCAATGTCGGCGACAACGTGATGGACTCCGATGATGTTGTACTTTCCAACGAGGAGCTCGTCGATGTTGTCTCGGTCGTTTCGGTCGGACTTGAGCTTGTGCTGACGGTTGACGTGGTGGAAGTTGACGGCTCGGTGGTTGATTCGGTTTCGCTAGATGAGGAAGTGTCCGAGGCCGAGGTGCTACTATCGAGCGACGAAATGCTGGAGCTGGTGGCGGATGTGGACGAATCCGATGTACTCTCGACGGTTGTTGAGCTCGATGTGCTGGGGTCCACTGACGTTGACGAAGAGAGATCCGTGGAAATTTCCGAAGTGCTGGAGGTACCGCTGGTCGTACTTGTTTCGTCCAACGAGGATGAGGACGAAGAAGTCACTTCCGAGGTTGAAGAAACCTCCGTGATTGAAGTACTTGATTCTGACGTCGAATGGCTCTCCGTTGTGCTGGTCGTGCTGGACATACTCGATTCCGTAGTGTCAGTAGCGACCGTTGTGTCAGTGCTGCTGGACTCTGTAGAAAGGACGCTTGTATCGCTGCTTGACGTGATGTCTGACGAAGTTTCGGTGGGCGACGAGATAGTCGAGGAGTCGGTTGAGAGCGAGCTGGATTCTGTGGTTGTGTCCACGATGAATGTGGTTATTTCCGAGCTGGTCGTCGATTCTGTAGACGAGGAAGTGGCCTCGGAAGAACTGGTCGGATCAGAAGACGACTCCTCGGAGCTTGAAGCGCTGGTATTTCCTGTTTCGCTTGTTGTGGAGACACCAAGCGACGTGTCACTTTCTCCTGGGTCGGTGGAAGTTGTCTCTGAAGATGTAGTCGGCTCCTCTGTCGAAGATGACGACGCCGAGATGTCCGAGGTGGTCTCAGCAATAGACAAGGAAGTGGAAGGATCAGAGGATGTGGAAGATGTCGTCTCAAGCGAGGTTGTTGGCTCCTCCGAGGTGGAAGAAGTGGTTTGAACATCCTCCGTAGTGCTGGACGTCGTAGACTCTGGTGTTCCCGTGCTGGTGGTGATGCTACTGGTAGATTCACTGCTCTCTACCGAAGTTGTCGAGGAAGTGGTTGTTTCTCCGGGGTCAGACGAGCTCGTCGTATCGACGAGGGAACTTGTGTCGCTGGTGCTTTCCGAACTTGTCTCCGTAACAGACGTGGAAGACTTATCGGTGGTGGTGAGACTCGTACCTTCGGAGCTGGCCGAAGTTGTATCTTCGATGGATGAGGTTGAGACTGTCTCCGTGGTGGCGGATGAGCTAGTATCGACAGTACTAGTCGATGAAGTCTCGTCGGCGCTCGTCGAGGTCAGGGTTGTCTCCGATGAAGCGTCTTCGGTGGATGAGACAGAGGTCGTCTCGTTGGTGCTGGTCGTGCTTGATTCGTCGGTGCTGGTCGTGCTTGTTTCTTCCACCGATGCAGTCGAGGATGTCTCCTCTGCTGATGAGGTTGACGTTGTCTCTTCGGTGCTGGAGCTTGACTCATCCGTGGTGACAGAGCCGGGCTCCTCCAATGATGAGCTTGAAGTCGTCGCTTCCACCGACGAGCTTGAGGTTGTCTCTGCCACTGATGAAGTTGAGATTGGCTCTTCGGTGCTGATTGACGACGTTTCTTCAACGGACTCGGTCGAGCTAGACACTTCGATGCCAGTAGAGCTGGATTCTTCGATCGTTGAGGTCGACGTCGTTTCTTCGATGCTGGTCGAGCTCGTCTCCGCGGTAGACGATGTTGTCTCTCCTGTACTGATTGTGCTTGTTTCCTCGGTAGTGGTTGAGCTTGTTGCCTCCTCGGTGCTGGCCGAACTGCTCGTCTCTGTAGCGCTGGTTGAGGTTGTGTCTTCGATGTCAGTCGTGCCAATCGAGCTTGTCGTCTCCTCGGCGCTGGTCGAGCTTGTCGTCTCATCGATGCTGGTCGAGCTTGTCGTCTCATCGATGCTGGTCGAGCTTGTCGTCTCATCGATGCTGGTCGAGCTTGTCGTCTCATCGATGCTGGTCGAGCTTGTCGTCTCATCGATGCTGGTCGAGCTTGTCGTCTCATCGATGCTGGTCGAGCTAGTCGTCTCCTCGGCGGTGGTCGAGCTAGTCGTCTCCTCGGCGGTGGTCGAGCTAGTCGTCTCCTCGGCGGTGGTCGAGCTCGTCGTCTCCTCAGCGCTCGTCGTCTCCTCAGTGCTTGTCGAGCTGCTCGTTTCTGCGACGCTGGCCGAGATCGTGTCTTCGGTGCTAGTCGTGCTTGTTCCTTCTGTGGCGGAGTCGGAAGTTACCAGGGAGGAAGAGTCAGTGTCAGTGGTGGTGGAACTCTCAGATGACGACTCGGTCGACTCCGCAGGAAGCTCAGTAGAAGACTCGGTCGCAGAATCAGTGACGCTATCTTCGCCGGAAGTCGTTGTAGACGACTCCGTGATGGAATCAGTCGATGACGTGAGAGTCGTTGACGTTGCCTCAATCGTGGAGGTAGAAGAGTCAAGCTCTGAGCTGGAAAGGTCGGTGCTCCTGGTAGAGCTGAGGTCTGACGAGGCACTCGTCGATGCGCCATCCTCCACACTCGTACTGGTGGTGCCCTCCGTCGTGTCCGATCCTGTCGACGTGTTGGTCTCCGAAGTGATCTCCGGAGTGGTTTCCGAGACGGTTTCTGAGGTGGTCTCGGACGTGGAATCCGACGTAGCTTCTGAGGTAGTGCCCGAGGTAGACTCGCGCGAGGTGTTTGATGTGAGGCTGGTCTCTGAGCTGGCCTCTGATGTGGAAGAGATGGTGGCCTCGGTAGTTGGCCCTGAATCGGTCTCCGTACTTGTCTCTGAGGTGGTGTCCGAACTGATCTCCGTCGTGGATGAACCGGTCTCCGTGCTGGTGTCTGAAGTGGACGAGCTGCTCTCGGAGGTGAGTTCTGAGGTGGAATCCGAGGTGGCCTCGGATGAGGTCTCTGATGTGGATGATGTGAGCTCCGAGCTAGTCCCCGAGCTAATCTCAGACGTAGACGAGCTGGACTCCGAGCTGGACTCCGTACTAGACTCCGAGACGGTCTCTGTGCTGGAGTCGGTGGTCTCTGAGGCGGACTCGGACGTGATCTCTGACGTAGACGAGGTGATATCCGTGCTGGCATCGGAGGTGGGCTCGGTTGAGGTTTCTGATGTCGATGTGGTAGTGGTTTCAGAAGTGGACTCTGAAGTTGTCTCTGCACTGGACTCCGATATGGTCTCTGTACTGGACTCCGATGTGGTCTCTGAGGTAGACTCGGTGGTTTCTGAGGTGGACTCGGATGTAGTATCTGAAGTGAACGAGGTGGTTTCGGTGCTAGACTCCGAGGTGGTCTCTGAGGTAGTTTCCGAGGCCGTCTCTGTACTGGACTCGGTAGTTGCCGAGGTAGACTCAGACGTGGTGGTTTCCGAGCTAGTCTCTGAGCTGGTCTCTGAGCTACTCTCAAAGGTGGTCTGCGACACAGTCTCCGAGGATGTCTCCACAGAAGTGGTCGTTCCAAGTTCGGCATCGGAAGTGGCAGCCTCAGACTCAACAGAAGTAGAAGAAGCCGAGGTCGTGGCTGAGTCTGATGTGGAAGTGAGCTCCTCGGTAGAGGTGACGGATCCGTCGGAACCGGATGTCGTAGTTTCTTCAACCGACGAGTCGCTGCTGATGTTGCTCGGCTCAGTGGAAGTACTGCTGCTGGAAGCTGTGATCGAGACTTCGGTGTTAGTCGTCGACTGAGATGATTCCGTGTCGCTGGAAGACTCCTCCAAGGTGGAAGTGGAAGTACTTTCGGTCAAGGTCTGAGTATCTGAACTTGTGGGTGTAACATCCGATGTCGATGATGAAGACAGGTAGCTCTCAGATGTAGTGCTCTCAGATGTAGTGCTCTCAGATGTAGTGCTCTCAGATGTAGTGCTCTCAGATGTAGTGCTCTCAGATGTAGTGCTCTCAGATGTAGTGCTCTCAGATGTAGTGCTCTCAGATGTAGTGCTCTCAGATGTGGTGCTCTCAGATGTAGTGCTCTCAGATGTGGTGCTCTCAGATGTAGTGCTCTCAGATGTAGTGCTCTCAGATGTGGTGCTCTCAGATGTAGTGCTCTCAGATGTGGTGCTCTCAGATGTAGTGCTCTCAGATGTAGTGCTCTCAGATGTGGTGCTCTCAGATGTAGTGCTCTCAGATGTGGTGCTCTCAGATGTAGTGCTCTCAGATGTAGTGCTCTCAGATGTGGTGCTCTCAGATGTAGTGCTCTCGGATGCGGTGCTTTCATCTGTGATTGTATCGCTTGTCGTGACTTCAGTTGAAGAATCCGAGCTGCTCGACACCGACGCATCGCTTGTCGTTGTTGCCTCAGTCGTAGAAATAGCCTCACTCGTCGCAGCCTCATTCGTGGACGTGGTCGTGGATGGATCCTCAGTGCTGGACGTGGAAGGGTCTTCGGTGGCGGACGTGGAAGCCTCCTCCGTCGTGGACGCGGAAGGATCCTCGGTTGTGGTCGTGGAGTCTTCGGTCGCGGATGTCGAAAGCTCGCCACTGGTGGACGTTGACGTCTCCTCGCTTGACGTGGATTCTGTTGAGACAGAGCTGCTCGTAGTGGTATCTCCGCTCAACGTGGACTCCGTCTCTGTGGTCTGCGAGTCCGTCTCAGAGACATCGCTGGTCGACGTTGACGACAAGTTCAGGGTTTGCTCAGATGATGTTAACGTTTCTCCTTGGGATGTTTGCGAATCGGAGGAAGACGTCTCGGTGGTTGAAGAACCCTCGTCGCTTGAGACAGTGGCCGTTGTCGCAACCACGGTAGATTCGGTGCTGCTGGTCTCTTCAGGGAGCTCCGAGAATGTGTCCGATGTGAGCGAGGTGGACTCCGTCTCTGAAGCTGAAGTGTCGATGTCGGAAGATGACGTGGACTCCGAGTTACTGTTAGTCAACGTCTGCAGTGTTGTTGGAACAACGCTGGATGATGAGGACTCCAGGCTTGAGCTGGAATCGTCGCTACTGGTTTCGGAAACACTGGAAGCCTCAGTGGTGAGGCTGGAAGTTTCGCTGTCCGTGGAGCTCGACTCGGAAGAAGAGCTGTCGCTAGACGACAATGACAAGGACGCCGTGTCATCCGCTATGTCCGAAGACGTCGACTCAGTGCTGCTCGAACGAGTCAAAGTCTCAAACGTGCTCGGCTGGAAAGTGCTGATGGTGATGATGGTGACCACAACACTGCTGGACGAAAGCTCGGCGGTGGAGGTATCGGAAGAAATGGTTTCAGTAGTTCCCAAGTCATCGGTGGTGCTGTCGAAGGAAGAAGTCGAGCGCACGATGGTTGTGAGCGTCGTGGAGATGAAAGTTGGAAGCACCGAGGCATCGTCTGAAGTGCTCTCAGTGGATGATGATGTCAAGGTATCCGATGACGAGTCTTCACTGACAGATGAAGAGGTCTCAGTGTCTGTTGACGTCTCACTCGTGTCAGGGTCCGACGAAGATGACGAGCTTGTAGTGACTGGGTACTCGGAGAGACTTGATGAGCTGGTCGTTGAGGCGTCGGTGACGTCAGAAGAAGACGTAGTTTCCGCCGTAGAGCCACTTGACACTTCTGTGCTGGAGAAGTCATCGCTCTCAGTGACAGAAGTCGACGTGGCATCAGAGCTGATGGTCTCCGAGTCGGTTGTTGTGAGGGTGGTGGCCTCATCAGTCGTCCCAGCGGTAGCTAAGCTTGATTCAGTGGTCAAGTCGCTGGTACTGTCTGTTGTAATTGGCTCTGAGGTAGAAGTGATAGACCCTGTGGACTTGCTGAGTGTCTCGCTGGTGCTAGGCTCGCTTTCGGTCGGCTGAGTAGAGGAGGAGCTCTCGGTGGATAACGAGACGTCTTCAGATGAGGAGCCGTCGCTCGTGGTGCTGGACTCCGTGGTGCTGGACTCCGTGGTGCTGGACTCCGTGGTGCTGGACTCCGTGGTGCTGGACTCCGTGGTGCTGGACGCCGTGGTGCTGGACTCCGTGGTGCTGGACGCCGTGGTGCTTTCCGATGTAGTCTCTGACGATATGGTCTCCGAAGTAGTATCCAATGACGTGACCTCCGATGTGATGCTTTCTGACGTGCTCTGTGATGTAGTCTCCGAGGTGCTGGACTCCGAGGTGCTGGGCTCTGTTGAGGCGGACTCTGAAGTGCTGGCTTCCGACAATGTACTTGTCTCCGAAGGCGCTGGCTCTGACGAGGTGGGCTCTGCAGTGCTAGCATCTGAGGTACTGGTATCCGACGATGCTGTTGAATCTGAGGTACTGGTCTCCGAAGAGCCTTCCGATGAACTTTCTGACGTGCTCTCTGTGGTGCTTTCCTCTGACGATGTTGCTGATTCCGACGTGCCTGACTCCGACGTGCTCTCCGTGGTGCTTTCTGACGTGGTTTCTAACGACGTACTCTCTGATGTGTTACTTTCTGACGAGGTCTCCGACGAGGTCTCCGACGAGGTCTCCGACGAGGTCTCCGACGAGGTCTCCGACGAGGTCTCCGACGAGGTCTCCGACGAGGTCTCCGACGAGGTCTCCGACGAGGTCTCCGACGAGGTCTCCGACGAGGTCTCCGACGTGGTCTCTGACGTACTTGCCGTCGATGTGACCTCTGTTGTAGGCTCCGACGTGCTCCCTGAGGTGCTACTCTCAGACGAGGTGCTGCTCTCGGACGTACTTTCTGATATGGCCTCTGACGATGTGACATCCGATGTACTGGTCTCCGAAGTGCCTTCTGACGTGCTCTCTGACGACGAACTCTCTGACGTGCTCTCTGACGACGAACTCTCTGACGACGAACTCTCTGACAACGAACTCTCCGACGACGTGCTCTCTGAGGTACTGGTCTCTAAAGTGCTTCCTAGCGTGGTCTCTGACGTGCTCGGCGATGACGTGACCTCTGTTGAGACTTCTGAGAACGTGTTATCTGAGGTGCTCTCTGTGGTGCTAGTCTCTGATTCTGTCAAAGTATTGCTTTCGGTAGAGGTGGTGGACCCCGTGGAAGAAGCGTCCGACGAGGTCGCGGACTCGGATGAGGAAACGGCCGCATCCGACTCTGAGCTGGTGGTGACGCCAGCATCAGCTTCCGAGGTCGTGGTTGAGGCATCTGAGGTGGTCCCGGACTCTGAGGTGGCTTGGATATCTTCCGTTGTAGTTGTCGTCTGCAGGGTCGTCGGGTCTGATGTAGTCGTGATATCTGAAGTGGTGACGGTCTCTGATGTGCTGGTAATTTCGGATGTAGTGCCTTCGGATGATGTCGCTGCCTCCGAGCTTGCTGAGGTTTCCAGGTTACTTGTGGAATCTGACGCCAAGGTTGCTGTATCTGACGAAATCTCGGAGCTGGTCGTCGCATCTGAGCTGATTGTGGAGTCCAAGGTGGTTGTGAGCTCCGAGTCAGTACTGGTCTCCGAACTTGACCAGCCCGTGTCAGTAGTGGTGGTCTCTAAGGAGGACTCTGAGGTGGTCTCGGTAGGGCTTTCTGAAGTGATGGAAGATTCCGAGCTGGAGGACTCCGAAGTGGTCTCTGTATCCGAGCTCGTGACCGTGTCTGAACTGGATAGCGCTGAATCCGAGCTGCTTGTAGAGTCTGTGTCTGTCGTCGATGTCTCCGAGGTGGATGTCGTATCTGAGGCGGACTCGGTGGAGGTCTGCGAGCTGGTGGTGGTGGGCTCTGAGGTAGACTCCGTGCTCCCAGTAGTCTCTGTTGAGCTTTCAAATGCATCGCCAGTCTCCGTGGTCGATTCTGTGCTCGAAACAATGGCGTCTCCCGAGCTAGACGTTGTCCCCAGCGAAGATTCCGACCCTGACGTCGAAGTGATGCCATCGGATGAAGTCTCTGCCTCTGTTGTGGTCTCCGATGTCGATGACTCTGGTGCGGATGTGGTGTCTGAGGTAGTGTTCTCAAAAGTTGACGTCTCGCTATCTGATGAGGTGGAGGTCTCCGTCAAGAGACTGGGTGTTGGCTCTTCCTCGGTGAGAGAGGCACTACTTGTGTCGCTCGCTCCGGCAGCCGTTTCAGTAGAAGTTGGTACTGGGTATGTCGGAGTGCTTGCTTCCTCCGTCGAGCTTGTCTCAGTATCTGGCGAGCTTGCAGTCGTAGAATCCGACGAGGTGGTCTCGGTTGCGGACGTGACATCGCTTTCACTGGTTTCTGATTCTTCTGAAGTGGTGGTGGTATCATCGGAGGAAGTTGAAGTTTCGTCCTGCGTCGTAGATGCAGTGGAAGATGTAGCTTCGTCTTCCGATGTGGACGTGACTTCAAGCGTTGAGGTAGTGTCGCCGCCTGTACTTCCCGTCTCACTCGTGGACCCCGTCGTAGCGCCGGGCTCAGCCGAAGAGCTGCTCTCGGTTGAAGTACTGGCTGCCTCGCTCTCAGTAGACTCTTCAGTGCTTGAGGTTGCACCCGTGGTCGTAGTGGAATCGTCGCTGAGAGAATCGGTAGTGGACATCGAGGAGCTGCTGCTGGAAGACTCCGAGAGCGAGGATGAAGAAGTCGGCGCCTCGCTGTCTGTGTCAGTCTCCCCTGCCGAGCTTGTGCTTGACTCCGTGGATGATGAGCCAGAGGTTGTGGCGATCTCTGAGCTAGAACTGGTCTCTGAGCTCGAGACATCACCCGTAGTGGCCGTGGATGTATCCGAGCTTGGACTGGCCTCAGTGGTTGACGACTCCTCAGTGGATGAGACCGGCGGGCTGGAGCTGGATTCAGAACTCGAAGTATCCCCAGTGGTCGAAGTGGCGTCATCAGAGGAGCTGGTCTCGGAGGTAGCTTCAGAGGTCAGGGTCTCTGAGGTCAGGGTCTCTGAACTGGAGATGGACTCGGTGCCCAGACTGCTGTCGGTGCTGGACTCCGTGGCCGAGCTGGCCTCGGGGACGGCGGTGTCACTCGTTGAAGTAGCCTCGCTTGTTGAAGTGACTTCGGTAGTCTCACTCGTTGAAGTTGTCTCGCTCGTTGAAGTTGTCTCGCTCGTTGAAGTTGTCTCGCTCGTTGAAGTTGTCTCGCTCGTTGAAGTTGTCTCGCTCGTTGAAGTTGTCTCGCTCGTTGAAGTTGTCTCGCTCGTTGAAGTTGTCTCGCTCGTTGAAGTTGTCTCGCTCGTTGAAGTTGTCTCGCTCGTCGAAGTGGTCTCGCTCGTTGAAGTGGTCTTGCTCGTTGTAGCGCCGCTCGTTGAAGTGTCGCTCGTTGAAGCGGCCTCGGTGGTGTCGCTCGAGTCCGTGGCCGAGCCAGTCCTAGTGGCGACGTTGTCACTTATCGAATCTGTCTGGCTGGTCGACTGAGTCTCGCTGATCACGCTCGTTGAAGTGTCGCTCGTTGAACTGGCCTCGGTGGTATCGCTAGACTCCGGGGCCGAACTAGTGTCCGTGGTCGGGTCAACGCTGGTTGTGGTGACCTCGCTGGTCGACTGGGTCTCGCTTCCTTCCTCGGCAGAACTCTGACTGCTGGTTCCTGCGGTCGTGCTACTGTCCGAAATAACACCGGTGTCCGAGGTGGAGGAGACTTCTGTTGAAGTGTCCTCAGTGGTCGTGCTGGACTCGGAGCTGAACTCGGTGTCGGTGACTGTGCTCGTCTCAAGACTTGAAGTGCTTCCAGAGGACGTGCTGGCAGTGGTTTCTCCGGTCGCGTCGCTGGAGACAGTGGTGTACAGCGTGGATGTGGTCGCCGTCTCGCTCTCAGTTGTGCCCAAGCTGGTGTCGCTGACGCTGCTGGTATCGGTACTGGGCTCATCCGTGGTTGAGCTTGATTCAGTAGAGCTGGAAGCGGTGGTTGTTTCCTCAGCGGGGGAAGACGTGGAATCTGTCGAGCTCGGACTGGGCTCGGTGCTTTCCACAGAAGTGGTACCCGTGGAAGATGCCGACGTCGGGTCTTCCGTCGTCGAGCTTGTCGGGTCGTCCGACGTTGACGTAGCTTCTAAAGTCTCGGAAGAAGTGGTTTCGCTCGAGCTTGTCTCCGTAAGTGAGGTGATCGGGTAGATGACCGTCGTGTCGCTCTCCGTTGAGCTCGTCCCCGTCTCGGTGTCGGTATCTGACGCGGACGCGGGATCTTCGGTGATGGTATCAGTCCCTGAGGAAGTTGTAGAAGATTGTGGGTCGCTCGATGAGCTCTCCGAAAGACTCGTCGTCGTTGTTGAGCCGTCTGGTGTGCTCAAACCATCTTCTGATGCAGAAGTCGTTGTCAAGCTCGAAGTGGCCTCATCGGTGGAGGATGCCGCCGAATCCGGGGTCGAAGACTCGGTGAACGCAGTGGTAGCTACCGGAGATGCTATAGACTCCGTGGTCTCTGATGACGTCGTAGTCTCCGTGACAAGGGTGGACGTTATACCGTCAGTGGACGTTGACGACACCTCGGTGGTGCTGGAGGTCTTCAAATCCGTGGACGTCGTCGACTGTGATGTTTCAGTGGGATCTGGAGAGGTCTGGGACTCCGAGGGATCCTGGGTTGATGTCTCGGTTGAGCTGAGGTCGCTCGATGCGGGGGTAGTCTCGCTGCTGGTAGTGTCCAGACTTTCCGACGTTTCGGAGAAAATGCTTGCCGTGGTAGACGAAGAGACTTCTTCAGACACCGATGAAGATGTCTCATCAGTTCTGGAAGCAATCGAATCGGTCGCCTCGCTCGTGGCACTGCTCTCAGTGGAGGTGGTCTCGCCGGTACTGTCATCTGAAGTCTGCTCCGTCGAGGAAAGATCCGTCGTTGAGGTGTCGGCAAACGTTGGCTGCAACGTGAGAGTGTCAGTGGCCCAGGATGTTGGCTCGGAAAACCCGGGCTCTGAGCTTGACGCGGTATCTGTTGACGAGGTTTCGGTGACGGAGTCTGTAGTAGATGGATCTGCACCCTGAGTTGACGAGGTGGACTCCGTGCTCTCTGACGTCTCCGTCGTTGATGTCAAACTCGAACTTTCGGAGCCTGAGGGTGAAGATTCCACGGTGGTCGAGCCGCTTCCAGCGGTTGAAGAATCCGTCTCTGTGGTCGAGCTGGTGCCTGTGCTCTGCCCCGTTGTCGAGCTTGAGGATTCAGTGGTCGACGTCTCCGAATCAGTGAGGTCGGTTGTTGAAGTAGCGACGTCCACCGAAGTGGTCTCTGTAGCCTCATCTGATGCCGTCGCTGAGGCAAGAAGAGTAGTATCCTCGTCGGTAGACGTGGAGCTTGTTGTCGTCGCCGTGTTTGTCAGGTCGGTGGTTGTCGAGACCTGGTACGTAGTGTCACTGCTCTCCTCTGTCACGGCGGTGTCCGTGGTGGTACTGTCAACCGCAGGGTCTGTCATCGTTTCTGACGACACTGCGCTCGTCGCGGAACTGTCGCTGGTAGTGGTTGCTGAGGCATCGTCGGTGAGAGACCACGTGTCGGAGGCAGAAGCAACACTTTCCGATTCTTCGCTTGACGTTCCTTCGCTGGTGGTATCTGACGATGAGATTATCGTACTTGAAGTTGAATATTCAGTTGCCGACGTCAAGGTCGGGAGCCCATCATTGGACGTGCTTTCTCCGACTGTTGTCGACACGTGAGAGGGCGTCACTTCTGACGATGTGTCGGACTCGGGATCAAGGGTGGTGCTGGTGAAGACGGTGGTGGCGGTCGTAGGATCGATCGACGTGCTTTCGGAGGGCAGAGTGGACAAGCTGGTGGCTGTTGGGTCCTCCGACGTCGTCTCATCTCCAGATGGCACTGTTGACTCGGATGTGGGCTCAGAAGGCTCAATGCTGGCCGAAGATGTGTTGGTGACGGAGCTGACTTGGGTAGAGGTTGTTTCAAGGCTCGTGGACGATGTCTCTGTTGACGAGATGTCGCCGGAGGTCTCTGAGCTGCCACTGGTTGTTGATCCAAGGGTATCGGTGGCACTGGCAGTGGTGGTACCGGTAGAGAGGACGTCGGTGGCAGAGTCCTGGCTCGTGCTTTCAGGGACGGCAGATTGTTCCTCAGAGGCCGAGCTGCTCTCAGTACTCGATGTCTCTGGATCGGTTGCGCTGGTGGTTGGAAGAACAGATGACTCGGAGCTGGTGAAGGTGATTGTAGTTGTCTCGGTCAGGTACTCGGTTACGATAGTTGCACTGGAAGTGGAAGATTCGCTGAGATTGTCTGTCGTATCAAGATCAGATGAACTAACAGAGGTCGAGGTCTCTGCAGAGCTTGTCGTTTGCCCAGGCTCGGCTTCTGATGAAGTGGAGATGTCAGAGATAGAATCTGTGGCGGCTTGCTCGGTGTTGGACGTCGGCTCAATGGCAGTAGCGGAGGCGTCGCTGGTTGCAGATGACGCCACAGTCTCTAGGGTCGTGGGAGGGTCTTCGGTCGACTCGGATGATGTTGTCGAGGCCGAACCACTGGCGGTGGACGACTCCAAGGTCCCAGTGTCGCTGTCTTCCGTCGTCTGTACATCTCCAGATGTTGTGCTCGCGCCCGTGGTTGAGATGTCCTCCGTCGTCGATGAAATGTTCAAATCCGAACTCTCTTCCTCGACGCCAGTGGTTGACGTGGTGTCCACACCCACCCTTGTGTCGAGTGTGTCTGTCGCGTCAGCGGTAGTGTCCGATGTGCCTGTCGATCCTGGGTCTGACTCGGCGGTAGAGGATGCGGTAGGGAAAACAGATGCCTCGGAGGACGTGTCCGTCGACGTGGAGGTCTCTGGGTCGAGCGAAGCAGCATTGGACGTGGCGTCTTGTGTTGTTGAAGGCTGTGCTTCAGCGCTGGAGCTGGTCGTGCCATCATCCAGAGACGTGCTCGCCGAAGATCCATCATCGCTTGTAGATGCCGTTGAGCCAGCTGTTGGGTCGAGCGTTTCAAGCGAAGACTCGCTCGAGGTTGGCTCATCCGAGAAGTCGCTGGTAGACGTGGCTATGCTGGTGCTGGTGACTGACGTGCTTGTAGAGAGGGTTGAGGTGAAGAGCGTCGTGGAGGTCAGAGTTGTTGACAGAGCATCCGAAGAGATCGCGCTGGAGGACGTAGAATCCGTGCTGGCCTCATCACCGGAGCGACTTTCGATGTCGCCATCTGATGACGATGACTCGGCAGAAAAAGTTGGGGTTGTCGCGGAGATCGAACCCAGTCCTCCATTGCTCGTGGGGGTTTCTGATGAATCCGTTGACCCTTCGCTCGTAGTGACAGTTTCGCTACTGATGACCGTCCCGCTGGTGGCTGGTAGCGTGTCGGAGTCGCTGTCGGAGGTCTGCTGAGAGCTTTGGACCGCGTCACTGCTAGTTGTGCTGGAAGTAGCTGTCACATTGTCGGTAGGTATCGCCGCATCTGTATTCGTGCTTGCATTGGTGTTGACAGCTTCGCTTGTCGATGTCGTGATGGAAGAGTCAATCTCCGAGCCCGTCACGGAAGTCAAGATCGAGGCAGTAGGATCGGCTGAAACGTCAGATTCTAGGGTTGTCGTAGCGATGAAGGTTGGGGCGATTGATGGGCTCTCGGCCGGGTCGCTGCTGATCTGAGACGTGCCAGTCGTTGACAGAGTTTCGCTCGTGGAGGAGGCAACGTTCGTGGTAGATGAGGCATCGGAGGGGAGCTCAGCCGTAGAGGTACTGCCATCGGAGACTGTGCTATCAGAAGCCGGCAATCTGGTGTCAATGGAGGCATCAGCTTCGGTAGAGGTGTCCACTGCGCTGGCATCTTGCGTGGTATTGCTGGGTGTCGAGGTTTCGATGCTTGAAGATGTCGAAGGAAGAATAATTGTCAATGATTCGCTCACAATCACAGTCACCGAGTCGACGGTCGATTCGGCAGTGGAAGCGGAAGTGACAGTGACGTCGTTGGACGACGCGGTGGCTGAGTCTCCTATGGTTGGCGACGTTTCATCGCTGGACGTCCTTTGTAGTTCTGTCGCGTTGTTCTCGCCATCAGGCTCGGTGCCTTGCTGCGTCGGTAGAACCTCGACTCGCGAAGAGGATGTGTTGTCCGGAATCACGGGGTCCTCTCCCGATGATGTGCCTGGAATCGAAGAAGGCGTACTGAAACTGGTGATGCCAGGTGACTGAGTCGACACGGAGCCTGGGCCTGCCGACAATGAGTTTGCAGGATCATCTGACGAGGCCACCGGGTCATCCGTCTCAGTGAGTGATATCGAGACTTCTGTCGTACTCGAGGCCGCGTTGGTCCCGGTCGGAGACAGGCTAGAGGCGACGGTGGATGAGGCCGATGCCGAGCCGAGGTCTGGGGGCAAAGCAGAGGTGTCCTGTGGGTTGGCGGACAAGCTCGAACCTGGTGGAACAGGTGAAGGGGTCTCAATGATGGACGAAATCCCGCCCTCCGGAGCCAAAGTCTCGGTAAGACCAGGACCTAATAGAGTGGATGAGGTGATGATTGAACCTCCAATTGCAGCGTTGCCCCCTTGATTGATGTCAGGGGTAGTCGTGGTTCCCTCGCCTGTCGGCGATGGAAGAGGCGATTGCCCGTCATCGGGCGTTTGTGGTGCAGGCGAGATCGCATCTGTTGGAGGATCGTCTGAGAGGGCATCGGTGGTCTGCGGTGAGAGGCTTCCACCATCTTGGCCACCTCCAGTCCTCGAGGCTAGCAGCGGATCAACCACGATAAAAGTACCAAAGTTGGTGCCGCTTGGAGGAATCGTACAGACAGTTGTGCGCCCAGTGATAGTCGTGCTTGCGTTGAAGGAGGTGGTAGTGATGGTGACGAAGGAAGTTTGCAGTTGAAAGGAAGGCTGCCCCGGGATCGTCTCGATATTCGGGCTTTGGGTTGCTGCGATGTCGGTCTCAGTTCCAGTAGATCCTCCTGCTCCAGCACCTGGCGCCGCAGCTCCTGCATCTGTCCCATCGTCCGGGTCGGGTTGATTGCCGCCTGAGCCGGGACTGGAGCCAGAACCTTCGCCATCGTTCGGGTTGGATGGTGAACCCTCTCCGGGATCTGGGGCGTTGTTGTTGCCGGAACCCGAATTGCCCGGAGGGCCAGCGGCACCACCTGGACTTGAGCTAGAGTCATCTCCAGAGTCAGGCCCAGAGTCGCCCCCAGAGCCAGAGCCGGGACCAGAGCCGGGACCAGACCCAGATCCAGGGTTGACTCCTTGGCCGGCACCATCGTCTGGCCCGGAAGTCGAGGTATCGTCGCCGTCGGAGTTCGAATCGGACCCGCCGTCCTCGTCACCACCCAAGCTCGATTGGCCATCCTCGCCGTTGTTTGGACTGACCCCACCTCCTGGCGCGCTGCCGGGAGAAGGTCCCTGACCTGACCCAGGAGCAGCACCTTGGTCGGATCCCGGAGAAGCTCCTTCACCCGTGCCAGGAGAGGCGCCTTGGCCCGAGCCAGGAGCAACACCTTGACCCGAGTTATCGTTGGCGCCATCTCCTGAGCCACTGCCTGTATCAAAGCCAGATCCAGGACTGCCATCGGGGTTCGAGCTTCCTTGGTCGCTACCTTGGTCTGAGCCAGGAGAAGCTCCCTCTCCCGAGCCAGGAGAAGCACCCTGGCCTGAACCCGGAGGATCGCCCTGGCCTGAACCAGGAGAGTCAGGTTGACCTGAGCCTGGAGAAGCACCCTGGCCTGAGTCGGGAGAAGCACCCTGACTTGAGCCGGGAGCAACACCTTGACCCGAGTCATTGTTGCCGCCATCTTGCGAGCCGCTGCCTGAATCAACACCAGATCCAGGATCAATGTCAGGGTTCGAACTTCCTTGGTCGTTACCTTGGCCTGAGCCAGGGGATGCACCTTCACCTGATCCTGGAGAAGCTCCTTGACCAGAGCCTGGTGAGGCACCCTGGCCTGAACCGGGAGAATCGGGTTGGCCGGAGCCAGGAGAAGCGCCCTGGCCTGCATCGGGAGAATCGCCTTGACCTGCGCCGGGCGACGCGCCTTGACCCGACCCAGGAGCAACACCCTGGCCCAAGTCGGCATTCCCATCATCCTGCGAGCCGCTGCCAGTGTCGAGACCAGATCCAGTGCTGCCGTCCGGGTTCGAGCTGCCATGGCCACCGCCCTGGCCTGTCCCGGGTCCAGACGCGGGATCCGAGGAGGGTTGTTGGTTGTCGACGCCGCCAGCCCCAAGCTGGCCGCCTGTTGGATCGTCGGTTTCTGGTCCAGCAGATCCATCGCCGTTAGTGTTGTTGTCATTACTTTCATCGTCGTCGTCGCCATTATTATCGTCGCCGTTGTTCTCATTGCCGTTGCTGCTGTTGCCGCCGTCATCGCCGCCGTTACTGCTGCTGCTGCCGTCGGTGCCAGTGCCGGCGGGTCCTTGACTCTGCCCTGGGCCCGAGCCAGCGTTGCCTCCAGCTTGGTCGTCGTCGCTACCGAGCCCTGCCTGACCTTCGCCCTGTCCCGGTTGGGATGTCGAGCCACCATTTCCCTCCGTTGGACTCCCGACGCCGGCATCGGAGCCATTCCCTGCGGTGTTGCTGCCATCCGCATCTGTCGCGGGGTCATCGTTGGCCGCCTCAGTTCGATGGGTCGGCTTGACAACGATCCAAGTTCCCGCAACCGTACCGCTAGGCATAATGGTCGACACGGTCGTCGGCGCGGTGAGAGTCGTGTTGCCATCGTACGTGGGGATGATGCTGGTGACGAAGCGCGATGGTATCGTTATCGTTGTCGATTCGTCGGTCAAGGGATCCTGCGTTGTGATTACTTCCAACGGCCACGGCAGTGCCTCGAGTGCCAGCTGTGGAATCTCTGGGTCTCTTGCGCGTGCCTCGATCCAGTCTTCCGGTCCGATGTAGACGACTTGAAGAACGACCTCGAGACAATTGCCCCCGCTGGGGTCGTGCTGACACGTCTCATCGTTGGTGGTTGTGATATTTGTGCCGTTACCTACCTGTCGGACCAAGAACCGGTTGTAATGAAGGCGGCCGAGGATGAGAGGGATGGATGGTGCGAGAGACAACCATACTGTCCGAGCCCGCATGTCGACAGGCGTACATGGGCATCATGAACCCTTGATTCTTCAACAATGTCGTCGATCTGATAAATCCGTATGGTACTTACCGCCGTGCTAAAAGGGTCAGCATTTCGAGGTGGTCGGTGATGCGAGCTGCAGGTTAGCCTTCCATGAGGAGGGCCAGTATCGGAACCTGTCGTCAAAGGATGGGCAATACTTTTGCCATGTTCGATTGAACTGATAGGGGCGCGCCCTACGCACTCGGAAGATGAGAAAATAGCCGGCCGGGCCGCCATCCTGCTCGGTGACATATGGTTGCTACGGAGAGTGAGGTGACATTCCGTGTGGCGTGAGGCCAAGCTCAGCTCCCAGACCGAAAGCCATTCACATCTCGCCCGTACACCCCGAACACGGAACGGCAACTCCGTCAACACAAACGCCTCGTTCAGCTTGGCAGACACATTGCCCGTTGGTGCGGAGGAAAACATGCGGGCAAGGCGGGTAACGCTGTCATGTCAAGCGGCCGTGTCAGACCCTGATCTGGCGTGATCGGGTATGATCTGGCACAAAGGGTGGGCACCAGTGTCTCTCGCGGCGACATGGGTGGAGGATCTGACGGGTTGGGTGCGCACCAAGACACGTTAGCAGATGTGATGTCTCACGAGAGATGGCGCTTGGATGACGGGCAGCGCCCCGCCTGCCAAGTGGAGGATGAACTCTAAACCCATTCCGCGGGCTGGAACCGGGGGGACGATCAGGTAAACATTGACGGTGACGGGACCGAGGGGGACGTGGAGGGTCGAAAATCCCAAGGAGCAAATTGTCGCTTGAAACGGACCAGTCGGGATGGGGGCTGAGAATAGATACGGCGTGGCCGTTTGCAGGTATTGAAATCTAACGCCCTAACTCCGCCGCGTGTTGATGATGATACATCGATGCCCGCAAATGCCGGGAGGGCATAGCTTCCTCCCGAAAAAGGTATATGAAAGAAGGCCCCGACGCATGTTACCCGGCAGGCTGTTCTGCCGAATCGATAGGCCATAAATAGGCGGCGCCCGTGCCAGCCTCGTTGACCGGAAAAGTGATTGGAGAGGTAAAGAAGATCGATCGAATCACAGCCTCAGCAAACATGTGACCAAGGCTGCGAGGCCGACGGTCCAGCCCAAGACGTCGCCCGCAATGACGGGTGAGGCGCCGCTCGTCCGCATCGAGGGCCCGGCGCAGTGTATGGACTTTTGCGCCGACTGGAGATCGTCGCTGGAAGCGCGCATCTGCACACAATCGGTGATGTTCTGCGAGTCGGCGTAGAACGTGGAGGATACATTGGTGAGGCATGTCGAGTAGCACGGGATGCTGTTGGTCTCCGTCTCTGCGACCAGCTGGAACCAGCGCTGATAGGTCAACGTAAAGTCGTCGCCCAATGCCTCGCAGCACGCCTCGACAATGGGAGCGAGAGAGTCATTGGAGGGGACGGCGCAGCCCGACCAGCCATCGCTTTCGCCGTTCCGCGGCTCCTGGACATAGTCGGGATTGTTGTGGGTGCACAGCGCGGTGACGTTGCGACTGCTCATTTTGGGCAAAGAGGAAGGAGCCGAGGCTCGGGTATCGTTGGCCGTTGGGAGGGAGTGTCTTGTGCTGTGTCGCTTGCTCGAAATGCAGTGCAAATCAAGTGGTGCTTCTTCTGCCGGATTCTCTCGCGAAGTTCGCCAAGCCGGCAATGGAAGCGAGGGGTGTCAGAAGGATCTGGCAGACTCGTATAGAGAGCGCAAATGATCTTGAAGCGAGGCGCTGGAATGCACGTCACGACTTTTCTGTCGGGGTCGGACTATCCGCCGGTCTTTCTCAACGTCGTGCGATTGAGGATAGGTCGTCCTGGGGTGTTCGATTGCGCAGCGTGCTTGCGACCGACAGCTGGATCAGGTTCTCATCGGTCGTTCGATGGAAATCGTCGTCGCGATCGTCGTACGGGTTGTTTCTCGTCGGTATTTCTGGGGAGGTCAGGTAGGCCTGGAGGCAGAAGAAGCCAGCCAGGCCGCCTGGGCATCGTGTGCTTTGGACGAGGGAAGCAAGTTGTGTGGCACGTTCTGAACGCCAAGACTCTTGGTATCAGCCCGGAACATCTTTCGCGCGGCGCCGTCACTCCACACCGAGGTCTTGGCAGTGTCTCGCAATGGAATGTCGCCCATTTAGGCTCATACACCGATTAAACTTGACAGACCGAGGGGGCCCCGCTCCCTCACCGAGGGATCTGTGCTCCTCTGAGAGTGGACACGGTGGACACCTCCAGTGCCGCGTCAAAACATGCACGGTTTGAAGGCGCGGGCGCGAGATGCCTGTCGAAACATCCACCGCCACAGCTCCTGTCTCTCCTTTTCGCCGCATGCTGCATTCACATTGAGCAATGTCTATTTTAGCAACTACGCCCTGGCTTGCGTTGGGTCGTCTCCGCGGGAGAAACGTTGGCCTGCCTTGACTTCTGGATTGCCAGGGCCTGTCGCAGCACAGCATCCGACCGAGCTAGGAACTGACGCACATGGCGGAAGGCATCACCCCGCGTCATAGGACGTCATCCGGACCAGCTCACGAGGTCGAGTCGCATCGACACCACGGCGCACCGTGATCACTTACACCAACAATGGACACACTAAGACCTGAAATACGGCTTTTCGATACCTAAGACCAATCACTAGCTCTGTCGCTGCCTGGTCTGCCGTCCGTCACCTGCACTCCTCAGCCTCTGTGGCCATAGGCGCATGCAATACTCCAACGATCGATCGACTTGCCCGCTTCGCCCCTTTTCAGCTTTGGCTTTTCATGCAGCTTGACATAGTGGCCTATTGGTCGGTGACAAACCCCCGCTCCCCTTGGGCATCATACAAGTACTCTCTATTGCGACGAGCCTGACACCCGTCCGTCTCCAGCTGAACAGATCCATCCTCCTCTCTCCGACACCGCACCGCCTCGTACACTTCCAAGTCACCTGGCTTGATCGCCCATACTTCCCACCGCTGCCTACAGTGTTTCTCTCGACAAAGCCTTTCCCGTCGTCCTCGTGATCTAGGTCTCGGTACTCTTCGAGTCACCCTGCAGCCGCCTCGAGACCGTCTCATTCAAAGACAACCACATCCCCTGACCGAATCTCCTAAGGCCTCCTTCGCCACCTACCGAATCGCACCGCATCGCCATCATGCCGTCGGAAACAAAAACCGCCGCTGCGGCGCGAGCCGCCGAGATGCAAGACCTGACCCGCCGAGAACGCAAGTTTGAGGAAATGGAATCACAGCTCCCAGATCCTCGTCTCCCTGCTCTACAAGCCGCTTTCTCCATGCCGACTGCCGACAAGTTCCTCTCCTACCTGGGCAGCCATAACCCGCTTGGCCGACCCGTCACCGACGACGATGTGGTGTGGCTGCTGGACAATATCGCCTACAAGGGCTCGCGCTTCGGGGGCTGGCAGGCAGAGTTTGTCGCCGCCGTCTTCGAGAAGGAACCGAAGTGCAAGGTCGTTGACATGGTGACGGGCATTGCTGAGAAGCTTGGCCTGGCCGACGACGCTGAGGAGCTCAAGACCATCGAGGAAAGACTGTTGCCTTTCCTGTGGGATGTCAGGCCTGCGCGGCAGGTTCGCGTCGTCCATCAGGGCAAAGAGCTCACCCTGGGGCCAACGGGGCGCAACGGTATCAGCACCGACATTGTCAAGGTCAACGACCAGCCGAGCGGGACTGCCGTCAAGGCCAGCGCCGCCGTGCCTCGGGGCGCGACGGGAGTCCTGGACATGAAGACGTACTTTGCTGCCCCTGAAGGATGGGCTGTTCTCTCTGGTAAGTGTAGTCTTGTGTGTGCAATGCTGTACTCTCTCAGCTGACACCTTGCCAACAGACATCGACGACACCATCAAGATCACACAGACAAGCGACCCCCTCGGCATCCTCCGCAAGACCTTTGTCGACCCCCCGACAGCCATCCCCGGCATGCCCGAGCTCTACAGACACATCGCCTCCCAGATCCCGAAGGAGGCTCCCTGGTTCTACCTATCCGCCTCGCCCTACAACCTGTACCCCTTCCTCCGCGAGTTCTGCCACCAGTGGTTCCCCCACGGCACCCTCATCCTTCGCGACTCGAGCTGGCGCACCGTAGCCGGTCTCCTGACCGCGCTCACTCAAGCCACCGAGGAATACAAGACCGACCGAATGCGCAAGGTCCACTCCTGGCTGCCCAAGCGCAAGATGATTCTCATCGGCGACTCCACCCAGTCTGACCCCGAGGCCTACGGGGACATGTGAGTAACCTAAATTCTAGGCGTGGCCCCTCGCGGTAGATGACACCGAGCTAATCTGGTCGACAGTTACCGCGAATTCAAGGGTTGGGTTAAGCTCATCCTCATCCGCAAGGCGACCGATGTCTCGGCCATCGGCATCAACGCCAAGAACGAACCCAAACGGTTCGAGGACGCCTTCAAGGACATCCCGAGGGAAGTGTGGCACGTCTTCGAGGACCCCGACGAGTGCCATAAGATTGTCGACCGCGTCGTCAACCCCCCGGCTGCTCAGTAGGCACGAGTGACCCGGAAGCCAAAGGGTATCCGAAGGTTCCTTCGCATCTGAGCGAACCAGTTTTCTGATGGATATCTTGGCCTTGCGCACAGGGATGCCCCCCAAGATTGCCCGGGGGTGGCTTCGTCGGATGATCCGGACTCGAACCGAGCCCTGCGTTTGGACTTTGAACGACTTGGCGTTTTGGCTTTCATTGCGCACAGCAGACACGACCTTTATGAGTACCGAAGTGTACCCAGATAGCACACCTACAATCATATTTCCTCCGACGATCTCTGCGGCACAGCCCTTGTAGCCCACGTGTGTCTAACGATATCAACATCGACATCCTGGCTTCGCCCACGCGGCTGCCATGTTGAACAAGGTCTTGCTTTTTGCCCAGGCCGCGCTGCAAGCGAAGAGTGACAGAAAGCCTCGTGTGCAGCCGAACATCTCTGCGCTCCAGGGGCCTTGTAATATGCGTGCAATAGGGGTGCAGGCTCTGCTGACAGGGCAGTCGGTCGTTGCCAGGGGCCCTGGGGCTGGGCATGCAGGGGGCGGACATGGTCGGGCGAAGTAAACCCCCGGGGAGGCGAGGTTTCCAGGGTGAGAGCTGCCTGCCGCAGACCTTGCCTGCTCGGCCTCCTGTGCTTGACCGGCAGACAGAACTGGATGTCTCCCACGTTTATGGTGCATACAGAGCATCGTGGACATCCAGAGTAAACATTGTTGTTTCTATTATCATGTACCCAATGCCTAGATCTACACGGCTCTGCCGTGACCAGGCTTGTTGCCCAGATTGTCCATCTCGTAACCAGGACTTTCCTGCCCACCGTTCGGGGTGTAGTCCACCGTGATCTCGTTGGTCCTCACGATACCCCCCGAGCCAAACCCGCCGGCGGCCTGTCTGTCCTCGAGGATGCTCTTGTCACTGTCATCGTCCATCCCCACGCCATGTTTGCTGAACGAGTTGCGGCGGTTGGCGGTTCTTGTTGTGATGACGGTCGTGTTGTTGCCGATGCGAGATTTTTGGTCGTCATTGGTACCGTATTGGTAGTAGGCGCGGGCCGAAGACTTGACTTCCTTGAAGAAGACACGAAGGACAGGGATCGAGGCACCGATGATGGCGGTCGTGGCCTCAACGTTGACCCAGATGACCACGAGACTGCCGTCGTCTGGTATTTTGTCAGCCCCTGTCAAAGGTGTTCAGGGATGGGAACCTTACAGAGGAAATTGGGTCCGTTGACGGACGGGAGAACGCTGCACTTGACAAAGGCCACGATGCCGGCCAACATGCCCATACTCATGGCGATACTGACTCCGACCTTCTCCTTCAAGTTGAGCTGGAGGCCCCAGATGACCTGCCAGGGGAGCAGAGCGAGAACAATGTCCATGAAGCCCGAGTAGGCTTGAAGGGGCAAAGGTGTCAGTCTTATCCCAACATCATCAGACGAAAGGGAGTAGATCTTACCAGAAGCAAAGATCATGTAGTTCGCCGTAACCTCAGGGGCCCAACATGTACCCGGGGTCGCAGGCCTGAACGACTTCTCGGGAGGGTTGCACTGAACCCAGACAAACAGGACCATGAGGGCGAGGAAGATGTTGATCGAGACGATGATGTACCAAACAAGCCACTTCATCTTTCCCTCAACCACACGCAGGAGCGTCAGGGCGAACGAGGTCTTGCTCAGGGCGATGCCGAACATGGATGCGTTTCCTCCAATGTTGCCCAATAGCGCCATCGTTTCGAGGGCGCCAAAGTTTGTAAAGTTCTCTGGCTTCATGCCAAAGCCTAGAGATACGTTGTAGCTGTTAATGGCGACGCTCGTTGTGCATCCGATCTGTTCATGTCTCGATCATCAGTATCTCATGCTTTCTTCCAAGATCTTGTTGCGACGTACCCAGGAGACGATGAGGACCCAGTCATCCCACCACAGGCCTCGATGCTTGGTGATCTTTGCGTACATCCGCAGCGACATAAACAGCAAGGAAATTCCCACAAGCGTCCAGAGGGATGTGTTCATTGTCGGGCCATAGTCGTTGGGTGCCATCGCGGCGAAGGGTGGACGTTTCGCCCAGCCTTTCTCTAGGTGGGATCGTGTATCGGTTCGGGATGTTGGTTGTAGGTAGCGCACGATGCTCTGTTGCACTCGGCGATCCGCTACCGTTGGTCGGTGGTCCCGGCGTCGATAATGTGCTGTGCTAAGATCCCACGTGTGGACGGTTGATCATCTGGCCAAGATATGACGATCACTTTTTCCGACGTCGACGAAAAGACAGAAGTGAAAGCTCGACTCGGAAGTAGAAGGGAAGTAGAAAGACAGGCTCAAGGGTGGCTAGTGGTCAAGGGGGTCTGCGTCTGATATGAAGGCCGCGTGGGCACTTCGTCTGAGCCCTCTTCGAACGGTGACCTCCAAGGCCCCGGGACCACTGTTTGGTTTTAGAGGGTGGTGGCCGCTAGGAATCCGGGGAGCACGAAGCGACGGCCGCTGGAGGGAGATCAGCACGGAGCATGGTCACTTCTTCAAGGGTATCCCCGTTGTGGTGTCCATGAACATGGGTTACTTGGGGTTTTCGGTGGCGGCTCTTCTGGACGTGCTCGGGTGAGAGGGGAGAACCAACCTCGACTCATCCTGCGTCCACCGCGGGGCTGGCCACAGACTTTCGCCTCCCTGCCATTTCATCCCCTGGCAGTCCCCGACTTGGGCTCTGCAAGGAAGATATTCACGAGACTGAAAAGTACTTCAGCTTCCCCTGCATGTACGAGCTCGCAGGTGGAACCCCTGGGTCTGGGTCAGACTGCACAGCGAAGACGACTCGGATGCCCAGCCCTCCGGCCCCGCCGTAACAGATTCTGATGATGGAGGACATTGCCATGCGACTTGACATCGGTGAACACGGGCAGGACCCATGTCCGCTGGTTGCAGAATGCCTCTTGGGACTCGTGCCAGGATGGTCCAGTCCCAACTCTCTCAGTTCAGCGCCGTCGCCGCAACATGAGGGTGGTGCCTATCCAGGGGGGCTGCCGGTTTTGGTTTGACAGCCTTGTTCCATCGTGACCACCAGCAGAAGAACAGACGAAGTTCCCTCCCCCATTTGTGGAACGTTCAGGGGCACTGACTCGTACATGATCCCCGCACCGTTGGTGTTGGGCCGACGGGACCAGTCTCCCGGGGTTCGGGACGGGTCGAGCGGCGACTTTGGCGCAGAAGCCGTCCCATTATCCCCTCTAAGTCCAGCGGGGAAGAGCGGCTACAAGCGCTAAGCCTTGAAGATTGTGCCCTAAAATGGGCAGAGTCTGGACGTCGCCAGGCATATCCGAAACAGTACTTCTCTGGGTTCGAACGACCTGCCCTTCTCGTGTGCGCTCCGAGGGACTTTGGTAAGGAATATTTGAGTCCAGGGTGCATGTGGTTGTTGGCGTACGTAACGAACCAGGGTCGCAAGGACATGGTCATCCAGCCTGTCCCTAAATCCTTCAGCGCTCCCTGCGTCTTGAGAGCCTGCATGTGTCAACCGAGCCTATGGAAACGCACGTGGTGGGCTAGATCCACTAATTCTCAAGGCCTGGCCGGCGGCTCGCCTGCAAGACGAACAGTGTTCGGGCGGACAATCGGAGGAATAGTTTTGACTTTTTTTTGACAGCCCCAGCTACCGGTCAACGAGGCGTCATCCAGTGAGACCATCTCGACATCTTGATTCTGAACGCGAGCTGCAGAGAGCCTGTTTCGTCTCCTCTTCCACACCCGCACAGACAGTCATGGTGTGACATTTGCCCCTGTGCACTAGACTGCAGGCGGAAGGCAACAACTGGCTGCTGATCGTGGGCCACAACCATCCGAGGAATCCGCTCACCCCAGGGCCCCTGCTGGTCAGTCTGGGCAAAGAGGGTCGAGTTCGGAGCTGTCCCCGGTTCACGGGCGCAATAGGAAGTGACGGGAGCGGACGAATCTGGCGGGAGCGGGTAAGCTTAAAAGTAGAGCTTTTTCAACATCCAAAGTCCTTCGCTTTGGCCCGTTGCGGATACTCCGAATTTGGGGGTCAGGGGGCGAGATCGTGGTGACTCCTTTACGCGAGAGAACCTCCTGAAGGTGCACGATCAGATGACGGAAGTTTGTGAACCGGAATAGTACAACCTTGCCTCGAGCCGGAAGCATCTTCCCCATGTCCAAACAACGACACTTTGGAACCCTGTGCTGCATGTGCGCGTGCTTACAACCTACTTGCCGGGTCTCTCATTCGCCCCCTTGGACATGTGCCCAGCCCTGATAAGCCAGACGGCCATCTCGCAAGCTGCATACTGTGATGTCCTCGTTATGCTCCTACTTGAGGCGCGCAGTGTAATCTCCGAGGATGGGTCATGACTGATGCGAGAGAATGGGCCCAAAGTGGGCTTCGTTGAAGAAAACAAATGGGGATGTGGCGACTGCCGAGAAGCCTGTCCTGCAAGTAAAGTAGTCTCATCCCGTCAGTGCGAGAGAGAGCCCAGCATGAAGAAGGTCTCATCGAGCTTTGGCGATCAGTCGCCGTCACAGTGCAGCCCACGAAATGAGGCAGACCACGAAGCCTGGCTGCTTCGAATAGACGCCGATTCGGTTCTCCTATCTTGCAAGGCTCAACAGCTGCTCGAACGCCTGGTAGCTGCTGCTACGCACTGTAAACCGCGTCGGTCATGCCATGCAAGCTGCAGCCTGCAGCCAACAGCGGACAGGCCGGCTGAACCCGGGGCAGAATGAAGGGCGAATCCACCGGCGGACCTATCAGGCGTCTATTTCGGCTCATGATTCCTGATACAATAGGTCCAGTTGTTAATGCGGCTGCCAACGACACCATCATGTCCCGATCAGGGCACGGAAAGGACTTAAGTTTGGGGCCGCATCTGCAGGCACTTCCACTGCGACCCATCTGAGGCTGCAACAAGGATTCGGTCAGCGGAAAAAGCTAGCCTCGATCTCATGCGTTTTTGTTATTTGGCCCATGGAAACTTCGAGACGGATGCGCCTGAGTATCATTGAGGAAAACCCAGCCTCGCTCTGGTGATACAAAACCCTTTTGGCTGCTGCCTGTGAGACGTTCTTGGAGTCTGGCATTTCTATCCCATTACTCAATTAGCTTACAATTCACATCGTTCAAATGGCCGAGCCCTTGTCCATTTTTGGCGGCGCCGTCGCTGCAGGGCAGGTTACCAAGGCCTTCATCGAACTCGGCAAAGTCTTCGGAGCAGCAAAGGGCTTGTCTGAAGATATCGAACTTTTCTGCATTAGTATCAACAACATGGGTCAAATACTGCCATCTTTGTTCGCCTTGGCTGAGAAGTCAATCACCAATCTCAGTGGAGAAGAACGTCCCAGGCGGCAAGAGACTGTGTATGGTCTCGTACGGGAGTTCAGGCTGATTCGCAGACGCATCTCGAGGCTGGCAACCCGCATCGATCTACCCAAGGACATGTCGCTTCGAGAAAACAAGAATCCCGTGTTCAATATGAAGATCCGATTCAAATGGTTTCTCGCCCAGTCAGATATCGCAGCCACACGATTGATACAAGAGGCGGCAAAGTCCTCGGCTCAGCTATTTGTGTCTACAATGCTGTGCGAGGATCTCTGGTGGAGAATCAAAGTTTTAGAAAATCAAAAGGGAAGCGAAGAGGCATTGAAGGAGTTGATGGATCGAAAGTAAGTTGTCCAAGCTACTGCCTCAGGTGTTAGGAAACTTGCACTTGTCCCTAGACTGACATGGCATACTCGAACAGAGGGTTGTTAGAGGACACCGTGCGTGACCAGAGGCGAGAGCTCCGGTCAACAAGGAGGAAGCTTGAAGCCTTCCAGGAAGCGCACGAAGATTTGATTCCCACAACCGACATGAACATCATTCGAAAGACAGAGAAAGCCATTGTCAAGACAACAGTCGTCATGGTTCCGGAGGCAAGGCGAAGATCGAAGGGTTCAAACCATCGGCCAGAATCAGACTCACGCACTTCTCGCAGCAACGTCACAGGATCCAGGATCCGCGATGACGGCGTGCAAGTTCGGGACGAGGTCGGACAATGGCCCCCGCAAGTATTTTCCGCAGAAGATACGTCTCCTGAGGGACTACAGTCAGGCCCATCCACGCCAAGGTCGTTGAAAGGGAAAAAAAGACCCGAGGGACCTGAAGTTGACGGTAATCGCCAATCATCGTCACAGTACCACCAAGAAATCGAAGATATGTGGGGGATACTCGCAGAATCTTGTCAATCGACCAAGACTGATGACAGTTTTAGCAGAAGCGGCTCCTTGTACGACGGAAGGCAGCCAATGCCGCCATTCACAAGAAGCGATCTCTCAGAAAGAAGAAGGCGGAGAAGGGCGGCTAGGAAGTCTGACGACGTAACAGAGTAGGCAGGTGGTCTCACGCCATTCTCAGTGAATCAGCAGGAAGTAATTTGAGAAGACACAGCTGCATTTCATGCACATCAACCATAAATTGATTTCAGACCTTGGGGGATGATTCGTGATGTTGTGGTGATGATGTCTGATTCTGGTATCTTGAAGGAACCCCGGGTCTTCCAAAGGCTCTGCTATTGTTCACTCTCGTACCAGCGGCATCCTCGCCTTACTTTGCAATATCTACTGCCTTCATTTTCTCGATCAAGTCTTGCTTCTTCACAATCTCACCCTGCTCGAGCCACGACTGGCACGCAGACGGCCAGTCCGATACCGGCAAGTCCTTTGTATCCAGCGCGAACCCATGCGGCGCATCGGCATAAATGTGCAGCTCGACGGTGCCACCCGCAGCAGGAATAGCCTGCGCGAGGCGGTACGCGTTGACAACGGGCACGATCGGATCGTTGGCAGAGTAAACGATAAAAGTCGGCGGCGCAGGGCTAGCGAGCTGCTGGTCCGGAATCACGGTATCGTACAGCTCCTGCTTCGCCGGCGGCTCGAGGGGAGCCTTGTTCGGGATGATCGTGTGGCCCTTGGCATTCGTCGAGATGGGCCCGTAGCCGATGATGGCAAAATTGGGTTTCGGCACGGGGGCGCCGGCGGTCGAGGCCCAGGACGAGGGGTACTCGGCCAACAGCGCCGAAGCAAGGTGGCCGCCTGAAGAGAGGCCGCAGAGGCCGAGGCCATTGGCTGGTGATGCCTTGGACTCGATCAGTCGCAGGGCTTGTCTTGCGTCGTCAACCGGGGCTTGGGGACCGGTGGCTGCTGTCGGAAAACGGTGGACGAGGACAAATGCCTCGAAGCCGAGTGAGGCCAGCCAGCGCGCAACGGTGACGCCCTCTTTGCCAGCCATCAGCTCGACGTAGCCGCCGCCACCGAGGACAAGCACGGCGCGACCATTTGAGGCCGTTGTCGGCTTGTAACCGAATAGCCACGGCCTCGTCACCTTTGACACGACTCCCTGGTCGATGACTCCCCCGGGAAGGTCAATCTCAAACGCGCCGTCAAAGGCCTCGTCGTCCCACAGCGGCCATGCGGAATCCGCGGCGAAGGCCTCCAGGACGCTCATTGTATCGGGAATCGGAGGGAGGGGATCGTGAATTGTCGGAAATTGGGCTGGGGAGGTGTATTGTCGGCTCGGAGACGGAACAAGGCAGAGTTTGGCCGGGCGGTTTCGTCATCTCACAGGTGTCCCCCTCGTGACGGGGTGTCGTGATATTTTGGCCGAGGGCTCGGTGTCTTTCGCCCCGAGTCGAACCCCGCAGTGGGGATGGGCTGTCGCGGGGTCACAACCTTGTGCGCCGACTCGAGTCAGGTCATATTTTCTCCCTTGCCTCCTCCATCCTCCTCGGATCATCTGCCGCCATCCATCGACCTGCAGGGCATACCAGGGTGCTCCACCTACCCTCCCTCTGCATCAGGAAGATTCCGCCGATAGACACCCTTAGGAGTTCGGCCGAGAATGACTTGCTTTCCTCCACTGATCAAGCTCACCCCGATCGAGGCCATTCCCCTCCTTCATGTTGTTTCTCGTCGCGTCCCGAGTTTATCTGATGATGGAAGTCGATCGCAGTGATGGACCCTCAGACTGATCTGCACACCCAAATCAGAACCTTCTCGCAAGCATGGTCTTCCCCCACGAGCAGCCCGCAGCAGCTGTGGAGTATTCTCGAGGGCGGGGAAGCGTCGACGTGCATCGCTTGCAAGCGCAGGGAAGATGCAACCCTCCCAGTACCCGTGCGTATCAACGGCCTTGAGCCTGCCCCGGCACCTGGGGATGTCTAGCTTTGAGTCAGGAGTTCGTCCTTCGCGGGGATATGCATGTCATTAGGTACCTTGGTTGATCGATGCCACGATGATCCATACTGGCAGGTGTGGTGAAGCGCTCCAATACATTCTGACCCGGGAACTTCAATGAACGTTCATAAGTCCAAGCAGCCTCTCAGCTGAGGCCTGATACCAGTATGCACCTATTCCAGCCCATGCCGCCTTACTGCACATTGCCACTATGAAGACAAGCTCGTTTCTTGCAACTCTCCTGGCCGCCTGGCTGCCAGTCACGGCTGGGTTCACAAATCCTATCAGGACCGGAAGCGACCCTCACATCGTATACATTGATGGACTGTGAGTGAAGTGCTCAAAACTCCAATGCCAGACTGCTGATTGGTCATTCAACTACAGGTACTATCTGACATCGACGACATGGACCGATGTCCGAATCACGTCCGCACCAACAATCGAGGGTCTGAAGACCTCCGAATCACACGTCATATGGTCGGATAGGTCCGTAGCCAGCAGGGCGTGTAACTTTTGGGCCCCAGAGATGCACAAAGTTGGAGACCGGTGGTACATCTATTTCTCCTCCAGTGTCTGTAACTCAGACTGGGGCATCGTTTTGCCGTCTCTTCGAGTCTACGTCCTTGGTGGAGGAACGGAAAACCCGTTGTCTGGAGACTATGAGATGCTTGGTCCCATCATTCCTCCAAACTTTGACCATGGCATGCTTGATGCGGTCAGTTCTCCCCACTCATATGCCCGGGAAATAACCTTGTGCTGACATTCGAGGTTGCAGAGCCTGTTTGATATTGGAGACACGACCTATTTCCTCGTAAGTTCCAACCCATCGCAGCCAACCTGATGCCTCCTCGTACCTCTGACAAGTCCCAGTACTCTTCAGTGGATGGCCCAGCAAGCCCCGATGGCGCCTCTCTCTGGATTTCCGAGCTTCTCTCGCCAACCGAGTCCGGAAACGCGACCATGATCGCCCACCCCGACTTCGACTGGGAGCAGGAAGACTCAGCTGTTCTCGAGGGACCGTACGGCATCCTATCTCCCTGCGGCACCACATACCTCGTCTACTCAGCCGATTCGTGCAACACACCGGCCTACAAACTTGGTCTCATGAAGCTCACCAAGGGCGCCGATCCTCTCATTCCAGAGGCATGGGCGAAGTCTCCAGAACCAATCTTCGAGACCGGGAGCGGCCTTTACGGGCCCGCACACAATGCCTTCTTCAAGAGCCCGGACGGCAAAGAAGACTGGCAGGTGTTCCATGCCAACTTGAAAGAGACGGACGGCTGCGGTAGCACCCGCCAGACGTTCATCCAGCCTGTTCAATGGATTGGAGACAGGCCGGACTTGGGCAAGCCACTTCCCGTTGGCACGGACATAGCTCCGCCGTCGGGTGAAGGTGCCGGACTCTGATATGGTGGCGAACTATGAAGTTTTGCCCCTGAACCTGATGAGACATGCCAGATGGACGTTCCGATGACAATCTGTAGCAATACTCAGCAGGAACACGCGTCTTCTGATTTGCCTTGAACCCTCGTTGCATGTATCCCCAAGTTTTCTGGTCGGGCAAACGACTTCCGGATGATATTGCGGGGGGATCGTCTGGACAATGGACAGTTCGTGTTCCAGCCGTTTGGGTCTAGCACAACGCTCAAACCGCCCGCCCAGCAGCGATGATCCCATCTGAAAGATGGAGAGGCACCAGATCGACATGCACCAACACCGTACTGCAACGTCTGTGATTCGAGCGTCTAATCAACTTGAACCCCATCCAATACCGCCGAAATGGCTTGAACCACTGAACCCAAAGCGACCTGTCCAATGCGACGTGCGGAGTTGGGAGGGAACTGGGGAAACCGGACCCGAAATCGGGTGAGAGCTGGCCGGCACATCACGGACGTCACTTTGCCAAGATGGTGCCACGGAAATCCACGGCGTTTACAAAGCGTGCATCGGCCAACGTCCAGCTTCCCCCTTGAGGAGCCGCACCATGAGCAAACAGAGCGGTGGCCAAGTAAACTTGGAAATGGGATGCATGGGCAGAACGCCCTTACGGCGCCGTTGGCATGGGCTCACGTCCCTTGTCCGCTGGTCGAATCCCCGGAAGCTCCCCTCCAATTGGTGCGCTATCCGGGGACATCGGAGCCGGACACCAAGGCCCCCCGCTGCCAACCCCCTAAATAATCAAGCATGGGTGCCAAGTTCTGAAGTCTGGAAGCTCGCAACATCCACAGGCCTCGGTCCGGCCCCGGATTCCCCTCCATCTCCTCCCCCAGGTATCCACCAGGGAGCACGGTAACAGCAGTTCCCAACGGTCTAACCAGTGCTAGATGGCGAGCGAGGCATCGCGTGTTGATCCCTCGGCACTAGAGTGGCCAGGGTCAGTGCAACGTCGCGCGGACACGCGCTGTTGGTGCAGCATGTGTGTGCATCTGACTTTTGAGAGCGGGCCCTGTTCACGGCGAAATAAGTGGGATTCGCCGTCGAGGAGCATTTTTGGTGGTTTCCCGGGTGCGAGGTCGTGGTCTCATGGATGCAGTATAAGATGGGCGCATCTGCCTCCTCGTCTGTCTACCTCCTGAGCTCCCCAGTCTTCCATGGTTGGCCTTGACCCTCGCCGACTCTCCTCAAACCAAACCTCAAGACAACCTCTTCTTCCTTAGGCTACACGGAGCGTCTCCTACATCATGGATGAGAAGCGTGAGATCGAGACGCATCACTCGCGTGATGGCCTCGAGCCCGAGACCCTCGCCGAGCAGATCGCCCACGAGGTCGACAACACCAAGTACTCGCCATGGACACTTTCCATGTTCCGTTTGTACGGCGTTCTCTTCGTCGCATACTGCTGCGGCTGCCTCAACGGATACGATGGCTCGCTCATGGGCGGCCTCAACGGCATGGATTCCTACAAGAACACTTTCGACATGTAAGTTAGGCCGTCTTGCCGCGGTGTGACCACACCAGCTGACCACTTCAATGACAGGGAAGTCTGGGGCTCGAGCACCGGCATCGTCTTCATGATCTACAACGTCGGAAACATCTGCGCTGCGCCGACTGTGCCTTTTGCGACTGACATCTTTGGTCGACGCATGGGCATGTTCGTCGGTGCTGTTGTTATCATCATCGGCTCCTGCGTACAGGCCACGTCCAAGACTATCGGCCAGTTCATGGGCGGTCGCTTCCTCCTCGGCTTCGGCGTCTCCTACTGCTGCATTGCTGCCCCGACATATGTCAGTGAGATCGCCCACCCCAAGTGGCGTGGAACTTTGACCGGTCTGTACAACTGCATGTGGCCCGTCGGTGCCATCATTGCTGGCTGGGTGACCTACGGAGCGTCCTACATCACCGGCAACGATGGATGGAGGATCCCTGTTTGGATCCAGCTGGTCACGTCCGGAATCGTCGCTCTCTTCGTCTGGTTCCTTCCCGAGTCGGTATGCATACCCCAAGCCCCAGATCGCATCCAATACTGACAAGACTCAGCCCCGCTGGCTCATTGCCAACGACAAGCACGACCAAGCCGCCGCCGTTCTCGCCCAGCTGCACGGCGAAGGATCTCCCGACCACCCCATCGTCCAGCTCCAGCTCAAGGAGATGATGGCCCAGATCTCCACCGAGGCTTCTGACAAGAGGTGGTGGGACTACAGGGAGTTGTGGGCCGACCGCAGCTCTCGCCGCCGTCTCATCTGTGTCCTGGGTATGGCTATCATGGGGCAGGCCTCCGGAAACTCTCTCTCCAGCTACTACCTCGTCGCCATGATGAAGACCGCCGGCATAGAGGATGAGAAGAAGGTTCTTGCGCTCAACGCCACCAACAGCGTGATTGGCTTCCTGGGCTCCATCGTCGGTGCTCGTCTTACCGATCGCGTTGGACGTCGCCCTCTGCTCATCTACAGCATCATCGCCTGTTCCGCCATCTTCGCAGTCATCTTCGGGACATCCAAGATGGCAGTCGAGGACCCGACCAACACGAACGCCGCCAACACCACCATCGCCTTCATCTTCCTGTTTGGCGTTGTGTTCTCCCTCGGATGGACCGCCCAACAGAGCATGTACATCGCCGAGACCCTCACGACCTCGACCCGTGCCAAGGGTACCGCCCTCGGTAACTTTGCCTCAAGCGCTATCTCCCTAGTCCTGGCCTACTCGTCCGGCCCTGCGTTTGAGAAGATCGGCTACTACTTCTACCTCGTCTTTGTCTTCTGGGATCTCATTGAGGCGACCTTCATCTACTTCTTCTTCCCTGAGACGAAGGACCGTACCCTGGAGGAGCTGTCGGAGGTGTTCGAGGCGCCGAACCCCGTCAAGAAGTCTCTCGAGCCCAGGAGCGCTGCGACTGTCATGGCTACTATGCAGACCCCGCTTTCCAAGCTCAACGAGGTGTAGAGGACTGTCACGAGCTGTTGAGATACAGCGCCGTTTCATCCCTGGTCTTTGGAAGAGTAGGCAATGTCCGGTTGTCTGCTGTGGGTTAGAGAGCTGGCTGGTGACGACTAGAGTCCGGGACTGGGTTGAGATGATTGTTGCAATTTCTTGATAGATGCATGAGCGCACCGTTCTCATAGCCATAAATAATCTACAAGATACGTCTTCTCATGTGCAATGAGAACGTGTGCAACATCGAGTTGCAACATTGAGTGATGACAGACTGGGCTCTCAGGTGGACGCCCAGTCAATCTCCTTCTCATCCGACCACATACCGCCGGACTTGTCGCCAACCTCTCCAATCGCAAGAAGGACCGGAGTCTGGGCTCCCTGATCCGGCGTCTTCGTTCCCTTTCCCTTTGTCATATCTGTTTGCACCCAGCCCGGATGACAAGCGTTGATGGTGACGTTGGTGCTGCCGTCCTTGAGCTCGCGGGCAAGGGCACGGGTTTGGCCGATCAGGCCAGCCTTGGAGACAGCGTAGGCCGCACTTGGCCAGCCGTCCTTCTCATGTGTGCCTTTGGCCACGGCGGCGGTGAACTCGTCCATGAGCTTGCTGACGTCTGACACGGTCTCGGCAGCAAGGAATCGTTCCTTAATGGAAGGCGAGTATGAGCGGAGGTAGCCTGAGCTCGAAGCCACGTTGACAATGCGACCGCCGGGCTTGACAAGTGGGATCCAGGCACGAGTGGCTTCCAGGGTGTCATAGTAGTTGACCCCGATCGTCGTCTTGACAACGTTGTCATCTGGGGCACGTTAGTTCTGGCCAATGGCATCGTTCGTGGCGAGGGACGCACCGAAACCCTGCATGGCGATGGCAGCGTTGTTGATGACAAAGTCAATACCCTCTGGGTGCTTCTCCTTAAGGAATTTCGTCAGAGCGCCGACGCTGCTGGAGTCTGAGATGTCAAGGGCATGGTAGGCGATGTCGGTTGAGCCGCCGTGCGCAGAGAGAACCTTGGCCGCCGCCAGCTGGTCATCGGACTGAATGCGAGCGAGGGCCTCGTTACCACGAGTGTCATCTCGTGCGGTGAGGTAGATGGTAAAGGGGCCGCTGGCCAGAGATGACTTGTGGTATTGCAGGGCGAGCTGGCGAACTGTGACCGCGTCAGTGACGGAAATGGATGGACAACCAGAGGATGCGGGGAAGTTGAAGACGAACCGATTGCGAGGCCGATGCCCTTGTTGGCGCCTGTGACCACACCGACGCGAGAAGAAGACATTTTCGACTTATCTGAATGAATTTTGAGGACTGCGATGCAGAAGTTCGAGCTCATGGCTTGCAAGAAGTCTGGTGTACGTCAGCCATGATCGGTGAGGTCATTGACTCGAGGGAGCTCGATTTCAAATCACCACTGGCACGGGAGTGACCCCGCCCCCTATTTTGCCCCGCAGAACCCCGCCAAATTCAGCGACCATGACAGCTGCAGTGCAACTTTGTGCAGTTTTCTCACGTTGTACATATCCTGTCTGCTCAGAAATGATTAATTACTAGGCGCCGATGCAAAATTATCTGCAATACACGTCCGAGAAAGAGATCTTGGTCGTTGTTCGTGACTAGGAACATCGCGGATTCTGCCCTGGTGTCACCACCAAGCGCCACCCCTTACGTCCACCGGCTCGGGCCTCGCCTCTATCCAATCTCGTGCAGGTTCCCCCGGTGGTGTCCAGCCGTGTTGGTTCCAACCTCATGAATGGTTCCTGTCTGGTTCGTTGGTTGCATGGGCTGCCCGGGCCCAGGAGAATACACCTGGCTCGCCCTGGTCGACTGAATGTCGCTGACCGTGGCGTTGTCATAGGGCACGCCACTGACGGGAGTGGTCATGTTTGTGTCGTACGGCGGCGCGCTGCTCATCGGTGTAACAGGGTTCTGGTGGACCGGAGATCCGGCACCGGGCTTCCATGCTCCGTACGCGTCTGGGGCATAGGGAGCGGCGTTCTGTGGAGGGTAGTACTGCTGCTGTTGCATGGGCGGTGGCATGCTGTTGTGGGGAAGCGGCGGCGCATTCATGTTCTGGGCGGCGCCGGCCTGCGCGTTCTTTTTGGCGGAATGTCGACGCATGAAGAAGATGCCGAAGCCGATGAGAGCCAGGACGGCAACTCCTCCGACGACACCACCGACAATCGCACCAATATTGGTGCCTCCACCTGAGGGGGCCGGTTCAGCTGTCGCTGAGCCAGTATCTGACGCCGAACTCGAGGACCTCGAGGACGATTCTCGGGCGGTGCTGGTCTCTGACTCGGAGAGAATAGATGGCCTGGTAATCGACGTGGGAAGGCCAGTGGGCTCGTCGCTCCACGTCGTCGTGAAAAAGTCCCGACCTTCCTGATTGCTGTACGTGAACTCGATGCTCTGAGCCAGCGCGACACTCGTTGAGGCGCATCTGAAGTCGCGAAGGCCCGAAGGGAAGTTGTATGTCCGACAAAAGGCTGCTGTTGATTCGGTACTATCATCGCATCTCGGTCAGTATGGGAGCGGCAGGCGGCCAATTGACGCGATGGAAGCTTACCAGAGAAGGTTGAACTCATTCGACTGGCATACGTCGTCGCAAATGTTCGTGTTCGTCGCAGCCGTCCTCTCAAAGCATTGCAGCTTAGCCGAGAACGAGATGCCTTTGGGGATGTCGGCGCAGATGATTGCTCGGACGTTGTCAGGAGCCCAGGAGCAAATGCCGCCGTTCTCGCAGGTAATGGCGTTTCCTGGTGATCCAGAGAGGAAACCGCATGTCGAGTCTGGCGCCGCCGTCACGACGGTAGTCGTGGGTGTCGACGTGGCTAGCTGTCGACGGTCATGGCCTTCCCTCCTGGCTATCGTAGGGGTTGGTTGAGCCACGCGCTGCGCCTGGGCGGCGAGGACGAGGGAAGCGAACTTTGGGTCGAGCGTCCTCTCCGCGAGCTGACCATTAACACCGCCGATCGCGGCAGAGAAGCCAAGGGCCAGGGGCAGGGCCCGGGCCAGAGAGGGAATCATCGATAGAAACAAACACGCTGGATCTTCGTCAGGCTGGTGTTTGAGAAAGCAGCTCGTTGCGAACGAGAAACGAAGAAACACATGCGCACCGCCCAAGGCGACCTCGGGGTCCCTTTAGGCGTGCAGACACGGACGGCTCGAGTCAGCCCATGAAATGTGCCCGTGCCGCCTTGCGAGTGAGACTATCGACGAAAAGGGCCAAACGGATGGATCGCGAAGTTGTGGCTTGCAGGAGCTGAAGTGAAGACCCCTGCCATCTCCACCACAACGCCCAAAAGTGAGGCGCGGCGCCTTGGCCCAGACGACACCACCATCGCGGGAGCCAATCGAGTGAGCCCGGGGGGAGCAAGGGTTCGGTCAGACACGGCGGATCGTGCGGCCGGGCCTGGGGGACTTTTGGCGGTGACGGGTGGTTGTCGTGTCCGAGGGATGTCGATCCCGGACGGGTGCCGGGGATGAAGGGGCGGAGAGGCGGGGCATCTGATGGAGGTTTTGGGCAGATGCGGATATCTTAGGCGAGGATATGCAGTCATGTACACTTTGATGCATCAGAAGCTTGGTGTGCAGGTATCTTGTGGTGTGCTTCTGGTCGATCGTATGGAGGAGTGCTTGGGAAAAGGGGGCAGGAGATTCGTGTGCACGACCATCCCTTGAGGAGCCGCTGTCGAAGGCGGTCTTGACAGAACAAAGAACCCGAACCGATTGTGACATCCCTAGCTCCGACAACCCGTGTCGGCTGAGCTACAGAGCCCCAATCACCAGAATGATGGCTTGCGCCCAATGCTCGGCAGCTGGAAGATGAATTCACGGCCGGACCATTGCGAGTTCGGTCACCGGCACGTATGGCGCCTGGCCCACAACCAGCTGAAACCATTAAACTCTCCGGGTGCCAGTGTACCTGTCAGGCTGTCTGGTCGCACCAGACTGTTCCACGGGTCACCCGCCAACCTCGCCACACCTTATCCCCTGCGCCCCTGGCGCTAGATCTTCTCTCCCATCGACACAGCCTCATTCTGCATCTGCACATCCGTCTTGTAGTCCTTGAACTTCCGCGCCGGGATACCCTTTGAAAACATCTCATCCAACTCCTGGTACGATCGGCCACCCGTCTCGGGCTGACAGAACCACAGATACACCAGGCAAAAGACGCAAAGTCCCCCAAAGACGAATGCAATCTTGGCGCCCATGTTGGCCTGGTCGGGGTTGAACATGTAGGGAATCACCCACTGCCACATGACATTGATGGCGCTCTGCGTCGAGTAGCCGATGGCGACCGTCTTGACGCGGAGTCGTGATGTCGCCGTCTCGGAGAGAAGGGGGAAGGCCGTCGAGCCGATGGACACGTTGTACCACCAGCTGTAGATGAGGATGAAGGCCACGGCGCCTTGGACCATGGGTCCGCTAGTACCGGTTCCCAACCCTCCGGTAATGAGGAGGAAGATGGTAAGTATGAAGAGTCCCCAGAACGTGAGGTCGCGTCGGCCGACCTTTTCGATGACGCCTGCGGCCATGAGGTTGCCGACGATGGACAGCACCGGCTGCGCAATCTGGAGGCGGAAGCTCATCTGAGTCGAATAGCCTGCAAGCTGGAGGTAGTACTGTGACTGTCAGTCTTGGAAACATGGGTAAAGGGTTGGATAGACTTACAGTGAAGTAGCCAGCGACAAAAGCGATGCCGCTCAGTGCCTGAATGCACAGTGGCATGATGCTGATCATGGTGCGGCGCAGGTTAGATTTGCGCAGACACTCCATGTACGTAACACCCTGCGTTTCCTGCTTGACTTGCTCGAGCGTGTTCTCCATCTGCGCCAGCTTCATGCGGCCTTGCTCGCCGGTATGACCGAGACCGTTGAGGGCCCTGAGGGCAGCTTCGTTGCGGCCCTTGGACACGAGCCACCACGGGGACTCGGGCATCCAGTAGATGAACAGACTGGCAGTGACTGCGAAACCCCACTGCGCGCAGAAGACGGCACGATAGGCCCATCGGGTGTCGGTATCGCCTGTGTAGGCAATGATAATGAACGCAGTGAGCGGTCCCAGACCGTAAGACACGCCGACACCGCAAGCGAAGATGCCGCGGAGAGCAAGAGGGGCGATCTGTGAGGTGTCAGATGCTGTCAAAGATCTCAATGGGAAGGACATGTACCTCGCCAATGTAGCTGACCATAACAGTGGCAATAGCACCAACAACAAATCCGTTGAGCATCTTCCCAATGAAGAAGACAGGATTCGTGGTGGCGACAAACATGACGGCGACAGCAGCAAAGTTGATGATGATGGCGCCGAGGAGCACCTTCTTCCGGCCAATGTAATCCGCAAGTTCAGCCGAGCCAAGGGAAGCAAAGATGGCCCTGCAAAAGACATGATGTCAGCCTTGCCCAATTCAACGTGGGGTCAAACAGCTTACACCGCGATAGGAGCACCGTTGAAGGCCGACTGCCACGCCGCCGGCAGAACGTAATCATCACCATAGGCGTATCCGAAATCCTTGCGGAACTGGGGGATACCGACGACGGCGCCGGAGGCTTGAAGGTCGAAGCTGATGAGGATAACAGTCCAGAGCGCGTAGATGCACCAGAGGCAAGAGGATCGGTACTTGGAGAAGGACTCGATGATGCCCGTCTCATGGTCCTCGGCGTCGGCGAGATGGCCGGCCAGCTGGCAAGTTGTGGCGTCGGTGTGCTCAGCCATGGTCTCTTCGGCCTTGTGGCCGTGAGCAGTGTGGGGGCTTGACATTGTGTCCTAGTTCCCAGGCGAGGAGGTAGACAATAAGGGGGCAGAGGAGGCTGGTGATGTCAATCCAGACCCCGAGCAAGAAGGCGTACTTTATATATCTATTGGCTAAGAAGTTCATCGAAATCACTGCTTTGGCCCAGTATGGTCTTTGTTCTAGCTCGACGGCAAGTTAGGTTCCCCGTGGAGGCGGGCCATGCCCCCAGCGCCTCCTCCGCGGTTGGGTTGTAACGAAAGGGGGAACAATGCGGGGGCATCGGCCTAACCGCCGTTTGACCGTTGAAAGAGTGCTTAAAACCCCTGTATCTGGCAATGAATAGGTCGATCTCAATTGTCCGGGGCAGCATCAACACCCGGCAATTCGTTAGACTTCGCCCACAAGAGTTTCTCCGGGGGAAATGACGGCGTCATGGGAAAACGCGGGGTGCGGTTAGCATGACTCGAACTGGCCCGGGGGGCTATGCTCGCGTCGTGCAGCCGTTTACAGGAGGGGGTGCTTCGTGTTGCCCCTTTCAGTATAGCAACGCAATAGATTAAAAAACTCAAGGACCCCCAGATGTGTCCTCTATGCTACTGCTCCAAGAGATGAGATGATGGTCTTCTACGGCACTCTGCTACTAAAGCACTCCAGACGATCGCCCCCTCAGGACGGGTGATTAGGTGACTGGAGGTGACCAGCGGGCTGACCGTGGTGACTTCGGCGGGATGACCGGAGCGGAGTGACACCCGAGTCTCCACTCTTCGGCCTGGGCGTGAGGATAAGACTTGCCTGATTTGGAGCGTGGAAAGGCAAGGACAAGACTTGCCAAGTTCGACTCGTGCTATCGTGCTCAATCGACGAAGGTGGACCTCCCGGGCCAGCTTGCTCCCACCAGCGTGATCTCGGCCTGGGGAAGCGAGTGTTATCGTTGCGCTAGGACCATATCAAGCCTAGTATGTCTGTATAATCATGCGTCGTATAAATGAACTGCATCGTCCACGTGGTGACCCATAGCTCAAGCAAATGGACTGCTGTACATCACGGTGCAATCAGTTACAACCCGCCGTCTATTGCAACTCGATTTTCCCTTCTTCCCGCCTTTCCTCCCCATAATGGAGAAGTCTGCCAAGAATGTATATGGCGATGAAGAAGCGCCAGCACCAGCTGAGAGTGTCATTGTGGGACAGACGAGAACCCAGGATGCTGTCTTTGGAGAGTTGACCGAGGATGGACCCAACTACAGAAGTGTACGTCAACCCCCCAACTTCCATTCACAGCCATCTGACGTCGACTTAGATGGGATGGATCGGGACCGTCGCCATCATGATGAAGCTCTGCATCGGTCTGGGCGTCTTGTCCATCCCTGCCACATTCGACGTCTTCGGTATCGTCCCAGGAACCATCATGCTCGTCAGCGTCGGTGTCCTTGCGACGTGGTCATGCTACGTCGTCGGCTGCTTCAAACTGAACCACCCTGAGGTATATGGCATTGACGACGCTGGGTTCCTCATGTTCGGACGTGTTGGCAGGGAGTTTTACGCCGTGGCATTCTGCTTGTGCTACATCTTTGTTTCTGGCGCCGGCATTCTGGGCGTCTCTGTCGCACTCAACGCCCTGTCGGTTCACGGTACCTGTACCGCCGTCTTCGTGGCGGTTGCAGCAATTATTGCGTTTGCCGTTGCCAGCATCCAGACTCTGGGCCGTCTTCAGGGACTTGCGTGGTTCGGTCTGGCAAGCATCCTGATCTAAAGTAGGCTTTTTCTCCGGCAAAACGAGAGACTTTCACTGATCTCAATCTACACCAGTATTCACCCTGACGATCGCCGTTGGCGTCCAAGACCGCCCTGCTGCCGCTCCCCAAGATGGACCCTGGGAATCCGACTTTGCCATCGCCAAAACCCCAACATTTGCAAGAGCGGCGTCGGCCATGGGGACGTACGTCTTCGCGTACGCTGCTGCACCACTCTTTTTCCCCGTCATTGCGGAGATGCGTGATCCTCGCGACTATACAAAGGCTCTGCTGGTCTGCCAGTCTGGCGTCACTATCACATACGTCGTTATTGGGTGTGTGGTATACTACTACTGCGGATCCTACGTCGCTTCCCCAGCTCTGGGCTCTGCTGGCGTGCTCCTCAAAAAGGTGTGCTATGGTATTGGACTGCCTGGCATCATTCTGACAACGGTTCTATGCCTGCATGTAAGTGCTCTCCCACCTGGTGTTATGCCTGTGCCCTTTACTAATCGAGAATTGCCGCAGCTGCCCGCCAAGTACATCTTCGTCCGCCTTCTGCGTGGAACTGTCCACCTATCAAAGAACACCAAGACGCACTGGATAGTCTGGCTCAGCTGTACAGCCGGTTCCGCAGTGGTTGCCTACATTGTAGCCAGCGCCATTCCTATCTTCGGCAACCTCGTATCTCTGGTCGGCGCCCTGCTGATCACTGTTCTGGCTTTCCAAACCATGGCCTGCATGTGGCTGTATGACCATTGGCATGCCGAGAATAAGGGGTCAACGAGGTGGATGCTGATGGTAGGCTGGTGCTCGTTTGTCATTGCCATCGGCACTTTTATGACGATTGCTGGCACCTATGGGTCTATTTCGGAGATTGTTGACAGTTATCGGGCCTCTGGTGGGACCTCGGCTTGGTCTTGTGCTGACAATTCCAACTCGACCTGAGAGGGCAGGCGCTGGCTTCAAGATGAGGCCTTTGCAGTATCGGCCCCTACAGAGTTGACATCACAACACCTTCTCTCCCAGCTGCACTCCCCAGAATGCCAGAATATACATCATTCCATTAAATCTCTTGCTGCAAGATCATTTCGTCTTGTCTCATTGTAACTTAAGACCTCCACAGCGTCGTCGCCTCGACCATGGACTTTGGGCAGCATCCCCATATCCTTGAGGTGCCAGTCAAGGAGGACCCCGATACGCACGGCAGGCCTACAGAACCGCCTCCAAGTCCAGGACCCCTTCATGATACGGATGAATCATCTCATCGTGATCAGGAGGGAGAGGCATCAGGTTCAGATTCATCCCTCGACGAAGGCAATGAGGGACCCCGAAAGAGGTCTCGGTGGGGTCGTTAGATCCGGAACGTAACCCTTACGGGCATGTTGGAGCATTCACAACGGAGCGACGAGAAATTGCGCGACGACACGCCCGGCTTTGAGCCAGATGATGGATACTTGCCCACTGGCAAGGTACATTCTGCCATGCTGGCCATTGGGCTTGCCAAGAGGGCGGCTTCTCAACCTGAGAAGGAGTTAAGGAGTTGGTGGAGTTGGTCGCTGCATTTGACGTCGACGAGCCCTGCCAGATTGCCATATCTAACGTCTCCCACTGGGAGACGATCCCTCATCAGGAATATCGGAGCATGAGCGTCTGTTGGGTCGTTGACCCTGTTGATGGACGGCCGGCCAGTGAGGAGGGTTCCGCCACCAGGAAGTGGCCCTGAAGGGGCCATTTCAAAGTCAAGGCAAAGGTCAAGGGCATGTGGGAGATTATGGACATGGCGATGGATAGGTATAGTTTCCAGTAGAGTTATGCGAGTAAATTTACTGCCTTTTTGTAACAGACCGGTCTGGAGATACAAATGTACGGGGAAGTCAAGATACGCAAGGTGGCATTACTCCGGTGGAAACACCCCCGACTCGGAGGAGTTGGATCGCTTAGTGCTGCCGTTTACAGGTGGCGGTGCTTCGTGTTGCCTCTTTCAGCATGGCTCGCGGTGGACAGCCCCCTCTAAGCCAAGCGACCCGAGCATAGAGGGCTTCTCCCGAAAGCCTCTCGGCAGGCGGACACGGGACTGAGGGAATCTGTTTCAGTTAATACAAAGAACGTCTGAACCCACAGCGCAGTCGCCCACAGGAACGAGGTGAAGATCTGGACAAGCGCACCACCCATACTCGTCCAACAGCCAGCCACTCGACCACCTCACAATGACGCAAGCAACCTCGGGCCAGAGCTCGCTCATCCCCTTCCCCACCAAGCCCCGCGTCTTCATCCTCACAGACATCACCAACGAGCCCGACGACGCCGAGTCCTTCTGCCGCTACCTCACCTACTCCAACCAGTTTGAGACAGAAGGTATCGTCGCCGTCACGAGCACGTGGCTTCGTTCCCGCGTTGCGCCAGAGGCGTTGCACGAGATTGTCGATGCCTACGCCAAGGTCGTCGACAACCTCCAGGCCCATGCGAACCCGGACTCGCCTTATCCATCTCCGGATCATGTCAAGAGCTTGATCAAGCCCGGCCCTCCGGTGAGTCCAGCCATGTTGGCGAACAGTGATTGAAGAATGATGTGCTGACCCTCTCAGGTCTACGGCATGGCCGCTGTCGGTGACGATGTCCCACTCAGTGAAGGCGGCGAGCTCCTCCTCCAAAGACTGACCTCCGAGTCCTCGGACCCCCTGTGGGTCCTCGTCTGGGGCGGTGTCAACGTCCTCGCCCAGGTCCTGCACCACATCCGCAACAGGCCCGACGCCGCGAATCTGCGGGCCAAGCTGCGTGTGTACACCATTTCCGACCAAGACGACTCGGGTGCCTGGATCCGGCAGCAGTACCCAGACGTCTTCTACATCTGCTCGGTTCACGGCTGGAACCAGTACGGCTCCGCAACGTGGTTGGGCATCTCCGTCAATACTAACGACGGCGGCTGCGACCAGACAAAGGTGACCAAGGAATGGCTCAAGGAGAACGTCCAGGTCGGGCCACTCGGCGCTGCCTATCCCACGCCCGCCTTTGCCATGGAGGGAGACACACCGACGTTCCTCTACCTCATCCAAAACGGCCTCGGCGTGTCAGAGGAGCCCTCGTACGGATCATGGGGAGGACGGTACCTCCCCGTCAACGTCAGCGAGGCAGGAATCCCGAACCGCGGCCACTTCGCCGATGCCTCTGACTCGGTCGTTGGCAAGAACGGACAGACCTTCAGGAGCAATCAGGCGACCATCTGGCGCTGGAGGAATACCTTCCAAGACGACTTCGCTGCCCGGATGCAATGGACGCTGACATCCGACTTTGGCAAGGTGAACCACCACCCAGTCGTCGCCATCAACGGCGTCTTCGGCCTGGCGCCGGTGCACATTGATGCCGACGCGGGGTCAACCATCACCATCGACGCCTCCAAGACGTATGATCCTGACGGCGACGAGCTCACTTTCCGGTGGTTCCAGTACAGCGAGCCCAGCGCTACACAGTCGTACATGGGCTATGAGGTTTCCGAGCTCAAGATCAATCCCCTCGACGGCGGGCGCCGAGCCGAGGTCACCATCGCGCCGCCGGAGAAGTCGTGCGTCATCGTGAGGGAGCAGGCGTTGATCGAGAAGGGGCTGCTGCTGCATCTCATCCTCGAGGTGACAGACTCTGGCACCCCGGCTTTGACGAGCTACCGGAGGGTCATCATTCAGCCGATCAACCGCCAGTACAGTGGGCGGGGAGATGGAAAGGCTTTGACGGATGAGCAGATTGCGAGCATGTTCCAGCCGTAGGGGTCGGTGATGGATGAGGCCAGGGTCAGAGATGATAATGAACAAGGCCGGAGCCAAGTCCTGTTCGCCCCAATCAACAGAACTTGACACATTACGGGTTAAATGATCCGCAGGTACGACTGTTTGATCGACACAGCACCATGGCATTCATCAAAATCAAGGTATCGCCTATCAGCTTACGGGTGGCGATCAGGGACGTCCGGATGAGATCATGTTGATGCAAGATGGCCCACAGTCCGGGCAACCGCGCCAAGGGTTGCGCCGTCAGATACCAGCCCATCGGCTGTACCCAAGGCTTTAGTGCTATTGATAGCTTCAAGTTACCAAGATGACTCGGTGGAGTCAAAGAGGCTTGAGGCAGGGCATGTAGGGCAACGCAGCCTCGGTATGCTCCGGCCAGGTCCGACGCTCTCTGGCGGAGAGACCTCCGCAGATGGGCCCGTTCGGAGCTTTTGTCCGTGTGATGATCGTCGCATTTGTAGAAGCTTTCGGGCGAGAACTGTTGCAAGTGACCTGGCCACGTCGGGCAAGGAGTAGAGGTGACGCGACAGGATCAACCAGGCTGGACCCAAGATTGATCATCTGCTCCGAAGTGTGTGAGTGTTGCCGTCGATATGAGCGACGGCATGCTTGCGCCACCAGTATAAAGGGCCCTGACGCCGCTCAGGCACCGGAGCTTGCTGCAAATGCTTAACTCCAAGACTTAAACAATATCTTCTCGAGACATCAAACAACGCTTCACATCACAGGAGATACTCACATCATGTCCCTTGCGGCGCCGTTGCGAAACCTGCCACGGCAGACAGTTGGACTCGCGGCGCGCTATTCGGCACTGCCGGGTCTCGGTAGGCGATGCGCCCAGGGCTTCCACAAATCTCCCACGCAGCCGCAGTCGAAACCACGAAACCCCAATCCGCGCGAGAACCCATCATACAAGGCAAAGCCTCCATCAGGCGTCAACGTTGGTCGGAAACAATTCGCAGACTTTGACCTGAAAGGGCGGGTGTTTGTGGTGACGGGTGCCGCACGCGGCCTGGGGCTGACACTCGCCGAGGCATTGGTCGAAGCCGGAGGCAAAGGTACGCAGGAAAAGGCCCATACTGAGTGACCCCAGACTGACATGACGCGCACCTCCAGTGTACTGTCTCGACATCTTTCCCGAACCCGACGAAGGCTTCGCCGAGGCCCAGCAGCGCATCGTCCCCGAATGGGGTGGCTCGCTCGAGTACCGCCAGCAAGACGTCACAGACCCTGACAGCCTCAACACGCAGTTCGATTCGATCGCGAGCGCACACCAGCAACTCGATGGGGTCATCAGCTGCGCAGGGATCCAGCAGATCACACCAGCGCTCGACTACACGCTCGAAGACATGACGCGCATGATGAAGGTCAACTACTCAGGCACGTTCTTGACGGCCCAAGCGGCAGCGCGACAGATGTTCCGGTATAAATGCGCGGGCAGCGTGGTGCTCATCGCGAGCGTGTCGGGCTCCGTGGCCAACCGCGGTCTGCTCTCGCCGGCGTACAACTCGTCCAAAGCCGCTGTGGTGCAGCTCGCGCGCAGCCTGGCGATGGAATGGAGTCCAACCAGCAAGGAAGATGGGACGGGTGGCATCCGCGTCAACTGTATCAGTCCAGGGAATATCTTGACGCCCATGGTGCGGAAGAACTTTGAGGAGGTGCCGGGGTTGCGTGAGGAGTGGGAGTCGGCTAATATGCTCGGTCGGCTCGCGGAGACGCATGAGTTTAAGGGTGCTGCGCTGTTTCTGCTGAGTAGCGCGAGCTCCTTCATGACGGGCAGCAACCTGATCATGGATGGTGGGCTGCGAGCGTGGTAGATGGTCTTAGGGCTTGGGAACCTGTTGCCCGAGTTTTCAGCTCGGCATGCTGCTTGCAACCCATTGAACCGGTTTCAATGTATTTTCCATCATTTTGTACGTGTTCTTTCTCGTCTCGTCTTGTCTTGTTGCGGCGGCAGGTCAGGTAGGACTTGGTTCGGCGGGAGGGATGGGAGGTCGGGAGGCTTCAGGAGCTTCGTCGGCGAAGGCAAATGTTGTATGTGGGCAGGAGGGGAGTTTGGGCAAGTCGTCGCAACAATGAAGAAATTATGGCAATAAATGGGTAGCCTCTGAGGATTGATCGAGGATTGATGGACGTTGCGGGACGAGAGATGATTGCCGTGATGCCGAGTCGATGTCTCCGGGGAGGAGCTGTTACGGAGCTGGACCAAAACTTGGAGCAAGCCACGCTGCCACGGTCGGACGCGCCGGGCAGTGACCACCGCCACCAAAGCCGAGCCACGCTAGAGGGGACCCCCACTTCGCGCCATCAGCTGGGTGGGGGTATTTCCGCCAATGGGATGACCGAATTGGCGGGCTGCTGGGGAAATGCGGCTATTGGACTCGCCGCCCATTGCCGACCGAGGACAATAGCCGGACAAGCCCCAGAAAGCGCGACACGAAGGAAGAGCAGGAACAGCAGGTGTCGCACTGCACCCATCCAAAGGAGCTGTGTTGGGTCGATACCTTTTGCAAACAAGAAACCTTGTAAAAGCAGACTGAACAAATCGTTTTCATAATCGGGTACCTCTTGCAACTCGATCTCAATATTTGACTCGGCCCTCGGCCATCAAGGTCGGGCTGGCTGGTTCAGTTGCCGCCGCCCCTAAAACTGGCAAATCCCCCCGGGGAAGGCGTGCTCACCCCGCCAACCCCCACCTCTAGCACGCGGAAAGAGGGAGCTCCTCCCGGGCCGGCACACCCCTCCAGCGGCTTTTGGCGGCGAACTGCCCCTCCTCCTCCCACGATGGTGCCTTTCCCCCGCCGTTGCCCCTCCTCCACTGCGAATTACGTGACGGCCTCCCCGCCATCGCGCCGACGACTCGTCCCCCATTTAAAATCCTCCGGTGTCGCTGCACAATACCCCGAAGCGCGCTCTGGACGATGTTCTCTTGCTCTCGTCATCTTTCTCTCCTCTCAAAACAAAATCTTTCCCTCCCCCTCCTCCATCGTCGACCGCCGACACTTCAAGTCCCCTACCGAGTAAAACATCACCGACTGAATCACCACCTCACAGCCGACACCATGAAGCTCCTCTACCCCACCTCCCTCAAGCTCGACGTGCCCAGCCTCGAGGGCTTCTCCGTCGACGTCGTCCCCTACGACGTCACCAAGCCCATCCCCGAGGAGCACGTCGACGCCGAGGTCCTCGTCACCTGGACCAACACGGCTGCCAACCTCAAGGACGCCGCTGGCCGTCTCAAGGACCTCAAGTGGATTCAGTCCCTGGCCGCTGGCCCCAACGACGTCCTCAACGCCGGCTTTGACACATCCAAAATCGCTGTCACCACCGGCTCCGGCCTCCACGACCACACCGTCGCCGAGCACGCCCTCGGTCTCCTCCTCGTCGCCGCTCGTCGCTTCCACGAGATGCGCGACTCCCAGCTCCAGTCCAAGTGGCCCGGCCACCTCGGCGGTCCCCAGCCCGACCGTCCCGCCGGCGCCTTCACCACCCTCCGCGACGCCAAGGTCACCATCTGGGGCTTCGGCAACATCGCAAAGGCCCTGACCCCCCACCTCGTCGGCCTCGGCGCCACTGTTCGCGGTATCGCCCGCGCCCAGGGCGTCCGCAACGGCATCGAGGTCTACGGCGAGGACAAGCTCCCCGAGATCCTCGCCGACACTGACGCCCTCGTCATGATCCTTCCCGGCTCCGACTCCACTAAGCACGCCCTCAACGCCGAGCGCCTCAAGCTGCTGCCCAAGCACGCCTGGATCGTCAACGTCGGTCGTGGCACCTCAGTCGACGAGGAGGCCCTCTTCCAGGCCCTCACCGCCGGCGAGATTGGCGGCGCCGCCCTGGACGTCTTTGACGTCGAGCCCCTCCCTACCGAGAGCAAGCTGTGGAAGGCCCCCAACACCTTTGTCTCCCCTCACGCCGCCGGCGGCAGGCCCCAGGGTGCCGAGGCTCTCATCACCGATAACCTACGGAGGTTCAGGGCCGGTCAGTCCCTGCGGAACTCCATCTCTTCCGACCCCACGCCGGCGGGGAAGCTGTGAGGGGTGTTGAGTGGTGAAGCTGAAGGATAGGGAAGATCATGTAATCAAGAGTTATGACCAATACAAACGAGTTAAACATTTGAACACAGGCACGAGTACAGGCCCATCTACCGCTTCCTCCCGCAGAGCACTTCGTGACTTCAAGCCCGCGCACCGGACGCGTCCTTCTCGCCGCCCCCGATAAACGCCGAAGATGGTGGCGGCTCCACTCAGGACCTGCACCAGGACGTCGACTTGCTCAAGACAACACCTCCTCCTGCCTTCGTCGCATTGACCAGGCCGTCGGCACCAAAGACACAGTCGGCGGCACCACCAGCAACCACGCCACAGTCGGCGACGGCGGGCGCGTTCGCCGGGGCTCACCCCGGCCATTCACCCAAGGATCTCGGGTCAAGCAAGCAGCGGCCTCGAGCGTGATGCCAGCCCTTCCCAGCACCAAATGGGTGTGAAGTTGATCGAGCACCTCGCAGAGATCGTGCAGTGCGCAGTTCGCGGCCAAGTCGGTCTGTTGATTTCCGCTCCTGCCTCGTTGTTCGGCGCAAAGTTGTAGATCTCGTTCCTGCCATGTTCTTTGCAGGCACCTCCACGAATTACGCACCTTCCACATTTCAACTTTACACTTGTTTTGTATAAAAGTTTCAACTTGCCTTCTTGCCAAACGGCGGCAAACAATGGAGGGCCACCCATTGTCAATCGAATTCAGTTGCAGAATGGGAAGTTGCGCCCCTCGGTGTGAGGTGGCTTCCACTCCTCGAACTTGACTTCCTTCCACCTCACCATCTCAAGCAACGCGAATTCCTTTCCGCAACGCGTCTCGCAACTACAAAATCCTCAAATCCTCCATCTCTCGTCCACACTCTCCCTCCATCTTCCTCATCAACCAAAACCTCACCTCCGACGTGAATTTTTCATCACCTCGATCACCACATCTCTCACCATCATCAAGCATCAACACTGCAAGTATCATCCTACCCTGCCTCTCGCCTACCTACTCTGCTAACTTCATCAACAAAGACACCATGTCCCCCAACAACGACATCACTTTCTCCATTCAGGCCCATATCGGCGAGCTGCCCCTCATCGGCGACTCATACTCTCCCGCCTACGGCAAGATCACCCACACGACCATTTTCAAATCCACCGGTCCTGCCGGCCGCAGCCCTTCGCTTGCTTTCGCAGCCTGTGGCGACGACCTGGCTGCCCCCGTCAAGCCTCAACACCCGGCTCCCGTCGAGGCCCAGCACTCGGTTCCCATGGAGCCTCAGCCTCAGCCTCAGCAGGCGGCTCCGGTGGTGGAGGGCCCGTCTCACGAAGAGCAAGTCCTCAGCGCTTGCACCAAGACCATGAATTCCTACCTCAATGGTCTGGACTATAGTGCCCTCGGATGGCGCCGGAGAGCCCGCACGCCTGCCTCTGCCGGCAACTTCCCCTGCTGGTCGTCAAGGGGCATGTCCTCTACCACTGCCCTTCGGGGCCCAAAAAAGCTCAGCAAAAAGGAGGTGAATCACAAAGACATGGCAAAGAACCATCAACTCGCGAAGATCAAGGCAAAGGGCTCCAACGACACCCTTGAGGACGTTGTCATCCGCTCTTGGAGCACGATCAAGAACTTGTACGCCCTTGACTCCAAGTCCGGCCGCCACATCCTTGTCCTCGCCTCCTGGATCGAATTCCTCCTTCTGCAGCTCAATCTCTGCGGCCTGACGGGGAAATGGAGGAGCTCCGAGACTGGCCCCTGCACCCTCGGCCCCGAGCCGTCTCCTCTCAGCCTGACCTACCTCTTTGAGCAAGCCATGATGTCTTCATCGGAGGACTTCATGCAGGGCGCCATCATGGCAATGCGCAGTGTCGCTATCAAGTATTTCGAGAAGATAGCCTCGTCAGTCGAACTCGATAGCGATTAGGACTCGGCCTCCCCCGCCTTTTGAGGCGACTACCCCGGGATGGGCAAGGATTTCGGTTATGGCTTGCACAAAGAAGATGCTCGTGAACTGGAGCAGAACGTCGCTCTCCTATCAACACAGCGTGACCCGCTGGAGGCAACTGCAATCCGACCCAACGAGCCGCAACTGAGGATTGAACGGGCAGAGGATACATCGAGATGGTTCCGAGCAGAATTTTGGGATGGACGGACGGTCATCAACAATCAAATCGATCAACCTCCGCAGGCCTCCGCAGCAGCTGGATTGTGAGGGTTTCGGGCAGATTATTAGGGCGGGCGTCACCGACAATGGACTTTGTCAACATGCGCCGCGGCTGTATATATTTGAGGGGCGAAGCGGTTGGAAGAGACGATGCAGACCGATGTTTGGCGAAACGGAACGAAATTACACTCTGGACTTTCAAAACGCCTCCCTGGTGCTGCTGATCCAACAGTGATCTGTCTGCCAAACAGCTTTTTTGAAAAAGCAAAAGTTCCACGTCATGGCCAAGGATCCCAGTGCGCCCTGGCATGGTGATAGGGTGTCAGGCGATGCCGTGCACCTTTGGTGTGCCAATCGGGGAAGCTCATTTCAGGGCTGAGCTCAAAGTGTCTGATCTCCGGCACTCCCGCCCCTTGGCCCAAGCTAGGCGCCCCGCCACTACAACCTCGTTTGACGCCTCTAGCGCCCCAAAGGAGTTGGGCGAAGGCAACAGCAAGTCGGGCGTTCGGGCTACACAAGAAAAAATGAGCTGCCTGGTGGACTTCCGACCGCATCACGGACCTGTTTGTTGGCTGTGCTGGAAGTGTTCGTAGCAGGCTCTCCCATCCTTCTTCTTTTTCTCCTCCTTCTTTCCCATTCCGAACCGACGATCCTCGACTTTGGCCGTACTTTTCTTTCATATTTTCCTCTGCTACCTTGGACTTGGCATAACATCATAATGACGGAAAAGCCGAGATGGATGCGTGGCTTGCCCGCTTGGGATTCGTCGTTGAGAGGCCATCCGAGGAAGATTTACAGCTTCTTCCTTCGGTTCGTCGTCGGCGCCATCATCATCATCTGCATCACTCTCACGTTTACTTCTTCCACACCAACACACCATGCCCCCTTCATCCCGCCAAACAACGACTACCAGATCAAGGGAATATCCATCTCCAAATGGCCAGAGAAACATAAGATCCTGGACCCATTCCCCCAGGCGCCCATGGTCCTCCCCGAGGGCTCCAAGAACGACACCATCCGTCAGCCCTGGCTGACAGCTATCATCAGCTCTGCATTCGATGCCGAACGACGAATGCTCATCCGCACAACTTGGATACACACATTCAAGTATGTCCCCTTCGATGCACGCTTTGTTGTGTCCAACCCCGGCAATCCCCAATGGGTCGAGGTTCTCCAGGCTGAGAATCGGACATTTGGCGATCTGATTGTGCTCGACCACCTACCAGAAGACGAATACACAGCCAACACCATCAAGACTATGGATTTATTCAAGTACCTCATCAACCATGGCTTCCATTACGAATTCGTTACCAAGCTCGATACCGATCTCTTCTTGAACGCACGGCGCTTCTGGGACGCATTTCTCAGACCACGTCTGTCTTCCGAAAACAAAGCCACCGTCACGCGTACTGGCATCGGAGAGATGTACTACCATGACGATCTCGCCTTCCTCCACGGGCCCATGTACACATACACCTGGGATATCATCGAAGAGCTTGTTGAACTGCAGAACCACTACCATGCTGTGGCCTGCGAGGATGTCATTACCCCCATTCTCCTCCTCAAGGCGCAGCGGATAGTAAATGTCATCAACTTCCTCGGCTCCGAGAAATTCGACTACTATGAGCCCGACTCGCGCGGCGATGGTACACCTTGGGCTCGCCAGGGCACTCACCCAAATGCCACCGCACATGCTCTGTATGGCACCGACCCCATCGCCATCCACAATCTCAAGAAGAAGGAGGAGTACCTCAAGATTGCTGGCGTCTTCGATAAGGATGGGATCAAGCCGACGCCACTGGGTCGCGACTCGCGGCGGGCGTCCCTCAAGATGCTGTGGCTTGACTTCTGGCACGCATTGGGCGGAAGAACGTACTTGACACCGCGGGATAAGAGGATTCCCGACTACTTTTACACGCAAAACAGCAACGGTGATTGGATTGTCGACGGTATTTGGAACATGGGCAAGACGAAAGAGGGCCATCAGGAGCGCATATCATGATGTATTCAGTGAAAGAGGACTGAGTTACATCAAGCACGGAAACGGAAATAACAACAAAAATACTTTAAGTTCGAACCCGATGTACAATTTGATGGTTGCCTTCCATGTCGACGATCGTGTCGGACCTCTTGGCCACGCCCCACCCACCCCCTTACCCCTGAATGCATGACCGACCCCTGCTAAATGCGTGGCCCCTTCACACCTTGGTGTTGTTCTGTCCAGCATCATTGACGTGAACCGCAACGCCGTCCTCCTTGATCTTCTCGGCAATCTTGCCCTCCTCCGGGACAGCCGCATCAGACTTTTCAAAGATGCGCGCAATCTCCTCGAGACTGTGACCCCGTGTCTCGGGGAAGACAAAGTAGATGATGACGGCTCCGCTTACGAGGATAACCAAGAACACCAGGTAGTACTTCCACTGGATCGCGTCGAAAGCGATGGGGTTGACGAAGATGTTGACGAAGACGGCGATGGCAGCAGTGACCCAGAGGACGGACAGACCGTAGGACCGGAGGCTGTAGGGCCAAATTTCGACGGGGTATGACACCATGAGAGGCGTGAAGGCCAAGGAGAAGGAGCCGTACATGATGAAGAGGAATGGAACGACGGCGGTGCCCACAGCCGCGGATCCTGTCTTGGCAAAAGTGGCAGACAGTGCTGTGATGAGAACATAGCATATCATCATGCCCGAGGCTGCCGTCAAGAACAGGAACCGTCGGCCGACGCGGTCGACGTTGAAGGCACCGATCAGGGAGCAGATGAGGTTAAAGATCTGGAGGAATCCGTTGATGAGGGTCTGTTGTGTGACAGTCGTGATGCCAATCGTGGAGAGAACAGGAGGGAGGTAGTAACCGGCAACGTTCTGGCCGGCCCATTGGCTGAAGATGCCGAGGAAGACTGTGATGAACGTCCGCTTGCGGTTGGCAGCAGTGGCGACCAGGTCACGGAACGAGCCATGCTTTGCAAACTCGCGTTCCATCCTGATCGTCTCAGTCATCTCGGCCAGCTCAAACGCCGGCAGCGGAGATGATTCATCTCCCTCTGCGTGGTACTTGACCAGGAAATCGCGAGCCTCGTTGTATCTCTCCTTTGAGCACAGGAATCGAGGAGACTCGGGAATCATCAGGAGGCCAGGGAGTGTCAGGACTGGGAGCAGGATCTGGAGAAGGGAGGGGATTCTCCAGGACCACGAGTTCTCATAGTTTCGGGTGCCGAACGTGGCCCAGGCGGCAAGGAAGGAGCCTGTCAGAAAGCGACCGTTAGACTTTTCAAAGGAGAAAAAGGCGCATGGCGGAACACCTACCGACATACCAGCCGCAAAGATAGAGACTGGTGAGCACGCCTCGGTGGGTAGGGTAGGCCGTCTCGGTCATCAATAGCGGGACGCAGCCACCGAAGAAAGCAGCGGATATGCCGACGAGAATGCGGGCGACGACAAAAGTGTTTGTGTTCGTGGCTCCTGTCTGCAGACCGGTGCCAGCAACCAGGAAGATGTATCCCGCAAGAATGGTCGGCTTGCGACCAAACTTGTTCGCTGACCAGGCAACAAAAGGGTAGAAGACCATGGCTCCGAGATTCTGGGCACCGCTGATGAAGCCAAGCCATGCTCCCTTCGGGTTGCCGACAAAGGACATCCAGCCGGGCAGGGCGAGGAGGCCGTTCATCATGGAGCCTTCGTAGCCATTTCCAGATGACAGAAGGAAGAGGCTTCCAAGACAGAAATTGAGGAAGATAAGGTTGCGTTTCTTGTACCAGGGCTTGTCGTTCTGGGGCAAAACTGCCGCGAGCTCTACGCCGACGGACTTGGTCTTGTTGAGGGTCATTGTTGAAGGAATGTCAAGTAGGGGGTGAAGTGTCCAGGTGATGTGCGGCTTGGGAGAGGACGAAGCTGATTTCGAGGTTGGGAAGCCTCGGTGTTTTATGCCTGGCCAAGAGGGGAGTATCGCTGCAGAGGGCCGTGTAGCCAGAGAGGGGCCGTAGTCCTGTCCTGGGCGTTGAAGGCTGAAGACACAAGCCTGTTCGTCATGGACAGACACTTGCGCGATCTTGTCACGGCCTCCACGTCCCCTGGTCGAGAACTGTGATGTGACCTCAACACCCCATGGGGAATGGGACAGTAGGCGTGCTAGCGGACACCAAGGAAGTCGGCTGGATCTCGCAGTAGTGGCGAGCCTCCGCAAATGGGGACGACCCCTCCCCCGGACGATCGAGGGAGCTTGGGGACAGTAAGTCTGGGGTCTACCTGAAAGAAGCAATACCGAAACTCCCCGGCGGCTCGATTACCCCAAAATGGTCTTGCAAATGGTAGCTGTCGGTGGATGGCGGCTTGAACTGACTCGAGCCCGTTGATGGGGTCGGTTTCGGGTCCAAACCAAAGCCCGAAGCAGGTACGAGTAAACTGCAATGCCGTCTCACCCGCCGTCTAATTCTCCGACAGAGGGGGCATTTCTCCACGGGGCGTGCAAGGATGCTCAGTCCGAAACTCCCCGGCGGAGTGGGCTTTTGCGAAGGCGGGGCACAATTGAAGATGGAGAATGCCTGGGGAGACACCAGACCCTCCAGCTATGCGTGCACATCAATCACATCAACAGCCAGAAGCATTGATTTGTCAGTCGAGAGACTTCTCGTCCATAGCGATGTAGTACATAACTGAAGGCGAACTCCTGCTCGACTGATGGAGGTTGTTGAACCATCATCGTCTTCAACTTGAACAACCCTCACTCCGTCTCTCCCACCATTGCATCACAGCTCCCCCACAGTCATAATGGCCCCCCTCGGTACCCCCCTGTCAGAGGTAAGTCCCCCTCCGCGAATGCACCTGAATTCTCATTTTAACGACAGTCAGTTTGCCGCCATCGTCGAGCAAGAAAAGTCTCTCACCCTGCCGCACTTCACCTCGGAGGATGCCTTTGAGATTGGCGTGCTGATCCGCAACCGCCTGCGCGAGGTGACGGAGCAAGCGGCAGTCATCAACATCACCCTCGCCAACAACAAGCAGCTGCTCTTCCACGCCGCCTCGCGGCCCGGCACCGTGCCCGAGAACGACAACTGGGTGGCCCGCAAGAGGAACTTTGTGCTGCGCTTCGGATGGAGCACCTGGGCCGGCCACAACCTCTTTGGCAAGGGCGATGAGGTGGCCTTCAAGGCGAGGTTCCAGCTTGGCGAGACGGCGGGTGATTACGCCATTCACGGTGGTGGATTTCCCATTCGCGTCAAGGGCGTTGAGGGCCCCATTGCGGCGATTGTCGTGAGCGGCCTGGCGCAGGAGGAGGACCACCAGGTTATTGTTGAGAGTCTCCAGGAGTTCCTCAGCAAGCAGCAATAGGTTCTAGATATCGATGCATAATAGACCATTAAAGTGCCAGCACTTGCATTCATCATCGCTTGTGATGGCGCTTCCGGTTGCCATTCATGTTGGCGTCGGTCTTCAGGGGTCAGCTCGGGGCTCACAGTGCAGCCCTCCCACCCACAGTCGCCCCCCGGGCCTGACTCCGGAGTTGTGTCGTGGTTGGGCAAGCTTGAATAGAGGCCAAGCCGCTGTCGGCCCTGACTCGAAGCGCTAACTCGATCCTCGTAGTGATCTCCACTTCAGTTCAGTTTCCCCCGCACAGCAAGTTTAAGACTCCGAAACTCCCCGCCTCCTCCTCACGAGTCCACTTCCACTCACCTCAATTTCACCTCCCTCCCTGCCACCCGATCACGACAATGCCGTCTGGAAATGGGGAACCCGCATCTCGGCCGAGGTCGTCCATGGACCCCGATCAGCGTCATGCCCAGAAGACGAGGTTCCGCACCATGGCATTTCCCCGCAAGCGGGCCGTCACAGCCTGCGAAACCTGTCGGGCCCGAAAAACCAAGTGCGACAACGTGCGTCCGCGTTGCTCAAAGTGCGTCGCAGGGGACCTGGACTGTTCATATGATCCCCGCCTAGATCATTCGTCGTAAGGAACCCTAAACCGCGCTTGCCTTTGCCAGTCTTGGACTTTGGACTTGACTGATCATATGGCCAGTTTCGACCCCGCAAGCTTGCTCATCCTAGAGAAGCTGAACGAGGTCTCCCAAAAGATCGACAACATCCAAGCGACCGCCCCTGTCTCGCGGCCCCTGCCAATTCAACAACCACCTCCCGAGGTATCGCCTGGTACTGCAAGCGCCCACACAACTCCTTCCGCTCGTCTTGAGATTGTCGACACCGATGATTGTCTCGAGGTTCTGGCACCATTCGCTTCACTCGACTACATCTTGACTTGGCCGATATTTGCTGGGCGATGGCCATTCGATCTTTTCTCCAAGGAAGTGTATAATCGGAGTTTTGGCTCCGGCAAGTCTCCGTCCGACGATTCCCCCCAACCAACCCGAGGTCATCAAAGGCAGGGCATCAGCGAAGAGGATGTGCCTGACCTCATTGATCGCTATCTTCACTTTGTGTACCCAAAGAACCCCATCTTCTACACTCGCGAGCTCCGAGAACATGCCAGAAGGATTGCAGAGGATGGCTTCGACTGGGATGCCCCCTCCTGTCTGATTGTGAGTACATGATCCCCGTGCAGTCTTCATGCTCGTGCTCAACTCATCAACTTGAAGCTTGTTGCCTGCGCGCTCGGTGCGATTTCATGCCGGTTCGATCCTATACACGAGGCTGGCCACCTAGTTGGGCGAAACTCAGTTGATGAAACGGCCACCCGCCGCCAAATGGCTGAAGCGTACTTCCTGGCGGCCCGCAAGAGGATGGGCATGCTAGAGCCCAGCTTGATTGCAAGTCAGTGCCACATGCTCTCTGGCATCTACCTCATGTACACCTTCCGCCAGATCCAGGGATGGGCGGCTTTCCACCAAGCAGGCTCCACGCTTTCCATGTATCTTAAGGGCCGGGCGGCTCTCGAGGGTCATGTTGGCGACAACCATGGACTACCAGAGTCGGCAGACAAGCGCCTCGAACAGCGCATCTACTGGACGGTACTCAAGTCTGAGTGCGAGATGAGAACGGAACTCGATGTTTCTCAGTCAGACCTGTGCAAGATCGGTTACCCCTACCCCTTCCCTTCGCCCCCGAGTCCCCAGAGCCCGTCACAAACGCCTCAGATGCCGGTACACACACCAACACCCCCACACACCACCGGAGCGTCGTCACAGACCTTTGCATCTACCCCTTCACAGTCTTACCAGGGCATAGAAGAACAATCGTGGTTCTACTATCTCAGTGAGATTGCCCTGCGTCGGATCGAGAACCGCGTTCTCAACACTTTTTACAAAGAGGACCACCACTCCTGGACGAGAACAAACGTGGAAGACATGATCTCTGCGGCGATGACCATTGAAGATCAGATCGAATTGTGGTACTGTATTCATCTGCCCTCTCCCAACTTGTAACGACACTGACCAAACTGGGTCTCAGGCAATTCTCGGTACCAGATCCGATCCGATATGACAACCTTTCCTCCAACCAAGAATACGACGAACTGCGCCTCGTCACAGAGGGTCGGGAGCGCGGAATCAAGGATCTTCTTTATCGCCCATTCTTGTACTACGCAGTCCACTCTACCCAAACCCTGAGCGATGCCACGAGAAAAGCTGTGGAACGACTCCTCCACAAGGGTCTCGAGTCTTGCCTGTGGTTCCACAGCGGCATCGCCATGACCCATCGCCACCACGGCACTTGGTATGGTCTGAGAGGGTGCACCATCAGTGGACTGATGATGGTCGCGGCACAAATGAAAGGTTTCATCTCTTGGACCGAACCCCTAGGCGATCGAGACGTGCCGCAGGTCACGAGTTACGCTTTGGCCATGCACAACGCCCTCGAGAAGCTTCGGTATTGGGAGGCAGAGAGTCCGGATATTGTGAGAGCACGCGAGCTCATGGAGGAGCTGGTCGCGGGCATATCATAGTCAGCAGCTTCAACGCTCAATTCATTGACAGAAGCTACAACTTATTCCCGATCCTGCGGGTAGACGAGGCCACCATCGCGCCTGATGTCATCCATCAGCTTCATGATCCGAATCGACTCATCCAGCGGCATGATGGCGTTCTCCTTCCTGCCGTTGGCAATGTCGTCGGCGACGGCATCAGCCTCCCAGATGAAGCCCATGATGCCATTCGGCCTCTCCACATTGAAGACACGCGGGACCCTGCTCTCCGTCTCGCCAAATCCGGGCGCCGAACCCTCCAGAACACGGTAGCCTCCGGGGACGCTTGCGCCAGGGCCGAAGATGACAATGGACCCCTTGGTGCCCTCGATGCGGGCAAAATCCTGCTCTGCCCTGGTGCGGAACGTCGATGAGGTGATGGCTGTCTTGGAACCGCCGTTGACACCGGGGTAGTCGAGGATGACGACGTTGGCCTCGTCAATGCCGTTCACGATATCCAACGATGCCGTCACCTTCTTGGGCTGAGGGTGGTCTTTTCCAACCTTCCACTCGCCTAGGATGATCGAGGCGTACGTCAGAGTGTACACGCCAATGTCGAGCAGGGCGCCGGCGCCCAGGGCGGGGTCTTTGAGGCGGGATTCGGCCGGCAGGGTGTCGAGGGGCATCTTGTTGCCAAAGTCGATGACGAAGCGAAGGACGTCTCCGATGGACTTCTTGACCATGATCTCCTCGTAGAGACCATCGAACAGAGGGCAGAACCTTGTCCACACAGCTGGAATCGTTCATGTCAGCGTCATGACCCGACGAAAATCCCCAAGCACCTTTGCTCACCTTCCATAATGTAGACTCCCTTGGCCTTTGCCGCATTTGCCACCTCTTGGGCCTCCTTGGCGTTGATTGTGAACGGCTTCTCGCAAAGGACGTGCTTTCCCGCGGCGATCGCATCAAGGCAGTTGAGCTTGTGGAGGGAGTGAGGGGTGCCGATGTAGACAATGTCGACGTTGGGGTCGTTGTACACGCCGTGGTAGTCGGCGTAGACCTTGGGCTTGGGCTGGTCAGGCGTCTTCTGCCAGACCTTGTCGACGAAAGCGTTGCCCTTCTCAATTGAAGAGGATCCCAGGGCGGCAATGATGTGCTTGGGCTTGCCAGCATCGGACCTGGGCACCAGCAGGTCCGACGTGAACATAGTGCTGATCCAGCCAGTTCCTAGGACACCCCATCGGAGTTCGCGTGCGCTCGTCATGATTGCTTGTTGCCGGGTGGTGGTTGATAAATTCGGGCGGGGTTGATGTGGTGAAGGTGGGGGAGGGGCTGTTTTCGTAAAGACTGGCGAGAGGACGCGCCCCAGTCGTGTCGGCAGCGCGCCCTGTCTAATATACTGCATCGCGGTCACTTTGACGCGCCCGAAAAGCATCTGATTTCTAATGCAATGACCCCGCCAGCTGCGTCATTTTCAGCAAGGATTCTGGGACGCCTCAGCTTGGCTGGCCAGGAGAGCAGCACTGCAAGCGATCTGGCGGATCTCGCGGGGAAGCTCGGGGTTTTGGCGAGTAAGAGAGCGCTAAATTGAATCAAGGAAGTCCGAAACTCCCCGTTGTCGGTACGGGCAATTTGACCCCGCCCCCTATTTCCCCGAGCGAGTCGACACGGGCTCCATTTCCGGGGAGGATGCTCCAGTTTCGACCCCAGGGACTGGAGCAAGACGTACGCTGGGGTATGTTGTACGCGACTTGACCCACCTGCTGCAATAAAATGCGAGAGCGAATGTGTTGCGGTTCTCTACTCGACGCTCATGATTCCCTTCAGACGATGTGAAATACTTTCTCCGACGGTTTGGTCTCCAGGAACTCTCCCCACATGATCCCATCGACATACGCATCTCCCTTGAACCAGAATCTCTCATCTCCAGTCTCTGAGCTCAGCGGTTGGAGAACGATGGGTGATCCCACTCCCCGTATGAGAGTCACAATGTCACCCGGCTGGATGACATCGCGGCCAGCCCCAAACATGCCCTTTTCGGTCTTGAACAATGTTCTTCCGCGGTTATACGCCCCTGCGGAGCGCGGAAGATGTGTCGCGAGGAACTCGAGATGGCTATCCAAGTCCGCCCTGATGTCAGGATCCCTTAGAAAAGGATAGTAGTAGAGTCCCTTCCGCAGATCATCAGCCACGCTTTCGGGCAGGTCTGGGGATCTTGGACAGATTCGCCTCATGACATGTCGGTGTATCCAGGCTCTGCTGCTGTCTCCAGTACTTTTCGTGTTGTTAGGTACTGGCAGTGGCAGTTTCTTCAGCAGAGTTCGCCAGACAAAATCGTCGCTTGGGCCGATCTCGGGGCTCAAACGAGCAAATTCAGCAACGCTTGAAAGCCATGCTGGAGTGTCCCGGATCCATGATGCCGACCATTCATGGCAATCATACTGCGGTAGCGACATCACCTCTACCACCGTGTCCACGTAGCAGCCCTGTCGTGTAAGAACCGCCGGGTCTCGAGTAATCTCTTGGCTGGCAGGCACATGTCGTGGTCCGTATCGCCTCTCGGTCGTGGTGTCAAAGCTGCCCACAGCCCACCCTTCGCGGCCCGTCTTCCCGCTGCCCATTTTTGGCCAGTCCTGTACCCATGATGGCAAGCACAGAGGGTTCGGGTCGTCCATCGACCTGGGAACGACATTTTCGAGGAGGAAGCAGCGATTCTTGTCGCTCTCGAATAGTGCTCGGGTGAGCGTCGTGAGAACTTGAGAAGTAGTCTGAGTGTAATCGGCCCGGAGACCCAGCTGTTCCTTGTCTGATATGATGCCCAATAGGCCGAAAACAATATCTCGAGGATCGGTGGCTGAGTAGTGTGGTCTTCCTGGACCGACATCAAACTGCACAAGAAGTGAGGAAAGACATATTGGGGACCCATGGTGCCGGTTTCTCCTGACTTCAAGAGCAGTCATGTCGCCGGAGTTAGCTGGTATTTTCTTGAATATTCCACTCATTGTATGGGGACGATTGGCAAATTTGACGGGGATTTCCTGGAGCAACGTTCTTGAACGGAAAAAGGCTTCGAAAGCCTCCATTAGCAGGACTTTGTTCCCACAGAAGAGCAGGGTGTTGTTGTTTAGGGCCACCTCTTGTGTAATCCATACCCGATGCCAGTAGTCTTTTGAAAGGAATGACCCAAGTCCTTTCGCGATCTGTTCCTGTTCTTGGAGGTCATCGAGCTTGAGGTTGCTGTAAAATTCGCAGAGCGCTCTGCAAAGCCTTGTGGCATCATCGACTTCGTCGTCAATGTCGTTGGCGGCGAAGACCTGGCTGGTGTAATCTTCCCAGAACTTCCCAGATCTATGCACCAAGTCCTCAGCATTCGGCTCCAGGACACCAGCCTCAAATGCCCGTGTCCCAAGTTTTGATATGCAGTCCATCGCTGCATCGATTTCGGAAGATGATGTTCCTAGCCACGAGCAGACCATGGACGCCTGTCGAAAAATGTCGCCCATCAGCGCGACCTGCACCGTTTTTTCAGCATCGTTGCCCTGCTGGATGCAGATGGAATCTACCCAAATCCAGGACTGGCAGAACTCTTCGTTGCTGCGGAGAACCACGAGCGCTTCATGGAGGTTCCGACCGATAGAAAAGTGACGTCCATCCACCTCGATGTCGACTGCATTCATTGTCGCATCTCCCCAGACATAGGACAGGGCGAGATATGCTCCGCTTGACCGATCGAGGGTTTCATGCTTGATGTCGAGGCTGATGCCGAGGTGAGAGCTAGTGACGGGATGGCGCCCCTCGGGCTGTCGGAATCGAATGAGCCGAACGTGAGGGGGATCTCTGGCCAGAGGGCTGTGTCTGAACATCTGAGCAGCTCCGGGACGACAGACCCGATACTGATGTGCTTGGACCGCTGGTTTCGATGAGTTTGCGTGATGCGTCTCGAGATGTCGAACGAAAGAGGGGTACCGATCTGTTTTCAGGCAGAACCCAGCTGCCTGTTCCGCTCACGGGGTGAATGAGCGCTGACATGCGAAGCACATGCAGGTAAAGGTCCAATCAGAAGAACATACCGCGCAGGTCAAGTGGCTGTGCATGGAAACCGGAAGCTCCAATTCCCTTACTGGTCCTGCCGCGAGAATACCAATCTCATCACTGAGGCGCCCAGGAAGAACGTCCTCTATTGGCACATGAAGCTCACATGTGCATTCACCTGATAAGGCGCTGGATCTACAACCACCCATGTTGGTGGCTTTCCCACTCACCAAACCATAGATCGTACCTCGAACGGCCCGAGCAAAGGTGGCGCTGAGAGCAAGCATTCTCCCCGGTCGCCAACGACACAGCCACCAGCATCACCACGAAAAAACTACAGCTTCCCGTCATGTGATGCGATGGCCAATATCATAGCAGCCCCTTTTCCAAGTACAAGTTCACGCACGTTGTCGATCACCAGCCAGAACGGCTAAACTTGCTTGACCGTTCATCCTAACACCTGGGCTGGACCCCAAACCTGGCATGGAACCGCTCCAGACCTGCCAGTCTCTAAAATCCTCGGACTGTTCGGACGATGCACCAATGCAAGCCACTGCCCGGCCGGTCTTCAAGTGACCGACGGCGCTGGAGCCGGCGCCCTTTTAGCCCTTTGCACAGATGCGATGGCGTAACCGCGGACGCTAGGCTGTCTGGCTAACGTCCAGGGCTGGGCCTCGCTGTGACTCCATCACTCGCTGTCACCCTGAATTTGAGATGACTTGAGTCGCCCCGAGGCCCGTCGAACATTGATGGATCACCATTTTGCTAGTCATGTTCGTACAGCGCGTATCCAGAAACCGTGCGCCTGCAGGCTTAGGGGCCAGGAAAACGTGCAAGAGTGGATGCCACAACACACAGACCTCCTTGTTGTTGCATCTGAGGCTCACTTCTTGGCCAAGATCTTCGACAGGACACCTCCAACGTGATGAGGGGGGAGCCATGCACCCTCGTCAGGATTGACAGCTAGTCACGCCTGATGCCGCCAAGCATGACGATATGGGGCATGGCCCAGGCCTCGAGGGTCCTTCTTCTCCCTCCCGCATTGTAGATCAACGGGCAGACGGGGCGTTCCTTTCCCGAATACTACAACATGCCCAGCTGTGGCCATCCAACCTTCAACGCCTTTGGTCAACTGGCTCACGAGATACAACGTCGACGGAGACTGGGCGACCATGCATCGCCCGGCATCGATTCTCTTCTTGGTGCTGGCGCTGCTGGCGGTCACCAGCGCAGCACAGCAGGATATGTTCAAGTACATGAACCGGATACCCAAATGCGCAGTGAGACTGCCTAACCCCAAGTTCCGTCGCAGTCTGCAACTGTGTTGCTAACCAGACGCGTTCAGATAACATGCATCCTCCAAGAGGTGCCCCGGTCCGCCTGCAAGACAGTCACCAACACGACATGTCTCTGCTCCGACGAACCTCTGCGACAGGCGACGCAGCTATGCGTCAGGAGCACATGCGAATCCATGCTGGACGCCCTAGGTACGCTTTTCCCGATTAGAAACATTGACTTCTTGGAGCTCAGCTGACCCGTTATCTGCCAACCTGGAACAGAAGCAGCCAAAGTCGAAGCGGAAGCATGCGAGCGTCCCTACCGCGATCGGCGAAAAGCACTCTTCGCATCAATACCCGTACAGGTCCTCACGTTCATCATTGTTTGCCTCCGCCTTGTGTCGCGCTGGAACATGTCGCACTCGTTTGAAGCTGATGACTGGATCATGCTGGCCTGCCTTGTATGTCTCCGAGCCTGACTCTATTTCTTCGCAACACCATCTGACCCTTCGCAGCTGTTGTACGTGCCTTTTTGCGCGATCGGGTCCGTTGGTTCGTCTATCACACCAAGAAAGGACTGCCGCACATATGCTAACCTCCTTTGCAGTCGGCCAACTGGCCTTCGGTCGAGACATTTGGACGGTCGATCCGGACGATTTGACAGCCGCCCTCAAGCTGTTTTATGTCTCCCAGACATTCTACATCCTTTGCCTTTCTTTGGCTAAGATTGCAATCTTGGTCTTCTTCCTTCGCATCTTTCCTGGCCAGACGTTTCGAAGGATCACCCATCTCGTCATCGCCGTCACTGCCCTTTCAACAGTGGTCATCCTCCTGGTTCAGCTATGCCAGTGCATTCCAGTAAACTACAACTGGGAGGGTTGGAAGGGCCAGTTTGGTTCTCACCGGTGCATCGATCTCAACGCCCTCGCATTTGCGGCAGCCGGCTTCAGTATCGTCCAGGATGTGGTCATCCTAATCCTCCCTCTACCGCCACTTCTTCTCTTACAGGTCTCATGGCGCACCAAGGCGGGCATCGTGTTCATGTTCAGCCTGGGTATTTTCATCCTCATCACGTCCTGCATCCGGCTGCGATTCATCGTCACATTCGCCAAGTCATTCAACCCAACTTGGGACTACGTCGAAGCCGTGATCTGGTCCGGAACCGAGATTTCCGTGTCCATGATCGTGGTGAGTCTGCCAGCTATTCGTCTCCTCTTTTCCAAAGTGGTACCAGGATTGATCAGCACGATCGCCTCAAAAACAGGCTGGTCTTTCGGAAACAGCGACAGGGCAGAGAAAGCCGATCGCTCCCATCAATGCCAATCGCGTGTGATAGCTCTGCAGCCAGCGCACACAGGCCCTGAGAGCCGTGAGGGAGACCCGCGAGACGTGGAAAAGGAGGGCAGTGCCATCGCCCTTCGCAGTCCAAGACGTCGTTCAAAGGTCTCGAGAGTCAGCCTCTACACCTTCAGCTCGTGCAACAGGATCAGCACCAACGAAAGCGAAGAGGCTCTAGAGCTTGGCGACAGAGTCCGGGGCGAGGTACACACTGAAGTCAGAGTGGACAGCGGCGCAAGCTCACCCCGCCAGCACGAGCCTCACGGCGAGGAGGAGGTCGCGGACGGCAATGGGAGAACGGATAGGGGGATTCGGGTTCAAACAACCACGACGGTAAACTCGACCTACAACACAGAGCCCTCAGGCTTGCGGTTGGGAAGACTCAACTTCGAGAAGGAATTGGACAGCCCGTGAGGCGAAAGGCAGAAACGGCGTGGCGGAGCACCATACATTTGGAAGAAAGGACACACAACATGGAGGCGAGCGCGTCGATCGATTACATGCTGGAATTTGTATCATTTAGGGGGAGTAATGTCGATAGATGATGAACAATGATTCAGTAAGAAGAAGGGAACGGTTTGGCTTCGTCAATCCAAGGATCAAGATGTGCGGAAGGAAGGAATTGACGCGAAAAGCTGGCGATGTTGACGGGACCTGGCTGCTGTCCGTCGGTGTGCCGGTGAGGGGGGTGGGGCTGGTCACTGGCCACACCGAGATCACTGCACCCCGCACTAACCAAATTGGGCACAACCCCGCCCGCGGACGAAATTGGGGACGGACAAACGAGGGGCAATCAAACATTCCCAGACATCCAGGATCAAGCTTCCAGCCTTCATTGCTTCTCCCACCTGCACCACCCCGACACCTGTAGGACCCTTCCAAGCTTGCTAGAGACTTGCTACAGCGCCTTCGAAAGCGAAAAGACAACTTGCTCCCGCCAATCGCAAACAGTCAGCCTGACACAACCACACCTCTCTCCTTGACCGCCTCGCCAACACATCCCGCGAAATGGCGGACACCAAGATCTACAGGGCCAGCACCACTGCGCCCGTCAACATTGCCGTCGTCAAGTAGGCGACCCAAGTCGAGCCGCTGATTTTTTCTCGAAACTCTCTGACACCCGCTCTTCTCAGGTACTGGGGCAAGCGCGATGCGAAGCTCAACCTCCCGACCAACAGCTCCCTCTCCGTGACGCTCTCCCAGGCGGACCTCCGAACCCTGACCACCGCGTCCTGCTCCGCCTCCTACCCCGAGGGCGACAGCCTCATCCTCAACGGCGAGGCTTCCGACATTTCTGGCGCCCGTACACAGGCTTGCTTCCGCGAGCTGCGCGCTCGCCGTGCCGCCCTCGAGGCCGCCGACTCGTCCCTCCCCAAGCTGTCGACGTATGCGCTCCGCCTCGTTTCCGAGAACAACTTCCCCACGGCCGCCGGACTTGCCTCGTCCGCTGCCGGCTTCGCCGCCCTCGTGCGCGCTATTGCCGATCTCTATGAGCTCCCCGACTCGCCGTCCGAGCTGTCGCTTGTTGCCAGGCAGGGCTCGGGCTCTGCCTGCCGTAGTCTGTTTGGCGGCTATGTCGCATGGCGCATGGGCTCCAACGTTGACGGCAGCGACTCCAAGGCCGACCAGGTCGCCGAGGCGTCGCACTGGCCCGATATGCGCGCGCTGATTCTTGTTGTCAGCGCTGCCAAGAAGGGCGTCTCGTCGTCGTCGGGTATGCAGCAGACCGTCGCCACGTCGGGCCTGTTCCAGCAGCGGATAGCCACCGTCGTGCCTGCCAACATGGACCTGATGGAGGAGTCGATCCGCGACCGCGACTTTGCCAAGTTTGCCGAGGTCACCATGCGTGACTCCAACTCGTTCCACTCGACGTGCGCCGATACCTACCCTCCCATCTTCTACATGAACGACGTGTCGAGGGCCGCCATTCGTGCCGTCGAAGCCATCAACGAGGCCGCCGGCAAGACCGTCGCCGCCTACACCTTTGACGCCGGCCCGAACGCTGTCATCTATTACCTGGCGGAGAACGAGGAGGCCGTCGTTGGTACCTTTGCGCCCCTGCTGAGCAGTGTTGGTGGCTTCAAGGAGAGCGCCCAGGGCCTCAAGTCTTCCGTCACCCTGGACGAGACCATTGCCGGCATCATCAAGGGAGGCGTCAGCCGCGTCATCCAGACCAGCGTCGGCGAGGGTCCCGTCAAGTCGGACGAGTACCTGGTCGGCGAGGATGGCCAGCCCGCCAAGAGGTAAAGGGGAAACATGAATCGCATAGAGCCCAGTCCATTTTCAATCAGCAGAAAAACTGCTTCTTAAACATTTCTCACTTCAATCTGGGGGGCGAAGGAGCACGAATGATGGCCGTAAACCACATGGGATGCTGGCACGTGATTGGCCGGGTGAATCACTGTCGCACCTGCCTGTCGTGTTTGAAGCTCAACTTCTTCTGGCACCTGCCCGCTCAACGTCAATTGTCTCGTCGCCGACCATTGTCTGCTGGAGCAGGGCAAGAGTGCCAGCCAATTCACTTCCAACTGTCAAGGCTAAATCGTCCATTGATTTTCTATTCTATTCTCGTCCAACGATGCATCGTCTTCCATAAAAGGTTGCCCGTTTCCTTTCCTCCCTCACCTCTCTTCAACCCTGCCCTTCGCAACCCCGCCACGGCATTTCAACTCTCGATCCCACCATCGGCGCGACCCTTCTGAAGCGACTGTCTTTTGTGCCCCAGATTTCATCGGCGTCATCACTCACTGTCCTCTGGTTGCTTCGACCTGGACCGACCATCAAGTCATGGATTCTAAAGCGCCGCGTCGGGACTCCAACGATGCCCGGGCTGCTGCTACCTCGCCTGCTGCCACCTCGCCTGTCGCTGGCTCGCCGACGTCCGACCCTGGCAAGCCCAAGTTGATTACGGATTACCACACCTCTGAGCAGGATGTCATCATCGAGGAGCGCGACAAGTCCGACAAGCAAGTCATCCGCCGCTGGCTCCATCGCGCCGACAGTTCCATCTACGAGGCATGTCCCCCACTCCAACGTCGGATGAAAGCACCGTCTGACAATTCCAGCTGCCCATCGATGCCAACTCGTCCCTCGGCTTCTCATTCCGCAACCTTCGCCAGATGGCCATCGATGCGTTCTTGCCGATCGGCTTCCCTCACTCCGTCTCTCCCGACTACCTCGAGTACCAATTGTACGACTCTCTCCAGGCCTTCTTCTCGACCATCACATCTCTCCTCGCGAACCGTGCCATCCTCCAAGGACTCGGAGTCGGCGATGCGTCCACCACGGCCACATATGCCCTGCTTTTGACCATCCTTCAGGATGCCATCTCCCGCGTTGCGACAATCGTGTTCGCCTACCGCTTCGGCCTCGCCATTGAGCCAGACGCCAAGCGATTCCGGTATCTTGCTGATGTCTTCAACGACACTGCCTTCTTCCTTGATCTCGCGAGCCCATATCTGAACACATGGAGCAAGATTCTCGCCTTGACAGCCGCTGCTGCCCTCCGTGCCCTCTGTGGCGTCGCCGCTGGCGCAAGCAAGGCCGCTTTGTCCAGCCACTTCGCCCGCAGCAACAATCTCGCCGAGCTCAATGCCAAAGAAGCCAGTCAAGAAACGGCCGTCGGCCTTTGCGGTCTCTTCTTCGGCAGCATCCTCGTCAACTTTGTTGAGCGTCGCGAGACCGTCTTCTCTCTCATGATCTTCCTGGTGTTCGTCCACCTCTACATGAACTATCGCGGCGTCCGCTGCGTCCAGCTCAACACCCTGAACCAGCAACGTGCGACTCTCGTCATGCAACACTACTTCGCCACCGGTGGAGAGATTCCAAGCCCATCGCAAGTTGCCGAGCAGGAATCCATCGTGTTCTGGACGCCCAAGGTCATCTCCAAGCACGGCCATGTGGGCGCTTACCTGGCAATGGCAAAGAGCTATGCCGATATGGCGAGCACCTGGAACGAGCGGTGCGGCTACATCATCTCCTGGAAGGGCAAGGCTGGACAGATTCCACAGGGGAAGATCATTCTGACCAAGCTGGATCAGGGCATCAAGGCCCGCGCCGCCATCAAGGCGTGGTACGAAGGTGTTGCCACTGGCTGGGAGGGACGACAGTTGGATTGGAACTCTGAGAAGCTGGCCGAGAGGGAGGTGTTCATCCGCCGCGCGCAGAAGGCTGGCTGGAACGTCGACGAGAACTGCCTCGAGACAGGGATCCCGTTCCGTGTCTCCGTTCGATCGACGGTGAACGGCAGGGAAGACAAGAAGGAGCAGTGAGCGGGCTAGGACGCTATATGCGAGCATCAGGCAAGAATGAAGCATCAGGTAGCCAGCTTTTGTGGGAGTAGATAGTCAATCATTTGGCCAAGTCCTTCTTTGCAACAGGATCGAGGAGAGTCGGCGTCACGCAACGCCGGTCGGCTGACTGCAACCCCGAGAAATACGAGGGGCCACCAGCCCCTGATATACCTGGGTCTCCACGCGGTGACCTTGCTCCAGCATGTTTAATGTTTATTACTTAGTTGACGGAAGATGGAGCACCGCGTGAGCTTGGCCGCCGTCAGAGTGATGGGGATCCGGTTGTACGGCTCCACCAGCTGACGACGATTGTCTTGGTATCGGATAATATCAGGGGCCTCCGAGACCAATGCCTGACATCTTGGCCACTTGGCCCTGGGCAACTGCCGCTTCAGAGGGGCTACAGGCGCCTGTGCCAAGTTGTGGGTGCCGATCCCACCCCAGAGTGGTCCCGTCCCTGTTAATCAAGGACACCCTACGGTCCATTCTTCCAGCCTGCTCAGGTGCCGGTCGTCCAGTGACCCATCTGGCGTGGGTTCCGGACCTCGGAAGCTGCTCCTGTCAACATCTTCGGCGGCACCTTATTCACGACCTGATTGCTTTCTTTCCTTCGGCAATCCTGATTCTTGAATTGTATCGACGACCATTGCATGTCCGGCTCATGAACGGAAAACATCGGTGAACCTCGACATCGGCGAGCCACTACGGCCATCCCACGGTTCCGCCGGCACTCCTCAATCCCAGGGCAGCTGGCCTGCTAGACACGCCTCTGCCTCGTACAACACAACTGCACAACCATGGTCAAGGACCTCGAAAGGGCAGACCTTGACGGATCTGTCGCAACCCAGAGTAGCGATGCCGGTCGCATCGGCAAGAAGCTCTTCATTTTTACAAAGTCACGATTCTCGAGAATACTGCGTCTGCTGTTCAACGTAACCCTCGCTCTTGCCTTGCTGGTCTTGGTCTTCAACTATACACCAAGCCATACGAGAGAAATCCCAAGGACAGACCACAATGGGTTCTTGAGCTGGATTCCGTTCTTTGGACCGCCCGCTGGGCCGTTCAACGCCAGTGCCTTCGGTCCATCACGTATGGTTGTGTTTGGAACACCCGATGTGTGGACACCGAGCTCGAGCAATGGTCTTCCAAGGCCGGGATGGACAGAAGCGCTGTGCGCGGAGGTTAGAATCCATTTGATTACTGTTGCTGTCCATAGACGATGTGCTGACGTTTGTGCTAGCTTGGATGCTCGTCTCATCAGTCCATGATCCCTCCCGTCGACTTACCAACACAAGCGTTCGCATCAAAGTCGATTTACGCAGACGCATTGCGCAATGTGACAGAGAATGGCTCGAAAGAAAGCTCAGGTCTCAACTATGACTTTCTAGCTAAGCAGTATCCCGTCGGCGACGTCCCAGATCTTGCAGCGCAGGTCGCAAAGTTTTTGGACCTGCCAAAACCAGTTCCACCGCCTCGAGAAACGACTTGGGTGTTCACCTTTGGCACCTGGGATGCTTGGGCTCTTGCTGCTCTCCCACTACAGCAAGGGAACATTACAGTCCGAGCCATCGCTGCGTCCATTTTTGAGCAAATCGAAGTGCTCTACGAAGCATCAATGGACCCCGTGTCGCCTGCCCACTCCGATTATTACATCTACACGACCGAAACCTCATCCATTCTACGATCTTTCAGCAAGAACCCGGCTGCTCGACCAATCGAGACCTTTCGCGTCATCATTCCCAGGCTTTTCGACATTTCTTTGACGCCAGGGTGGCATACCCTCCGACAGCAGCCCCCAGCGCCTCACAGCATGTCCGAGCATCTCCAAGCAGCTGCCATCCTTACGAGAGTATGGGATGAGGAGATTAAAAGCCGGCTCGCTGCCTGGAAGAATCTTCCTGTCGCGACAAAGATCCGCGAAGACCAACCCATGCAGAACGGACGTCCATATTACGGCTTCTGGAACCCATCGACCAAGAAGCCGAGCCAAGGTGGCAGCAGACATGATGTCCTCTACGCGCCGTATCCCAGCCGGACTGGAGTGCAGGTCGACCTCGGCGATTTCGCCACAAGAGCCATCATCGAGAACCAGCTGCGGGCGTACAAGCTGCCGGACAGCGATGGCCGCGGAACCGTCGATGAGGCGGACGCGTTGTACTTTGAGGTTGTGGACGAGCCGTGCGTCTGGCACGAGAAGACTTCCCTTGCTTCTCGGAGAACAGCAACATGCGAGGATCCCGAGAGCCATTTGTTCTACGGACCCTTCACGGTGGACGAGAAGGCCATTCGGGAAACTGCTAGAAGAGTGACGGAAGGAGTGATAGACGCCCTGTACCGGGGGAGGTGAGGACAGCACAGAATATGAGCAAGGAATGGATCCATGTCGAAGCCCACCTCTACGGATACACTCCTGTCGATCCAGTCTCCATGTTGACGCAAGAAATGAAGAGTCGTGGGGCCAGGACGTGGACCGACGTCGGACCCTCCCCTGACCCACCCCCTATCCACCACGATGCTCTCCGAGCCCACCATGCGGGTTAGCCCTGACGAGCCCATCGATTGAGCCGGAATCCTCAATAATCCCTGGTGGCCCAGCTGGTTAAGGCGTCCGACTGTTACCGTTCAACGAGCAACACATCGGGAGATCGACAGTTCGATCCTGTCTCGGGGAGCATCAGCTCATTTCACTTTGTCCCTGGTGGCCCAGCTGGTTAAGGCGTCCGACTGTTATCACGTCCAAACGTGGGAAGCACATCGGGAGATCGACAGTTCGATCCTGTCTCGGGGAGTGGAGAGGTTGATATCTTTTGCCAACATGGCAGAAGAGTTTTTTTTTTTTGGTGTATTCTTCCTCTCGGCTCAGCCAAGAGAATGTTGGTGTAGCTAGTGGCAGCTAGGTAGGCATAGATTTCACATGTCCGCTACCACTTCAGTTTGCTTAAAAGGCAGGCCTTCCTACCTAGCAGCGAACCATGTGGGGGAAGCCGCCGCTGTAGCAGGTCCTGGTTCCGCTGATGCAAGGGCCGCAGTTCTGACGAGTCTCGAGTTTGGCGCCCTTGGGCTGGGGAGCAGGGGCCGCGGCGGCGAACGCGGCGAAGAGGCCGAAGACGACGATGGTGAACTTCATTTTCTGCTTGACTTCAGCAGGGAGAGGAGATAGAGAGTGTCTTAACATACGAATAAGGTTGGTAAAGGCACGATAGAGAGGTTGGGATTCGCGTTGTGCTGGTCGGAGGTTGGGAGTTGTTGTGTAGAGGGAAGGTCTGAAGTTGAGACGAGAGACTCGTTGTCTTTTATACACGAGCAGAGGCTATGTATTCAGTATTTGCCTCTCTCTCTCTCTCTCTCTCCTTCTCCCTGGGCCGTCTCGTCATCAGTTACCTTCATGTTGTCTTTCGATGTTATCACACCGGTCATGGACCAGTGGGATTCTCAAAGCTCCACCCCGCATGATCATACATATAGTGCCCAGAATCGTGGTGCATGCAGTCTGGAGTACTTTACACAGCGCCGAGAAGCCCATCTCCGCACCTTTCGGGGAAATCTGTCGCCCGGCGAAGCAACGAAATTGTACAACACGAGGGAAGCGACCGGATCCTCGTATAAGAGTTGCCTTATCAGGATGGCCAAGTGTACGTTGCCCAGATGGTCCAAACTTCACCCAACGGCACAGCAATTATCCGCCTCTGGGCAAGGACTATGATGGAGTCTAGATGCTGACACAGAGTTGACACGGAGCCTCCGGTTAATTTGTTGGGCAACAACGTTCGTCACGTTTCGCTGGATATAGGAGCACGACAGAGTGATGAAGTCGGCGCCTTTCCGCCTCTTGCAACCCACGCGACTGGAGTCAGCCTACACACTGTACAAACTACATCCCTCCCAATTTGACTTGCAGCCATAAACATTGTCGCTTTGGGCATGACGTCCATCCGACTCCAGATCGGTTCATGCATCTACCGTCCCCCTCCAGGATCTTAGGCTGCCCTCCCGTTTGCGGATCTAGGCGCATATCATCAGGCTCGGCACGCGCCGCCCGAGTTGACTGCAGACTTGGAGGCCACGTATCTCCGGGTAAATACTTGTTCAGGTGACATTCGGCTTACATCAAAAACCGTGTATCCAAATGGGATGTTGTAGAAGCGTAGGAAAGCCACCAGCCGTGGCACAAGGTTCTTCGACATCATCTCCTCTTCACTTGCCGAGTACCTGAATAGACGACGAAGACCAACCGCTGCATGACGAGGACACCCTTGCTTGATCAACGAAAAAAGGCAGCCACATCGGGCGTGTAAGGCCGGCTATGAGAGACCTGACATCAAGGATCGAGGCACATCCATTCGCACGCCCAACACAACCGCCATTGGCTGCTTCAACCGCCCGGTTTCGCATTCCTTCACCCATCCATCCACATGCCCCCCCTCCTTCCCGGGGGTGAATACCATGCCAAAAGACAAAAAGATTGATGACGTGGGCGCCATCCGGGGATTGAACCCGGGACCTCTCGCAAGCTGAGCTTCAGGGTGTTACCCTAAGCGAGAATCATACCACTAGACCAACGGCGCGCTGTAAGACATCCCCGATTGTGATCAGGGGCCGGTCGATGGAATCCAGGCGAAAAATGTGTCATTAAGTAGGGTTTTGTTGGGTGAGAGTGTGGGGTTTGTAGTGAGAGTGCCCTGAGCCCGGCGGGGCGGTCGAACGTTGATGGAGATCGGCTGGGGACGTTGATGCAGGGATTTCTTTCCATGGAGACCCAAATGGGGCGAGAGTATGGGTCGGAAGCATCGTTTAATGGAGGTGGCAGAGACTGACGATGCCAAATGTCAAGACCTTGGCCCTAGCAGAGCACGATATCCTCCGTCTCATACCTGTCATCCGCCAAGGCCTCGCCCTGCATCACCCCGGAAATATAGGCATCGCCTATCAGGACCCACGCTCCTTCCTGAACCTCACTCTTCCGCAGGATGAATGGAACTTCGGCACCTGTGATGACACAGACCACGTCGCCCTTTCGCGCGTCCTTCCTCACCTGCCCCAGTCTTCCGCCGGTGGTTCGGCAGAACTTGCGAGTAACTCCCTGTGCTCCGATGGAATGCTCAACAATCGGACCGTCTGTGAGCATCCTTTCGCGGAAAGATTCTGTCATCACCCACCCAGGCGTGAAGTAGGCTTCCAGATATGTGACAAAGTCCTTCACGGCCGAGATGGCCTCGGGGGGCGCGGCGTCGCGCATCAAAGTCATTGCGCATATGAGGGTGTTGGCGAACTCTTCGGACCAGGGGTTGACGGTGACGTTCACTTGTGAGGCTGTTGTGCCGTCGTCCTTGCTGATTTGAACCGCTTCGGTGATGACGGACGATGACCCAAAGGCGACTCGTTGGCATTCCCGCAACCAGTTGAGGATGTACCGCTTGAGCAGGGCGGGGTATCCCGTCTTTGGAAGGATGTCGTTCTCCGTTGGCATGGGCGCATCGGGAAGGCATTGCGCCATCTCGTCGACCGTATCGATGATGCGGCCCCGGAGGTGAAGAAGCTTGCGGCCATCGCTCTCGGAAATGCGCACGGGAACTTCGGGGACTTGATCGCCGGCGTGGTAGAGCTGAGGACGGATCGTGTATGAGACGAGCGGTGGGAAAGAAACGCTTGCCTCGCAGCTGAAGTCTGGGACCCATGACGGCAGACCGTCAATGCGCTTGGGTACGATGTCGCCTGCTCCAAACGCCATATGAGGCGCGAGAGCCAGCAGGCGGAGATTCTGGTCGCCCACGAGCACGGCTTCAGAAACCTGGCAGAAAACCTCAGGGGCGGTTAGATTGTAGTCTGGCATGATGCCGCTGGTGTGGGCACAGGATCCGAGCAGTCCGTAGACGTGGTCGCGCGGGTCGGTGGCCTTGAAGCTCGTCGCGGCCATGATGGCGTCGACAATGTTGGATGCCTTTTGGTAGTGTTGAAGCAAGGATATCATAGAGGCACATTGAAACATGATGACAGGACGATTGTTTTCTTGCATGAAATGGAACATGCTTGGTGCTTTCGCATTGACTGTACGCGGTGTAAGCAGGGCAGCCCGGGTGACTGATGCGGGTGGAGAGGGCAGGCACTTACGAACCGAGGTTCCAGACAGTGAAAGGCCGAATCCGTGCGATGCGATGCGGTAGCAGACATCTGCGAGGACATTCCAGTCAAACTTGAGATCGCCACATAACACGAGCCTCTCAACATGCTCCGGCGCCAGGATAGCTTCTTGGATGATCCACGTCCTGTCGAACCATGCGCGGCATAGAATGCTGGCAAATGGCTGCCAGTTGTGATCGTTGAAGTTGGGCTTCTTCGCCCGTCGCAGCTCCTAATTCGAGCAAGGTCAGCGTCTGGCTGGATTTGAAAGAAGGCGACTCACCGAGGCCTCGAAGTACGCCGTCTTCGCCGCGGCGAGCAGTTGGCTACCGTCCTGGGACGACGGCGGGAGCAGTTCCTGGGCGCCGGCAAGGCACTCCTTTAGGCCATCCAGGCCAGTCTTGTCTTCACCCAGCCAGATCAGAACGCGGCTTGGCTGGGAGTAGATGCGGCCCATGAGTTTGACCTGTTCCGTCTTCTCATCCGTGTCGGTTTGATTGATGCAGACTGCGTCGGCCCAGACGATCCTCGTCTCGTCTAGTCTCCTCAGCCGCTGGAGGGCCGTGAAGAGGCTGTAGGTGATGTTGATCGGGACCCCGTGGCAATGCACGACGCGGGTGTCCTTTGCATCGCCCCAGCAGTAGGAGATGGCCTCGTAGGCCGGGTTGTCGTCGAGGTGCGCATTTGAAAGGGTGAAGTGTATGTCGCCTGTGCCGGGCTCGAGATGCAGCAGGCGAAATTGGCCTGGGATGGTGAGACTGTCGTACGTGTATGACTTGGGGGAGGTCATGGTGGGAATGCTTGAGGCTCGGTCTGTATGAGAGGGAGAAGATGTAAGGATGGTTGACGGCGGAATCATCGAAGAAATGGGGGGCGGTTGTCCCTTGAGCTTGTCTCGATGTGGTCACGGTGGTTAGCGGTTCAGCCGTCCACGACTTGCAGGCGTCAGCTGAACCACCCCTGCCAAGCGTCGTCGGGATCGGGCCGCCGTGGACGTTCTTTCGACACCGAGGAGCTTGGAAGTATCAGCTGCCAACTGTGTTATCACACCTAGGCCAGAGGCTGTCAGCGGGTGGGAGCACGGTGTTGAAGGATCCGACCAGCGGTCGCTCACTTTTTGCCCTGTTGAGTCTTCCCCGCGATGCGGACAGCCTGGCCAGCAGCACGGTCGGCGTTTGCCTTGGGCCAGCTCATCCACGGCGCGACCGACGCGACGATCGCGTGTCTTCTGCTGTTTGGCAGCATCAATCCAGCAGATGAACTCATTGCGAGCCAGGGGAGTGATGTCGAGCCACGCTGCCTGTGCTGTTTCGTCACCTCGGATTGCGAGATTGAGGTCGTCGGGCAGGTCGTGGCAAACCCCGCCTGGGAGGGTCACAGTGTTTGTTGACATCGCGATGACGGTGCTTCGATGAGATAGTTTGAAGAAGCTGGAGTGTCAAACCGTACGCATTTTGAGTGTCTTGATTATGGATTGACTTCTGGGGTTTGGGTTGAGAGTGACGAGCTGCTGTGGTGACTGCCGGGTGTGTGAGGAATCAGGTGCCTCGACCAGCAAATGGCTCACACAACCTCATCCAGTGACAGCTCGAAGCCACGCCCTGCCATTGGATGCGATGATGAGATGAGGGGAGAGAAGGGTTTAAAGATAACACATCGTCGCCTTGTCGCAAAAGGGGGCTCGCGCCATGGGGGATGAAGCTTCCCGTCGCGAGCTGGGGGTTGGATTGAAGCACGAAGCACCACAACCCCGCATGCAACACTGCAACCAGACAACAAGACGCCTGATTTGTTGCTCCACTATCACGAGATGCGGCTATGGTGTAGTGGTTAGCATTAATGATTTCCATTCATTAGAGCCTGGTTCGATTCCTGGTGGCCGCATTCTTTTTGTCTTTTCGACGCCTGGCCGCCTCCTGTTGTACCAGAGAAGCCAACTGAATGAAAGCCTCTCCCAGCTGCAGGCCCTGTGGCGCTGGATTTTGACCGGTGTAGGCCCAATGACTTGGTCCCCGAGGCTGTTGCAGCGCACCCATCCTCATTTCTGTCGCACAGCACATGCCCAAGTTCAACGGCAGGCAGCGCGGCGTTCGGTCTACACGAGACGCAGGACGACGTGATGTTCCCCAAGCAAGTTGCCAAGGGGTGACCTGGCCAGGTTCTTTCATTCCAAAGTCACTGATGGCTTCAATGTTCGGTAGCTTGGGACACGAGACGATGCTTCTCAAGACTCTGGACAAGGAGTAGAATTGGACTTTGGAAGCGTAACCAGTATCAAGACACATACAAACTAGCAGCCCGTATTACAACCATCTCTCACCGTGCCGAGAGAGCCAGTCTTTCGACCCCTTGCTTTACCTCCTTGCCTTCCTGCGCTTTCCTCGCCAACATTTCACCCTTCAAGCGCTTCAATTCCTGCCTCACCCGCCTCTCCGGCACCCTACTCGCGATCGAGCTGTCAATCTGTTGGTCTGCTGTCCACCCTCCTTGGTGTTATCCGTGGACTTGGCTGCCTTTGAAAGGGTAGTAGTAGGCTGTGACGACTGGGACTTCTGGGAGCCAGACCCGTCCACACCGTGAACAGACGTCACGGTCGGCTGGGCCGTCTTGCCGGACTTGGGCTTGCGAGACTTGGGCCTGCGAGACTTGGGCTTGCGAGACTTGGGCCTGCGAGACTTGGGCTTGCGAGACAGGGGCTTGGGGACAGGCGTTCCGGTGGGCTTGGCCGGCTTTCCAGTCTCGGGCTTCACCAGCCAGTCGATCGGCGTGGGTTTCTGGACAGGTGTTGCGGTAGGCTTCGCTGCCTTGATTTTCGTGACAAAAGGCTTGGCCAGGAGAGGGCCGGGAAGACGTGTGGGCTTTGCTGGCTTGGCGTTCTCGGGCTTGATGAGGTTGTCGACCACCTTCTCCTTGGGGACAGGCGCCCTGGTAGCCTTCGCCAACTTCGTGTTGCCAGTGATGGGCTCGATCGGAGTCGGTGTGATGGTCCCAGTAGGCTTCACCAGCTTGTCAGCTTCACTCTCGACCAGGGAGAAAAGGGCAATACGTACCAGAGAGGATTCCTGAGAATCATCCCGCTTCTCCTTGTCGTCCTTCTCGTTGGTCGTCTTGGAAATCATCTTGCGTCCCTCCTTGCTGTACTTGACGACGACCTCCTCCTTCACGTCGACGTCGTCCGCGGAGTCGTCAGAGTTGGACTTCTCGACTGTGTCCCTCTTCTTCTTGGATGGCTTGGTGGAGGCCTCGTCGTGCCACTCGTGCGGCTCCTCAGTGTTCGCCTTTGCCGTGTCCTTCTCTTCAGATCGCTCCGCCCACTCGTGCAGCTTCTCCGTGTGCCAGGGCTCCTCCTTCTTGGGCTTCTTCTTCTTCTTGGGCTTCTCGACCACCTCCTCTTCTTCCTCCTCTTCCTCTTCCTCTTCCTCAACCGCTGGTTTGGACTTGCGCTTGCCACCCTTCTTGGGCTTCTTCTTCTTCTTGGGCTTCTCGACCACCTCCTCTTCTTCCTCCTCTTCCTCTTCCTCATCCACTGGCTTGGACTTGCGCTTGCCACCCTTCCTGCGCTTACTACCTCTACCCCTCTGGCGCTTCTCAATCGCCTCTTCTTGGTCAATCTCTTCGTCGAAAACCTCTTCCTCGGCGAGTTCATCCTCGGAGGCATCCACTTCCTCGAGTTGCTGATCGATGTCCATAGCTTCCTCGTCGAAATCGTCCTCGAAGTCGTCCTCGGAGTTGAAGGAAGGCTTCTTGCCGAGCTTGCCCTTCCTCTTCCGCTTGGAATCCTCCCGCTGCTCCCGCTCCCGCTTCTTCTCTTCTTTCCTGCGCGCCCACTTCTCCTTGATATCCGCCTTCCTGTCCGACCACTTCGACTGGATATCCGCCTTTTTCCCCGCCCACTTCTTCTTGACGGCTTTCTTCCTCCCTGCCCACTTTGCCTTCATGTCCGCCTTCTTCTTCTCCATCTTCAGCTTCTTGTCCCGCAGGCGTTCGAGGTGGGAAAGCTTCGTCTCTTGTGCTTTCAGCTTCTTCATACTTTTTTTCGACGAGGTGTCCACGACTTCCTTGCGCCTCTTCGAGACAATATCGTATTGTTTCTCGATCCTGTCGTTGATCTTGGCAAGCCAGCTTTCGGGTTTCCGCTCAGGTGCAGGGTCATTCTCGGCCCTATCGAAAGACTCAACTTCAGGAGGGTCGCTGAACTTGCTCGGCGAGTCAACCCAGGATCGCTTCCATTTCAGCTGCTCCTCGGCCCTGTGACGGCAGGCGTTCTCCGGCCAGCGGGCGTCAATCACATCGCAGATCTGGTTGGTGCACGAGGTAACGGGGCGCTTGTCCCAAGGCTCACAGCGGCGGAGGCGGACCTTGGCCATGACTTTGCGCGGGCGGGCGCTGCTGCTGGAGGGGGGTTGGTTGTCCAGTTGGGGGTAGTGCTTGAGGATCGCCTCGCAGTTGTACTTGGGGTCGGCCGCAGTATGTATCTTGCACAGTTCCTCGGAGCACAAAGTAGGGTCGTAGGAGCTGCAGGGAATATGGATGTGGGTGCGGCCGTTCAAGTGTTGGACCATGCGCAAGAGGTGCTCTGGCGAGCGGGGAGGGTTCACAGCATCATAATGCTTGACGGGCTGGTGGTCTGGAAGCGGCGCCTCCGGCAGCGGCTTGGCCGGATGGGGCGGCTTCGGCCCCTTTGCGGCGAGAGCCAGGGAAGGGAGCAGGAGCAAGAAGAGCGAAGTCTTCATCTTGGCAGGTGTGCCGACTGCGTCGGAGAATCGATGTATTCTGTGTCGTTTGGATGGGCGGTTCTCGGAACGAATGGAAGCAAGGTGGGCCATCTCGTAGAAGAGCGTTTGACCGTGAAGTAAGGAAGTTTATATCACAAGAGCCATCTGCATCCTGGGGCGCGAGGGGCACCACTGGGTCATGATCTCGATGTGGCTTCATGGCTTGATGGCTTCCAAGCCCACCCGAGTCCATACGGGCTCGGAGGCTCAGCCAGAGCTTCCTCCTCCCCACATATCCCTCCACATCTCCTTGAGCCCGTAATGAGGTGCCTTGCTGTCGTAGATTTTGGCTGTGGTGGCTGATCCATGATTGCCAAACCGATCGAATACGTTGCCCTTTGAGGATCCCCCCTCATCGGCCGTCAACGACTTCGCGGGGCGTGTTGCCCGCTCCCTGATGATACCCGCTATGAGGGGCGCAACTTCAGTGAAGCAAGCTTGAAGTTCTCGATCGAGTGAAAAGTAGGGTTTCTTTGCCAGCTCCGGGGCCATGAGGTTGTAGGTCCGTGTCAACGCGTTGATGTGCTCGATCGACAGCACCATGTACGCCTTCTCTGCCTTTTCCCAGTCTGGGTCGCGGAAGAGCGTACCGGAGTATGGATTCGAAGAGGCTGGAGGAGGTGCGCTAATCTCCTCAGATTCCCTCTTCTTCGGGTTGAGCCTTGCCTCCGCAATGGCATAACCTTCCGCCCTCTCGATCTGATCCGCCAGGGTGCCGCCTTTTGATGATATCATGCGCGCGGCGTGGCGCTGCCAGTCGTTCCGAAGCCGAAGCCTGAAAATACGAGTCGCCTTGACCACGTCCTGCTGCTTCTCGATCCATGGCGGAACCATGTCTTGCTTCTGTATCATTTTGTTGAGGAGGTATTCGGTCGTGTCGATGAACGGGTTGTCGACGCGGTTGTCTCGAGGGGCGGCATCCTTACCCCGCGGGATGTTACGGAACTGGCCGCGGGCGATGGCGTCCTCGATGCGCCGGTTGGCCAGAGACGCAATGCCCGAAACTGTACCAGGAACTTCGCGCGCTGTAGGAGCGAACCGTTCCCGGAACTCCTTCTTCATAGCCTCACGCTCCTCGGCCGTCAGGCCCTTGTCCTTCTGCTTGATGCCCATGCCGGCGTAGGCGCCCGCCTGTTCACGAGCGCTGGCCACACGCTGTCCCGCACTGATCTTGGGGCCAGATCTCGGTCTCATGTTGACTGGGTTCGGAATCTGGTATTTACCCCGCAGCTCTGGCCGGAGTGGCTTTTTGGCGTCGTCGAGCATACGGAGGACGGCGTCGGACTGGGATTCGGTGCCGGCCCAGGGCGCCGATGCGCCATACGCTGTACGAGAAGTCGATGATGCGGAGGATTCGGCCTGAGCAAAGGCGCCAGCGTGGGTTTGTCGGAAGTCGGCGGCTTGAACTTTGTCGAGCAGTCTGGCCTTGAGCTCCTCCGAGAAGCCCGCATCTTCGACGGCACGGCGGCCAGCCAGGCCCCCGGTCAGGAGAGCCTCCTCTGTGGCCTGCTCGAGGCGTCTTGTCATGGCGCCCTTGACATCGTCAGCGGAAGCTGCTGCGCTCGTGTCGCTCGTGTCGGCATTATCGGAGGTGTCGGTCGGCCCGGTGGCTTGGGTTTGCTTGGAGTATCGGCGGCAGGGCTGGAGGGGTGGAAGCCGGGGGCTCCAGGCTTGGAGACATCGTTTGCAACTAATTGCCTTCAGAGTGGTCGCCATAGCTGGTGGTGGCAGAGTGACAGAACCATTGTCGCGTGGAGACTCGAATGATGGTGGAGGCGTCGTGGGAGAAAAGTGATGACATCTCGACTTTGACGCAAGTCAACAGGCAATCGTGATAAGAAAGCTCTGATTACTCAGCATCCCATTCCGTGGAGCTCTCGGAAGCCGGCCTTGTCTTGACGAACATCACCAACAGCAAACATCATCAGTCCTGAACATCAATTGGGTTCTGCCATTTACCTCTAAATTCACCTATCTATCTCCATCAGATCAACTGATTCTCGTGCAGAAGCTGTCCGACCTGCGACCGCTCCAGCTTCTCAAACAGGTGCTTTCGCATCCTCTCCGGCAACCGAGTCGCCAGCTCCTTTCCGTCTCTCAGATGGCACATGGCGTTCAGAAGCACCCTGACGTCGTATGTTGACGCAAACACCTCCGGGATGCCTCGATCGACGCCCGTCAGCTGATACACCGACTCCATCGCCGTGCGCACCGAGTATTCCGTCGTGAAGATGGTGTCACGCCCCGTCTCAGCAAACTGGCCTGTGAAGGCAAAGTTCTTGGACCCAGCGGGCACAACATCCGGTCGGTCGCCCGCCTGTCGCGGCATGAAGAACGACGTGACGTACGGCATCATGACGGGCACGCACTTGGCGCCTTCCACAGCGAGAGTTGGGATCTCTGCGGGCGGGACGCCCATGTGGTACAGCCACTCCTGCGTCACCTCCTCGCCGGTGCAGTCCTGCATCGGCTTCTTCACAAAGTCGCCCTCCTTCTCGACCAGTAGGCCATAGACCCAGGCGACGATCTGGTCTTTGCGCTGCTGCTTGAAGTGCGGCTGGCGGTTGACGGTCCAGCTCATGAGCCAGCTCGAG